>QANU01087618.1:0-31465 GCA_003254905.1 Nissolia schottii
GGACCTTTGGAAACTTGCTTCATTTGTCTTCATCAAAACATTCTTCATGAGCATTCACACTTTAGGCCACATAATAATCAGTAGGGATGTTAGTATGCATGTTCACTTAGAAACACCTGAGCGGCCTGGAGTATAACTAAATGAACCACAAGATCCCAAAGCTACAATTTTTCCACTGAGAACCTACCGTTCTCACCCCCACTACCTTATGACTCCAGGGACATGTGATGACTCGTACTACGAGGATGCGGCCGAACCGGCCGAGGAGCTGTGAGGCGGTCAGGACTAGACAAGGATGCCAGAGCCAGCAGGAGCCAGCATTTTGTTAGGGGCAACTGAACAGTGTTACAGTTAGCCCTTGTATTTTGAGGACATGTATTGTATATGATGAACATGTTGCTTGTATATTACTTATTGTAATAATAACTATGTGACTCTTTGTGATGGACCAAATGGATGTACAGTTTATGTTTTGCTAATACTAAATTGCTATTAGTTAAGCCTCAAAGGCTCTATCGTTTGTAATAACTGTTCTTTTTGATGCATGGCTCCTATTCTATGCAATAATCTATACAATGAAAAAGTTTGAAATCGGTGCTTATTTTCCTAACCCGGTATTTTCTAGAAATTAATAACGGACTATAAGTATTCCCACCAGGTAGTAAACAACCAGTAAGCATTTGTTTACTATGTACGGGTAAACAGTTAGATAGGGTGTTTCATTTGGTATAAGAGCAGTTTGGTCCAACAGAGCCTGAGGACTGAGCTGCACTATGCTTTCGGCATGAACACGGTGTATGTCCTTGCTACGTGGTATGTGCTAAGTTTGAAACACCCTAGCTAACTGCCTACGCTTAAGTCGTACGCAAAGCTCACTAGGTTATTTACTACCTGGTGGGATTACTTATAATCCATTATTACCTTTGGAAAATAGTCGTTTAGGAAAATAGGGACCGATTTTAAAACTTTTCCATTATATCAATTATTGCATAAAATAGGAGCCATACGTCAGAAAGAACAAGTATAACAAGCAGTAGAGCCTTTAGGCTTAGCGAATAACTGTTGAGTAATAGTAAAGCATAATTGTACACTCATTTTGGTCCATCACAAAAGTCACATAGTTATGATTACAATAAATAATGTACAAACTACATGTGCATCATATATAATACATAGTCTCAAAATACAATGGCTACTGTAACACTGCTCAGTATGCCCCTAACAAAATACTAGCTCTAGCTGGCTCTAGTGTCCCTGGCTGGTCTGGACTGCATCATAGCTCCTTGGCCAGTTCGGCCGCATCCTCGTCGTAAGACTTGTCATGTGTCCCTGGAGTCATAAGGTAGTGGGGGTGAGAACGGTAGGTTCTCAGTGGAAAACTGTAGCTCGGTAATCTCGTGGTTCATTTAGTTATACTCCAGGCCGTTCAGGTGTTTCTAAGTGAACATGCATACTAACATCCCTACTGATTATTATCTGTCCTAAAGTCCTGAACAACTTTATCTACGTTACTAAGTGATAGGGGAACTACTCTTGCTTACTAAGTTCTCGTGCTTGTCATTTTCCTTCATATGCTTACATAGCCATCTCGAGCGTTCTCTTGACGGTAATTACATGATTCTACTTATCTTCTTACATCCATTCTTACATACATTTACATCCATTCTTACATTCATTACATACATACATTCATTCATACATCACATAGTATAATTCTTCCTTTCTTTCATACTTTACTCTTTCTTTACTTTCCTCTTTCTTTACTTTTCTCTTTCTTTACTTTCCTCTTGCTTTACTTTTCTTGAGCCCTTCCACTCTTGTAGTCGTGGCCTCGACTACAATCTACTTGCGTTCCTTATCGTTGCCGACCCGGCAGCACTCTAACCAGTGTGGTAGCTAACAACGTAAAGCTCATAGGAGGAATGCATCGATCAACGATATGAACAACCACCCACTGTTGGATGGTGAGGGGCCGGCCTTGGCGACGCGACCGAGCGTGGTACTCGATATCCCCATCATAGTATGTCTTCTGTTAACATTACTTGACGGGATACCCGCACACCCCCAGGTAGGTCCTCTTTTACCTACCTACAGTTGGCTTTCACCTTCTGCGTGCCCTCTCTTGACACCTCGGAAGTGGGCTAGTATTGTACCCCCACCTTAGCATGTCCTTTGTTGACATTGCTAGGTGTAGTAACCGCACACCTCTAGGTATGCCTTTGCGACACCACCTGTGGCGGGCTTCCACCTTCAGTATGCCCTTGCGATGCTACTGAAGTGGGATCGTTAGTTGGACTTATGTGACGTCACGTCCTGTACCTGTACTTATAGCATCTCATCATATCATTATCTTTTCTTTCTCATAACATTTCTTTTCTTCTTTCCTTTCTTTGCACATAACATGGCATGACTTGTTCCCTAAGATTCATTTCAATTATAATCTTTACTCATTACTTGATTAATCTCTAATCCTCTAAGAATACCTTAGCATGATGCATGGCATGCTAACATATTACTTCCATAAACATAATGCATGAAATCCTACTTATTACATCACATAGTTCATACATTTCAGTCCTATACATTATGTAAAACATAACTTGTTGGATTATGTGCCTCAAGACAGCTTCCATGAGACGTACAAGTCTCAGGCCGCTCAGCAGAACCTCTGGTTCGCTCAGCGGTCTGTCTCGCTCAGCGGTTAAAGCCTCACTGCTCAACGGTAACTCATTTCGCTTAGCAGGCTGAAGCCCGGTTTCCAAAAATATCTTTACATCCTTATCCTCCAAAAATATCTTTCCATCCTTCTCTTCAGTGACCTTCAGGCGGCTCAGCGCCCTGGAGTTCACGTTTCAAAACTTGCTTTCTGATGCATTCCGCTCAGCGGCGTCTGGGGTCGCTCAGCGGTACCTGGGCGAGGCTAAAACCGAATGCATAGTTTTCTTCCCTTTCTTTTCCTCTTTTCTCATGGGCACCCCTTGAGGTTTTTACACATATTCCAACCATCATAATCCTAGCTAGTCCAGGTCACAAGACTCTTCAGAATCATCTTCCTAACTTCCTAGCATAGGTTCTAACATACATGCTCATACATAAACATAAAGCATCCACACACAAATAAGCAAACACAACCACCAAGGAGGTGAGTAAGCCATATTTACCCACTTCTTGGGGGCTGTAGAGTCGTCCTCCACGTGTCGGGTGCAATCCAAGCTTCCCGGCAGAGTTTCCTCGGCGAAATCACGGGGTATCCAAAGATAATCTATATGTCACATCAATGAATAGTAAATGGGATTTTAAATTAATTTCCTTGGCCATCAGACTTCATCGCGTGGGAATTGGGAAATTTGACTTTTCCGGGTTCCGTTTCGCTCGTGTTTTATCACTCGCAGTGCCGATGCGTCGCGCACGGTCGTCCGAAAAATATTCCGCATGTACCGTCGCGATCCTCTAATTTCCCCCTACATGGGAATATTATTGGTTTAAGGCACTTGTAATTTTTCCTCCGGGGCAGCATTCTTTACAGATACTTTCGGCCCGTTTTCGCTTGCTGGTGTCCAAACCGGACAGTTCTGCTGTCTGTGGAATTTCCTACAACAGCAACCCTAGGTTCCTTGGGCATTTTTAACCCCAAAACTACTTCTCTAACCTTTCTAAATTGTCTTAGAATTTATTTTATTTAATTTTGACGAGTTTTTCGCAGAGGGAAAATGCGGGATGTTACAAAGTTCATGTGTACCCGCCTTTCTTGAGACTAATCAACTCGGAATTGTGCAGGTACGACAGATTAGCCATGCCACCTCGTAGGGATAGGACACGGCGCAACGCTGAACCTTCGTATCTCGCAAGCATCCTCAGGGAAATGGCTCAAGCCACCGCTCCGATAGCAGCAGCCACCGCTCAAAAGAATGCACCGCTAATGCTGTAGGAGATTGATGCTCGGAAATATCTGGACTTCAGCAGAGCTAGACCACCGGTCTTTGAGGGAGTAATGGACCCGGACCTGGTCCATGGTTGGATCCGAAAAATGGAGCAGATTTTCGAGGATGTTCCCTGTACTGACCCTCAGAAGGTCTAGTTCGCATCAGGAAAGTTAGAGGGAGCAGCAGGGGAATGGTGGGACATGACCAGGCCCCTGTTCAAACAAGATAATGTTCGGGTTACTTGGAACCAGTTTAAGATGGTGTTTATGGATAAGTATTTTCCTCAGGAGCTACAGGACCGAAAAGTGGCAGAATTTTTAGAGCTTAAGCAGGGAGCAATGACCGTCACGGAGTATACAGCAACATTCGAGAGACTCTGCCGGTATTCACAAGACTAAAAGCTCCACCTGAATGAAATTTGGAAGTGCGGGAAATACCAACGTGGATTGAAGCCAGAACTGCGGGTATTCCTGAATGCATCTGGTATAAGAGATTACGCAACCCTCGTCAATACATGTTTGGCTTAGGAGGAGGCCAACCGGGACTTGGCACAGGTGCGCAGCGAGAGGAATAAGAGGAGGATCGTTGAGCGAGGATATGTTTCGTAAGACTAGAAGAGAAGAAGAATTTCGCAAACCCAACACCAACTGGAGGGAAACTCCCAAGGGCGAGATACCCATGGAGAGCCACAAGGAGAAGAAAGTGACCTACCTTACCGGAAGAGCAGCCAGCTACACACGGGAATTCTTCTGGCTGGAAGAAAGACGTGCTTCAAAAGCGGAGGTAGTGGTCATCTCGTCAAGCAATGCGGAATGGTAAGGAACAACAACTCATGAAACACCCTAGCTAACTGTTTACCCGTACGTAGTAAACAATGCTCACTAGGTTATTTTTTGCTTTAGTGGGGTTACTTCTAGCCCCTTCTTTTAGCTTGGCAAATATTTCTTATTCAAAATATGGACCGTTTTCAAAACTTTTACCTTTATTACAGAAACTAAGAGCCGTGTGTAACAACCCGTATTTTTCCCCTTAGTAAAAGTTCGTAAGAATAAATAAAATAATGTATAAATGAATTTAGGAAGAAGAAAAACATTATAAGTGTATCCCTTAGTGAGGATTTCCCCAAACAACTGAGCCCTTTGTAGGAATTAACCTCTCGAGGTCAGTAGAAATTATTCTGTGGGGTATTTCCAAATTCTGCTGATGCTCAAATGATTCCTCTTGACCTCTAGAGATGGATGGAAAACCTAAAGTGTCGGTAAAACGAAAATCAGTTCAGTTTCAGACGATTTTCGGACCAATCGGGAATTTTTTTGAATACCGAAAGTAACCGTAAAATATACAAATAAAATAATAATTCCCCGAATATCTCCACTGGACTTAACTATTAATAAGGGAAAACTAGTAGAGCGCGAGGGTATGTCCGGAATATTTTTCGAACAACTGTACACAGAGTACTGGGACTGCAAACAACAGAAGCACGGTCAAGCATGATCAAACTTGGACTGACAGGATCATGTTTATCCATCGTAGATATTTACCGATAACATACTATTATATCATATAATAATCTTAGTAAATAGTAATAATAATAATATAATAATCCTAAGGAATAGTAGTAATAATAACATAATAATAAGATATATAACATATATGTATTATAAAATATTATAAAATATATATGTATTAAGGACGGTGGGGGGAGTAGCCCCTGACCGATTCCTCTTTGTTTCTTTCTTTGTTTTCATTTGTTTCTCTTGAAGCCTATGGCTTCATGTTCGTTTTCTTTCTTCTTCCTCCATGACGCCGAATTCCTTTCTTCTTCCTCTACACTTCTTCCTCATCGGACAGCTCCCCAACAGGTGGGTAACTCTAGTTTTCTCATCCCTTTGATGGTTAGATGAGCTTATGTGTGTGTGTGTCTTTATGTTTGAGTGTATGTGTATGCTTGCTATATGATTTTAGAAACTATGTTAGGGCTTAGGAAGATGATTCTGAAGGGTCCTGTGACCTGGACTAGATAGGATTATTATGTGTGGAATATGTGTAAAAGCTCAAGAAGGATCCATGGGAGAAAGGGGAGAAAAATGGGAGAAAACGATGCATTCTGTTTTCAGCATTGCCCAGTTACCGCTGAGCGGCCCCAGGCGCCGCTGAGCAAAATGCATCCATATTTTTCAAACGTGAACTCCAGAGCGCTGAGTGGATGGCGGTTACCGCTGAGCGGTCTGAAGCTCACCGCGGATAAGGATAAGGATGGGAAGATATTTTTTTAAAGGATAAGGCTGAAAAGATATTTTTGAACACGTGTCATACCGCTGAACGATGAGACTCTTACCGCTGAGCGATGAGACTATGCGCGAGGAGCTCAGAACGCTGAGCGGACAGTAGTTTCCGCTGAGCAGTCTGAGACCGAAATGTCTTATGGAACCCATCTTGAGGCACATAGTCTAACACTCAATGTTATAACTATGATTAGTAACTGAAATATGTGAAGTATATGCAGTATGTGAATATGTGAAGTATATGTAGTATGTGAGTTAATGTGTAGCATTCCATGCATTCATGATAAGGCAAGTTTAGAGGATTAGAAGTAACTATGAGATAAGTAAAGATTATGAAATGAACAATAGGAAACAAGTCATGACATGTTGCAGGTACAGAAAAGCAAGAGATGCTGAAATACTGCTGAAAAATGCTGAAAATGCTGAATGAAAACAAATGCTGAAAAGGTCGTGATCACGAGATGCCAAATCATGATCCCACTTCAGGAGGTTAGAGGGACATCCTGAATGTGGAAGCCTGCCACAGGTGGTGTCGATATGGCATACCTGGAGGTGTGCGGTTACCACGCCTAGCACTGTCGAAAGGGGGCAGGCTAAGGTGGGGGTACAATATCTACCCACTGCCGAGGGGTCCAGAGAGGGCACACGGCAGGTGGAAGCCCACCGCAGGGGTCAACAGAGGGCCACTTGGAGGTGCGAGGTTATTCCGTCATAGTATTGTCAAAAGAGGGCAATGCTATGGTGGGAATAACATATATTTCAAAACCATGTTCATTCTGATATTTCTGTTATGCATGAGTATGTGTAATGTTCATTCTGATAATTCTGTTATGCATGAGTCATAAGTGCCCAATTTTCGTAATTTTGACCTATTTAAATGGCACTTATTTGCAAGCATTTTAAAGAATTATCTAATGAATTCTCCATATTTTGTAGGTTTTAAATATATTTTGAAGAATCGATGCAAGCAGAAATTATGAAGAATAGTCCCATAAAGAATGGAGAAAAAGGGCAAAAATAGAAAGGAGCTTAAAAGATGAAATCAGCGAAGGACCGCTCAGCGGTATAGAGGTGGTTATCGCTCAGCACAGAAGATAAGAACCGCTCCACGGAAAAGTGTTTATCGCTCAGCGCCCGCGGAACAATCGCTCAGCGGTACAACCTTTATCGCTCAGTGGAAGTACGTCAGCAGCCACTTGCACGCGGCGCATTTATTGCGCCAGCTGGAGCCAGCCTGGCGCCGCCCTGCCATGTCAGCGCCGCCCTGCAAAAGCTGCCGGAGCATTTATTACTCCGCGTAAAGTGATAAGCCGCTCAGCGATTAAGCCAAAATCGCTCAGCGAAGGCACCAAAACCGCTGAGCGATGGACCCAAATTTCGCCTATAAATAGAGGAGGCCATGCCATTCTAAAAATGATCTCTCAATCCTTTCCCCCCCCCCAAAACACCATTCTTCCACATTTTCTTTACACTTTAAAGCTTAGTTTAGTTTAGTTTAGGTTAGGAACAAAGAGGAGGCTTGTGAAGGAGCCGGGAGATCGAGGAAGCTCGGCAAAGCCGTGGCCATGATAGCGTGAGTACGTGTCATGGTAAGCGTCTAAACCTTGCCTCCGAGATACTCTTGTAAGATGGATTCCTAATCCTCTTTTTGTTGGGATTTTGATCATTATTGTAGTTTGCTTGTATCTATGTAACTATTGCATATGAATCTATCTTTTTTCTTATGATTTGCTTGAATCATTTTATGCCTAATGCTAGTCTTTGTTTAGTGTTTTGATCTTGACTTGAGACTTAGTTGTATGAACGAGAGTTATATTAATTAAGTTGTAACCAAGTTAAGATTAATCCGCTATGCTTAACTAGATTCAAGACTTGAACGTTGTGAATGAATAGTTACAACCATTAAAGTCGGATCTAAATCATTCATCTAACCTTGTCGCCGTAATGGGACTAGAAGTTAGCCGTTTTAACATCTAGACTAATTTTGGTGTACTTTGTTAAAGTTTGTGTAAGAAATTAACAAATCTAACAAAGGAAACCTGTGATCTTTTCATATGCAAAAGCAATGTAAAAGATAAGACCTGATGGCGGGCAATCAATGAAATAGTAGTTTTATGTAATAAGTAACTGGATGCATGAAACTATGATGTGATTAAAGTTCCCAACAAGCTCCAGAACTACCTCTGATTTGTTTCCTATTTACTTTTATGTTGTTTATTTATCTATCAAACTATTTATCAAATCCTTCACTCCATTGTTTAATTGAACGAACTCAAGAATGGTAATTTTGCAACTCTCTGTGGATCGACTATACCNTTGCGTCAAAAATACATAGCTTGAGTTTTGTTTGATTAAACAATTGTGAATATCTGTAAAATAGTGTATAGTCTTTATTTTGTTATTTTATGAACTTTTTTTTACTTTGTGATCTCTCTTGTTCTAATCTTATTTGGCTAGTGTGAATTTTTCTTAGCAATTGCGAGGTAAGACTTCAAAAGATCAATTGTTGTTTGACCCTGAGATTGAAGCTACTTCAAGGAAGAATAGTAAAAAGAAGAAAAAGCACTTAGCCAAACAAAGAGAGGAACAAGAGACAACTTCATCATCAACTTCTTCAACAAACCAAGAAGACACCATGGCTGAAACAACTGGAGCTGGAGACAATACCGGAACTGGCAACACAACAGGAGCCAGCGACAATAGGGGTTTTGTTAATTTTACCCCTAGGAACATTATTCGAATGAGTAGAACCTCAGGAACACAAAGATCACCTCAAATGCAACCTGGTTTGGTCCAATTGTTATATGCTAACCCATTTGCAGGTTTGGATCATGAGGATCCCTATGCTCATCTGACAAAATTTTACGAACTCTGTGGGACTGCGGAAATGTCCAAGGCCGATGAAGAATCAATCTTTTTAAGGATGTTTCCCCTGACCTTGATCGGAAAAGCCAAGGAGTGGTTGCTTGATCAACCACAACATATTCTGTCAAATTGGGATCAGTTGGAGGAAAAGTTTTGTGCAAGGTACTTTTCTCAGTCTAAATTTATGGATTTAAAAACTGCAATTGCTACTTTTGTGCAAGCACCCGGAGAAAGTCTCTATGAAGCCCGGGAAAGATACAAATCCATGCTGAGAAAATGCCCTAACCATGGGTTCGATGCACGCACACAAATCCATATCTTCCGCAACGGACTCCAACAACAGCACAAACTGATGCTTGATGCTGCAGCTAGTGGACAGATAATGTCCAAAACTCCTGAAGAAGCTATCTCCATTATTGATTCTATGGCCTTGACAGATCAACAAGGCCAATTCCACAGAGGACCTAGGAGAGGAGGAGTGCTTGAGCTTGGAACAAATGATACAATTCTTGCCCAACACAAGCAACTCCAACAACAAATGGACGAGGTGAAAAAGGCCTTAAGCGAGTTGCCAAAGCAGATCAAAGAAGCTCAAGAAGCAACAAGGCAAAAGATATTTCAATGTGAAATTTGTAATGGTGATCACCCGTTTGTTAACTGTCATTTCAGGGAAGAAGAGGTTCACTTCCTTGACAACCAGCAAAGGCCACCCTATCAAAACAATTTCCAAAGGGGGCCAAATCAAAATTTCAATCAGCCATGGAGGCAAGAGGCAGGGCCCTCATTTAACAAAGCTCCGCCACAGCCGTACCAACCACCCCGCCCGTATCAGAATCAGCCTCCCGTGTATCCAAGTTCAAAAATAGAGGAAACGTTCAATCAATTTATGCAACAATCAATGATTAATCAAAAGAACAATGAAGCCTCTATTAGGAACTTGGAAATACAACTGGGACAATTGGCTACTGATATGGCGGAGTTGAAGAAAAGAAGATTTACGGCCAACCCGGAGCTAAACCCCAAGAACTCTTGCCATGAGAGGAGGACTGATGATGAGGAGGAGAGCTAGAAAGAAAAAAGGCGTTGGGCTAACGACGTTAAACAAAGTGCTGCATGGGAGGCAACCCAGTGTTTTGTGAGTTTTATTATTTTAGTAGTTTAGTAACTTTTAGTAATTTTAAAGGTTAATTAATTTAAGGTGTTAAGAATATTTTTTTTTATAATATGGTGAAAAAGAAATAAAGGGTTTCTAAATCTTGTAATTAGGTTTGAAATTCTTAAATGCTAACCCTTTTCAAATAAGCTAAATTTGAAGCATTTTGATTTCTAAACCTAATAATAGATTTTAAACCTCTTAAGCAATTATTGAGAAATGTGCACATGAGTTAATTGAAAAAGGAATCTTATTTGTTTAAGAAATAAAAAGAAATGTAAAGAAAAGAATCTTTCAAAAAGCACCTTAAGATGTTTTATTTTGAATCCATAAATCATTGTGGGAAATTCTGTCCACATTAGTGGGAAATTCTGACCACTTAAGCGGGAAGTTCTGTCTGCAATTGTAGGGAATTCTGTCTACAAAAGGATTCAAAATAAAAACATGATCTCTCTAATGCTACTTGGAAGAAAGGAAGTTTTCTTTGATTGTTTTTGTAGGCCGGAAAACAACCAAATGAAGTTCCTACAAACAACAAAAGAGAGACACACTTCTGGAGGACGAAGAGCATGATTCCTCAAGGAGGATGAGCCCCTATCTCCTCAACACATTGAAGCAAGATGAAGTAGTTTAAAAAGGAGGCCACATCAAGAAGGCTACTTCAAGAAATTCACCATGAACAGGGAGCATTTTAAATTTTCTAGCACCTTACTTAATTAATTTCCTTAGTTAGATTAATATGTGCTTAAGACTTGTTTGTTTAAAAACAAAGTAATAGTTTATTTTACTTGGTTTGATGCATGAACACATAACACATCATGAATTGAATTGTTTCAGTATCCATAATAGACAATTGTGAGTACATACATAGATACCATAACATGTCATTATGAATCGTTACTTGTTTGCATAAACATAACCTTGAAAATGTTTTTAAATCAAGGAAATAAACCCTAGCCAAGTAAGGGAGTGAGCTTAAACACTTAGTGAGCTAATAGAGAATCACCATTGTTTTTGCACAATTGAATTTGTTTGATTCTCTAATTTTGATAAATTGTACGGGAATAATAGGAAATGATCAAGGCATTTTGTTCTTTAGAATTTAAACCCCACTTGGCCAAATAAAGCCGACCCTTAATTAGGAACATCCTTTGCCACCCCATTTGAGCCTACATGAGAAAATTCTTGTTTATAATCCTCGCACCTTAAAAGTAAAACAATGCTACCCCTTAATATCCGGAATTAAGAGAGCATTCAAAATTGGATTATGTGCAAAGATCCAAGTCAGGGGGAGATAAGGATAAGCAAAAGTGGGAGGAGCATACAAACGTTCAATCAAAAAGAACAGAAGCCAAAGAACAGAAGAAAGAAAAATGTGCAATCTTTATCCCAATTGCAAAAGAAAAAATGAAAGTAAAAGAAAAGGAATTGGGAAAAAGAAATTAAGGAAAAAAAGAAAAAGAAAAAAGAGAGTGTTGAAAAAGAAAACAGGTAACAACAAGGAGTTGGTTTTCAGATGCTCTCTTGATTCATATTTGCATACCCAGAAAAACCAAATTTCTTTGTAGCCTGGCCCCATTAAAACCCTGAAAAAGTCCTTCTGTGATCCTTGCATGACCATACTTTTGCATTGAATGGGGAGACAGGTAACAAATTTAAATTGTTATGATACAATGGTGATATTGAGCGAAAACACTCACCCTAAATTGGTCCACTGACCATTGTGCGATAAAGAAAATTTCCTTGGTGGAAAAGACATTGGATAGTGTGATTTGTTTATGCTATTCAAGTAATTGTGCAATTGACTTGTTCAAGTTCTTTATGTCTCACAGGTCTCAAAGCTTAATCTGTTTGAAACATTTCAATTCATTGCATTAACCAGTTGTTCATAAGCATTAATCTCTTGTAGAATAATTCTATTACCTCTTGTTTGAGGACAAACAAGGTCTTAAGTCAGGGGGAGTGGTAAGTGCCCAATTTGCGTAATTTTGACCTATTAAAATGACACTTATTTGCAAGCATTTTAAAGAATTATATAATGAATTCTCCATATTTTGTAGGTTTTAAATATATTTTGAAGAATGGATGCAAGCAGAAATTATGAAGAATAGTTCCATAAAGAATGGAGAAAAAGGGCAAAAATAGAAAGGAGCTTAAAAGATGAAATCAGCGAAGGACCGCTTAGCGGTATAGAGGTGGTTATCGCTCAGCACAGAAGATAAGAACCGCTCCGCGGAAAAGTGTTTATTGCTCAGCGCCCGCGGAACAATAGTTCAGTGGTACAACCTTTATCGCTCAGCGGAAGTACGTCAGCAGCCACTTGTACGCAGCGCATTTATTGCGCCAGCTGGAGCCAGCCTGGCGCTGCCCTGCCACGTCAGCACTGCCCTGCAAAAGCTACCGGAGCATTTATTACTCCACGTAAAGTGATAAGCCGCTCAGCGATAAAAGCACTGCTGCTCAGCGATTAAGCCAAAATCGCTCAGCGAAGGCACCAAAACCGTTGAGCGATGGACCCAAATTTTGCCTATAAATAGAGGAGGCCATGCCATTCCGAAAATGATCTCTCAATCCTTCCCCCCCCCAAAAGACCATTCTTCCACATTTTCTTTACACTTTAAAGCTTAGTTTAGTTTAGTTTAGTTAGGAACAAAGAGGAGGCTTGTGAAGGAGCCGAGAGATCGAGGAAGCTCAGCAAAGCCGTGGCCATGATAGCGTGAGTACGTGTCATGGTAAGCGTCTAAACCTTGCCTCCGAGATACTCTTGTAAGATGGATTCCTAATCCTCTTTTTGTTGGGATTTTGATCATTATTGTAGTTTACTTGTATTTATGTAACTATTGCATATGAATCTATCCTTTTTCTTATGATTTGCTTGAATCATTTTATGCCTAATGCTAGTCTTTGTTTAGTGTTTTGATCTTGACTTGAGACTTAGTTGTATGAACGAGAGTTATATTAATTAAGTTGTAACCAAGTTAAGATTAATCCGCTATGCTTAACTAGATTCAAGACTTGAACGTTGTGAATGAATAGTTACAACCATTAAAGTCGGATCTAAATCATTCATCTAACCTTGTCGCCGTAATGGGACTAGAAGTTAGCCGCTTTAACATCTGGACTAATTCTGGTGTACTTTGTTAAAGTTTGTGTAAGAAATTAACAAATCTAACAAAGTAAACCTGTGATCTTTTCATATGCGAAAGCAATGTAAAAGATAAGACCTGATGGCGGGCAATCAATGAAATAGTAGTTCTATGTAATAAGTAACTGGATGCATGAACATATGATGTGATTAAAGTTCCCAACAAGCTCCAGAACTACCTCTGATTTGTTTCCTATTTACTTTTATGTTGTTTATTTATCTATCAAACTATTTATCAAATCCTTCACTCCATTGTTTAATTGAACGAACTCAAGAATGGTAATTTTGCAACTCTCTGTGGATCGACTATACCTGACTATACTGCAATTGGATCCTTTGTGGATCTGAAAGCCGTAAAGTAGGATATATATAAATTTAATTTGAGCAACGTAAAGTGCAAACAATAGGCTTCCATCAAACTTGGCACGGTTGTGGGAAACCAGACTATGTCAGGATTATGAAGTGTTATTTGGCTTTCATCAATTAGTATGTGTAATGTTCATTCTGATAATTCTGTTATGCATGAGTATATGTAATGTTCATTCTAATAATTCTGTTATGCATGAGTATATGTAATGTATGATTCTGCTGTTATGTAATTACCGTCAAGAGAACGATCGAGACGGCCATGTATGTAAACGGAATGTTAATAAGCACGACAACGTAGTAAGCAAGAGTAGTTCCCCTATCACCTAGTAACGTAGATAAAGCCGTTCAGAACTTAGGCCAGATAATAATCAGTAGGATGTTAGTATGTATGCACACTTAGAAATCTCTGAGCGGCCTGAAGTCTGACCTAATGAAACGCCAGATACAGGTACTAGAGTTATTTCCACTGAGAATCTACTGTTCTCACGCCCACTACCCTATGACTTCACGAACAAGTAATGACTCATACTACGAGGATGAGGCCGAACCGGCCGAGGAGCTATTAGGCGGTCAGAACCAGACAGGGACACGAGAGACAACAGTAGTTAGTACTTTGTTAAGGGTAAACTAGGAAGTGCTACAGTTAGCCCTTGTATTTTAATGTTATGCATAGTATATGTTGAACATGTTACTTGTATATTATTTATTATAATAACTACGTGACTGTTCTGATGGACCAGATGGGTGTATATTGTATGCTTTATTATTATTAGGTAGTTATCTGCTAAGCCTAAGGGCTTTACCGCTTGCTATATTTGTTATTTCCGAAGCATGGCTCTATTTTATTAATTAATTGAGGCAAAGGAAAAGTTTCAAAATTGGTCCCTATTTTCTTAAACAGCTATTTTTGAAAGATAACAATGGACTAAGGTATTCCCACCAGGTAGAAAACAACCTAGTGAGCATTGTTTACTGCGTACGGGTAAATAGTTAGCTAGGGTGTTTCACCGTGCGTGTTCAAGACAACATATCAGGATACAAGCGATAGAGTCCCATCGGACTTAAGCGATAATTAACTACAAAATAGCAGTACTGAAGATCCTACCTGAGAAGTAAATGAACATACAAATATTCGGTCCATCACACCATTACACATTCAAATAATAATTCATAATTACATTATCAAGTATACAAGTCATAATACATATAATTTACATATATGCTAAGGGAACATCAAATCCCTTGAGCTTGTTCAAAACAGAAAGCATAAGTTGATGCCCGTTGCTTCCTCGGAATCCTCTGACTTCCACAACTCTGCTTGTCGTCTACTACCTGCTCCGTCTCGGTGTACACTGTAACAACCCGACTTTTCCCTTCATTTGAAATGTTACATAATAAATAATTAAAAATATAAAAAGAAGGAAAAGGTGAGATAAAAATGAAATAAAATTTAAATATTAATTTTATTTCTATAATATTAATTAAAAATAATAATTCTGCGATCTCGTGGCGTCCGGTGACGTTTGGATCGAAATTAAGGTTTTATTGTAATTTAATCACGACTCACAGGAGTCTGTAAAATATATTCATATGAAAATAAATTCAAGAATATTCCAACTACGGTTTAAATATTAACAAGGAAAATTAATAGGTCATAACGGTATGTTCGGAATATTTTAGGACTTCCGTACATAAATAGTTAATGAGCGAATATGACCGAAAACACACCTGGAGAAAATAGAATTATGATGGATGACCAAAGGCCCTAAAGACCCACGGCCAGCCCCTCAAGCCCGAACACACACATACAAAACACACCAAAGTTATTTCCTTTCTTCTTCCTAAGCTCCAAGAACCTAAGCTCCATAACCATCCAAGTTTAACTATTATTCTTTGCTTTTCATCCTCATCAATCACTCTTAAATCTATCAAGAAGGCAAGCTAGCATCAAGGCTAGGAGTTCTCTTCACTTGGAGGAAAGGAAACCAAGGTTCCATAACCCTAATCTTCCATAACCTAGGTTTTAGTCTTTCTTGACAAAGGAGCTTTCAAGCAAGCAACCAAGCCTCAAGTTCATCTTTTCCATCATCCAACAAGCTCTTTAGGAAGTGGGTAACTCTAGTTCCTTACCTCTTTGATGGTGAATGGTTGTTATGTGATGCTATGTGTATGATTATGGTTATGTTTAATTGTATGCCCATGTATGCTAGAAGTTTGGTTAGGCTTAGGGAGATGATTCTGAAGGGTCTTGTGACCTGGATTAGATAGGATTATTATGCTTGGATTATGTGTGAGAGCTCAAGCAGGTTCCATGGAAGCCAAGGAGAGAAAATGGAAGAAATGGTGAATTCGGTTTTCAGGTCTCGCACAGGGGCCGCTGAGCGGAGTCTCAGGCGCCGCTGAGCGAGCTGAAGTCCACGTGGAAAAAGATAAGTCCGAAAAGATATTTTTTTTATAAGGCGGTGGAGAAGATTTGGGAAAGTGGCAGCCGCTGGGCGATGGGGTCACTACCGCTGAGCAATAAGACCTCTATCGCTGGGCGTGAAAGCTCAAACCGCTGAGCGAATCTCAGTTTTCGCTGAGTGGCTTGAGACTAGAAAATCTTATGGAACCCTCTTGAGGCTCATAGTATAGAATTTATTACCATATCTATGATTAATAACTGAATTGTATGAATGTACATGCTGTATGTGAGGAAAATGCTCTAAACATGCGTATTACGTGTAGTCTGTAGTAAAATCTGTAGCACTTCATGCATTCATGATAAACCTAGTTCAAAGGCACTAGAATTAACTCTGAGATAAGTAAAGATTCTGAAATGAACCATAGGGAACAAGTATGCCATGCTGCAGGTACAGAAATACTGAAATGCTGAGATGCTGAAAAAGGGCCAATGCCCAATGCTGAAAAAGGGCAAATGCCCAATGCTGAACATGGGCAAATGCCCAATGCTGATAAAGGCTATATGCCACATGCTGAAAAGGCCGTGAATCACGTGAGCCAACCATGATCCCACTTCAGGAGGTCAAGGCATCCTGAATGTGGAAACCCGCCACAAGTGGTGTCGATATGGCATACCTGGAGGTGTGCGGTTACCACGCCTTTGCATTGTCGAAAGGGGGCAAGCTTAGGTGGGGGTACAATATCCGCCCACTGTCGAGGGGTCCCGATGGGGCACACAGCAGGTGGAAGCCCACCGCAGGAAGGTCTATACAGTGTCGGCCTACACTGAGGGTGCGAGGTTATTCCGTCATACTAATGTCAACAGAGGACATTACTATGGTGGGAATAACACCTATTCCAAAGCAAGTTATGCTGTTATGCAGGTTTACGCTATCATATTCTGTTATGCACATGTACATTCTGTTAGGCATATTTATTCCGATGATTCTGTCATGTTTATGCTGATGACTCTGCTAGACATATTCTGATGATTCTGTTATATTGAATGTATTCTGAATGTATTTTGTTATGCTTTCTGATTATTCTGGATATATAGTTCTGCTGTTACGTCCGTACCATCAAGAGCACGCTTGAGACCGCTATGTATATTCACGAAATGTTAATCAGCATGAGAACGTAGTAAGCAAGAGTAGTTCCCATGTCACATAGTAATGTAGATAAAGTCGTTCAGATAGGCCAGATAATAAATGGTAGGATATCTAGTATGTATGCTCACTTAGAGATCTCTGAGCGGCCTGAAGTCTGACATAATCTGATACGAGACTCAGGAACTAAAGTTATTTCCACTGAGAACCTACCGTTCTCATCCCCACTGTTTTATGACTTTAGGTACAGAAGATGAATCTTACTTTGAGGATGCCGACGAGCCGCCAGCTGAGCCATGAGCGACTAAGAGATAGCTAGATGTTTACCTTTTTGCCAAGGGCATACTGAGTAGCATTCCAGTAGTCCTTGTATTTTGATGTGATGTATTCTGACTTATGTATTCAGTACTCTAGTTTATGTACATGTGATGTATATCTTACCTACTGTATATACAGTTGTATGACTTTTGTCTGATGGACCACCTGGATATGTATTGGATGTTTTACTCTCTTACAGTTATACGCTTTGTTATATTGTTTATTCTGACGCATGGCTCTATTTTAGTAATTATGCAATGTAAAATGAAAAGTTTAAAATCGGTCCTTATTTTCTTAAACAACTATTTTCGAAAGATAACAATGGACTAAGGTATTCCGATCAGATAGAAAACAACCTAGTGAGCTTTGTTTACTGCGTGCGGGTAAACAGTTAGCTAGGGTGTTTCATACACGTCATGCTATCCTGGAGTCATAAGGCAGTGGAGGTGAGAATGGTAGGTTCTCACTGGAAAACTGTAGCTCTGCGCTCTCGGGTTTCATTTAATTATACTCCAGGCCGTTCAGGTGTTTCTAAGTGAACATGCATACTAACATTCCTACTGATTATTATCTGGCCTAAGGTCCTGAACAGCTTTATCTACGTTACTAGGTGATAGGGGAACTACTCTTGCTTACTAAGTTCTCGTGCTTGTTACTTTACTTCGCATACTTACATAGCCGTCTCGAGCGTTCTCTTGACAGTACATACATCATATTTATTTAGCTTCTTCATATTTACTTATCTTCTTACTTATATACTTATCTTCTTACTTAGTTATACTTCCATACATACATTTGTACATACCTTACACACATACATACATTCAAGCATACATCACATACTATACTTCTTTCTTTCTTTCTTTTATACTTTATTCTTTCTTTACTTTCCTTTTCCTTTCATACTTTTCTCTTGCTTTCATGCTTTCATATTCTTTTCTTTATTTGATTCATATTTCCTGCAAGCCACCTACCTACAGGAAAGTGAATCCGCTGCCAGCCACCTACCGACAGCAATCATCAGCATAATCGATTCATCTCTGTGAATCCGTTGCCAGCCACCTACCGACAACAATCATTGTCCCCTTCCCTGCCATCCACCTGCAGACAGGGAAGTGACCCCGCATCCTGCCAGCTACCTACCAACAGGAGGGTTGTGCATCATAATCGATTCATCTCTCCTGCCAGCCACCTACCGACAGAAGAGTGAACCCGCTGCCAGCCACCTACTGACAGCAACATCATCTTTTCTTTCTCTTTCTAATATTCTTTCATCAGCTTATCATCTTATCTTTCTCATAACCTTTCTTCTTTTCTTTACTTTCTTTGCACATATCATGGCATGACTTGTTCCCTAAGGTTCATTTTCATTATAATCTTTCCTCATTACTTGATTAACTTCTAGTCCTCTGAATGTACCTTAACATGATGCATGGCATGCTCACATATTACTTTAATTAATCATAATGCATGAAATCCTACCTATTATGTCACATAGCGCATGTACTTCAGTCATACATATCATATAAATCATCACTTGTTGGATTATGTGCCTCAAGACAGCTTCCATAACAATTTCAAGTCTCAGACCGCTCAGCGGTACCCTAGGGCCGCTCAGCGGTTTGAGCCAGAGTGCTCAGCGATGAACTTGGGACCGCTCAGCGAGACACGCCGCTCAGCGGTACCAAGGTCCGCTCAGCGGTCACTAGGCGAAACTGAAAACCGAATGCTTATTGTCTTTCCTTTCTCTTCCCCTTTGCTCATGGTTACTCCTTGAGGTTTTTACACATATTCCACACATAAAAATCCTATCTAGTCCAGGTCACAGGACCCTTCAGAATCATCTCCCTATTCTAACCAAAGTTCTAACATACATAAACATAGAAGCATGCACACACACATACACATCTAACCACCAAAGAGGTGAGTAAGCTAGAGTTACCCACTTCTTGGAGGATTGTTTGGTGGTGGAAGAAGGGCGAGGGAAGTCGTCCTCCAAGCTTCGGGCGCGATCCAAGCTTTCTGACGGAGTTTCTGCAGCGTGATCACGACACACGGACAGAGTTTCGGCTTAGGAGAGGATTTTCTTGCATTTTTCTGGTTATGGGACTGGCTATTTATAGCCAAGAGCTGCCCCTTAAAATTACCTTTTTGCCCCTATGCATAATTACAATTTTGCCCTTTTTACTTTCTTTTATAATTAATTAATTCAAAAGATAATTAAGGGGTCAAATCAATGAATAGTAATTGAATTTTATATTATTTTTCTTTGCCATCAGATTCCCCACGTGCTGGTTGCCAATTTTGGCTGCCTCCCTGTCCCGTTTCGCTTGTGTTTTATCGTTCGCAGTGCCGGTGTGTCGCGCACGGTCGTTCAAAAAAAATTCTGCTTATACCGTCTCGATCCTCTATTTTCCCCCTACATGGGAATACCATCTCTGCCCAATTTTACCGGCTAAACGGGACAAAACGGGGTTGTTCTAGTGTCTACAGAATCGTCTGAAACTGAGCGGAACTCCATTTTTCCGACAGTCTGGACTTACCATCAAATCCTAAGGGCCATACGGGATTATTTAAGTGTCATCGAAATTTTGTGAAATGAAACAGAAATTCTTCTACAGACACTTTCGTCTTAAGGGTTCAGGTTTCTACCCCGTTAACCCGTGTAAGGGCTTCTATGGGTATTTTCCCGGTGAAATTCTTACTAAGGAAAGACTGGGATGTTACATCTCACATTGCCAGAGATGTGGCAAGTTACACGAGGGGACTTGCCTAGTCGGGAAATAGGTATGCTTCAAGTGCGGAGGGAATGGACACTACACTATACAGTGCAAAATGGCCCTACTTGCAGCCCAACCATACCAGCGGCCAAAGCAACACCTCACCTAAGGTACGTCAATAGTAAGGAGTAGGAACCTTAATTACAAATGAGGATACTTGAAAACTTTAGCGATGCTGAAATTTCGAGGACGAAATTTTTCTAAGCGGGTGGAATGTAACATCCCACTTTTCCTTAGTAAGGATTTCATGGGAGAAATACCTATGTAAGCCCTTATACGAGTTAACAGTGTAGAAACCTGAACCCTTAGGACAGACGTGTCTGTAGAAGATTTTCTGTTTAGTTTTTGGTAATTCTGATTCCACTCAAATAATTCCTTATGGTCCTTAGGATTTGATGGTAAGTCCAGACTGTCGAAAAAACGGAGATCCGTTCAGTTTTGGAAGATTCTGCAGACACTAGAACAACCCCGTTTTGTCCCGTTTAGCCAGTAGAATTGAGCAGAGAGTCTCAAGTCTCTGGAAATCATACCTTATGGAGGGAAACATTTTAAAATGCCTTAGAGTAGCCCAAGTCCTCATTAGGAAAAATGGGCGAGAACGGTCGATCGTGGAAACGCCAGCGGAACGGTCTTTTCTGGACACCGGCGAGAGATAACAGGTCAAAGGTATCTGTGAAAAATACTCCTCTGGAGAAAAATTCACAAATGCCTTAAAGCAATAATATTCCCATGTGGGGAAAATTAGAGGATCGCGATGGTATAAGCGGAATATTTTTCGGACGACCGTGCGCGACACACCGGCACTGCGAGTGATAAAACACGAGTGAAACAGGACTGGGAGGCGGTCAAAATTGGCAACCAGCACGTGGGGAATCTGATTCCAAGGGAAAATAATATAAAATTCAAACACTATTCATTGATTTGACCTTTGAATTATCTTTTGAATTAATTAATTATTAAAGAAAATAAAAAGGGCAAAATTATAAATATGCATAGGGGCAAAAAGATAATTTTTAGGGGCAAAATTTTGGCTATAAATAGCCACCCATATGGAGACAATTTTGAGAAATATTTCTCTCTGGAGCTAGGGGAAACTCTGTCCGTGTGCGTCGCGGTTACACTGCAGAAACGCCGACCGAAGCTTGGACAATGCTCAAGGCTTGGAGGACTGCTCTCCCCCATCCTTCTCATCACCGAATCAGCCCTCAAGAAGTGGGTAACTCTAGCTTACTCACCTCCTTGGTGGTTGGATGTGTTTGTGTGTGTGTGTATGCTTCTATGTATGTATGTGTATGTATGCTAGAATTCATGCTAGGATTGGAAGATGATTCTGAAGGGTCCTGTGTAACATCCCAGTTTTTCCTTAGCAAAGATTTCGCATAATAAGTTCGGGTGCGAACTCTTTTAGAGGTTGGAAGCGTAAACTACAGGTGTCCGTCAAGCACCGGGACGCGTGTGACTATGTGGTTAGGGTGGACAAGTGCTAGATTTAGGAAGGTTAAGCTTTGGAATCTCGAAGGGGAGGAATAAGGCTTATTGAGCATATGTAGAAATATAAGACAGTAAAGAGTGGAGTGTATGAGGGTCAAGTGAGCAAGGAAGTGGAATAACTAAGTTTAAAGAGGACATGTACACATCATATAAACGGGGTTAAGGACGTAGGTAAGAAAACAACTAAGGTTGGAGGTATGAGCATAATCTAGGAAGGTGGAATAATAATCAAGGGTGACGAGATCAAGTCCGAGTGTGGCTGCATAATCCAATTTAGGTTTCACCTAGTGAAGTAAGAAAGGTTGAGTCTTGGAGGACAAAAGGAGGTGTATTAAGCTTAAGAAGGAAGAGGTGTTAAGTGTGCAAGGGAAGTGAAGAGAATACGAAATCGTGAGCGATCGAGGATGGAATGGTAACCTTAGGATATTAAGGAGAAAAAGGGAGAATCTAAAAGAAATAGAAGAAGGGTGGAGTACTAGAGAGCGTAGAGACAAGAAAGGATGTCTGTAACATCCCGATTTTTCTTTAGGGAAATAATCATAAACATAAATATTTAATTAATTTTCTAATCATGATTAGGGAATTAAAATGGGAAACTAATCGGTAGAATATCCCCAGGAAGTAAGACGTGTCGCGGCATGAGGTTCGGCAGATAACCGAACAGTCGTTGTTCGCCGATGAAATTTTCTGGCGCGCAAAAGGTGTCCATGAAAATACTTCTCCGGAGAAAAATTCACAAACACCTTTAAATATTAATACCCTTAGGTAGGGGGAAATTAGAGGATCGCGACGGTATAAACAGAATATTTTTTGGACAACCGTGCGCGACGCACCGAGACTGCGAGCGATAAAACACGAGCGAACCGGGACTGAGAAAAAATGAAATTTCAGCAGCTGAACTAGGAGAGGGAGGGCTGCACGGTCTGATTGGGATTTTTGTCCCATCCCTTAAATCATGCTTCCAAAACTGACATCACCTTACCTTTCTTACACATGGCCATACCTATGCCCATACCTTTTACTATTCATCACATTTTATTAAATCCTAAAATTCAACTAATTTCCCTCACCATTCAGCCACCCAAAACTGAGTCCCTCCCCCAAATTTCCAAGAGAAATTTCATCTTCCACATTCTCCATAAACACACACCAAGTCAAGCTTCAAGAACACCACTTAGCCTTCAACAAGTCAAGCATTCTTGCCACCCTCTTCCACCTTCCAAGAACCGAAACACAGCCCCTCAAGTCTCCTCATCTTTGTTCATTTTCTTCCTTCCAAAATCAAGAGGGACAACCTCATCACCCTCCACCTTGTTCGAAGTTCTTCACCTTGGAGAAAGGAGGAGCTCAAGCTTTGGAAACAACAAGGCTTGTGGGACTTCACTCCAAGCTTCCCTCACAACTACCAGGTTTTTCTACAGGTGGGTAAACTTGGCTTGGTCACCCCTTAGTGGCTTATGTTTGCTTGTATGTGTTTATGTGCTTGTATGCCTTATGATAAGTTATGTTAGAAATGCTATGTTAGGACTTAGGAGATGATTCTGAAGGGTCCTGTGACCTGGACTAGCTTAGTATATGATGGTTGAAATGTGTGAAAAAAACTCAAGGAGCATCCATGAGAAAAGGGGAAAGAAAAGCGAGAAAACCAAAGAAAACAGATTCTGGTTCGTCAGGTATAGCTGGGTAGTTCTGCGGAAAGTGATTGAGAGGAGTATGTATAGAATTGTTGAGCGGCGCCTGGAACGGTGCCGAGTAGGTCTGCGGATAGTGACCGAGAGGAGTATGTAGGGTTGTTGAGCGGCACCAGGAATGGTGTTGGGAGGGTTCCGCGGAGGATCCCTGGGGTGTGAATGTGAGAAAATGAGAGAAAATAAGTACAGGAGTAAGCGCTGAGTGGTTCCGCGGAGAGTGACTGAGAGGAGTCTAGAAAGTTGATGAGCGGGCACCTGGGATGGTGCTGAATGGGTTCCGCGAAGGATCCCTGGAGTGCTGAAAGGGTTACGTGAAGAGTACTGAGTGGGCACCAGGAGTAGTGCTGATTGGGTTCTGCGGAGGATCCCTGGAGTGTTGAGAGGGTTACGTGAAGAGTGCTGAGTGGGCACCAAGAGTGGTGTTGAGTGGGTTTCCGCGGAGGACCCTGAAGCTGTTGAGTGGTTACAAGTATGTGTACGATGAATGAATGAGTTATGTTTATGATGATGTATGTGGAACATTGCATGTAGAATATGTATGTTAGGAATGGTTACGCGATCATGCATCATGAGAACTAGAGGTCAATCACGTGAAGTTTAAAGAGCATAATTGAACCTTACGGAACAAGTATATAGTTATATGATAGGAATCCCTTCTCTTGGCACGTCTACGGACACGCCCCTCACCAGTCCCAAAAGGGTGGATTGGTAAATAATGCTACCTCACCAAGTCCCAAAAGGGTGGACCGGTTAAAGAGTTTAATGGCATGATGGTGAGATATGATGATGAGACATGTTGAGATATGATGAGGTATGATGAGATATGATGAGAAATGATGATTAGGTATGATGAGTTATGATGATGAGATATGAGTCCCCGCTTGGTTGCGTCAAAAGGGTACGGACCCCCACCTCCCTACTTGTAGGAAGGGTAACCCGCTTGATTGGTGATGATGGACACTAGACCCCATCGGTGGATAGCAACCACTCTGGTGTGAGCGCAGCTGGGTCGTCGTCAAGTTGGGAATAGAAGTGGTTGTAGCCGTAGGCCACGGTTACATGAGCGCGGGACCAATGTATGAAGAAGGACGCTACCCCGGTTCACTAGCCCAACCGGAAGCGTAAGAGATCCCCATGTTCCCCAAGCATGAGCATATGATGTATGAGTTACATGAGTATATGATGAATGAGTATACGAGTATATGATGCATAAGTATATGATAATGTATATGAGCATGTGTATATCGACAAGAGAACGCTCGAGACGGCTATGTATATACGAGAGAAAAGTTATCAAGCACGAGAACTTAGATAAGCAAGACTAGTTCCCCAGTCACCTAGTAAAGTAGATAAACCCGTTCAGGACTTTAGGCCAGATAATAATCAATAGGATGTTAGTATGCATGTTCACTTAGAAACACCTGAGCGGCCGGTTGATAAGTGAGTTTAAAAAAATAAAGATTCCCCCGACGCCGAGGTAAACCACTGAGGACGAATGTTCTCACCCCCACTCACTTATACTTCCAGGGGCAGACGTGAGCTATGAGAAGCACCAAGAGGATCAGAAAAGAACAAAGGACAAGCTACTGATGACGGATGGACAGATCTTCAAGGCTATGAAGACATGCTTAGCTGGTTATACAAGGAATGAACTTTTATTATGTGTATAAATGACTATGGCATGTATATGTAACCTTATTATAATATTATATGATTGGTTGTACTTATCTGTGCAGGACCAGGTACCTGCTTATGTAAATATTTATGCTATGAATGACTATTGGTTGTAAGCCTCAAGCTCTATCGTTTGTCTTATATATATACTTTGATTCACACATGGCTCATATTTCGTAAATAAGCACTCAGTAGCAAAGTTTTAAATTGGTCCATATTTTCCTTAATCTAGTATTTTCGAGAAAGTAATGAGGGACTATGAGTATTCCCACCAAGTGAATAACAACCTAGTGAGCATTGCGTACTACTCGAGGGTATGCAGTTGGCTAGGGTGTTACAGTTGGTATCAGAGCAGTTTGGTCCGAATGAGCCTGAGGACTGAGCTTATCTGCACTTCCGAGCGTGTTTTCTTTTCTGCTTGCACAGTGTTTAAGTATAGCACCTTTGTGTATAAGGTCCAAGTGCATAAATCAGTGGTACTGGAACACTGATCTGCCCTTGTTCCTTGTGCATACTTAGAATAAATTCGCTATGCACTAAGTCTTGTCTTTGAGATAAGGAATAGTGGGGCATAATGCACTCTACCACTTTGCTTTCATTCAACTGTTGCATTTTTCAGGAACATAGAGCCTAGCTACCTCTGTGTCTTGACAGGTGTATTCAGGGCTTGATAGCTAGTGCCGGGTGGACTCTATAAATTTTGTCCCCGAGGAACTTGGCCTTCTGCTAAGTGTCTCCTCGCTATCTGGCCGTTATTTATTTGAAGAAAACAGATTGTTAGGAAATGAACTCCTACTCATGGGAAGCCTTTTGTTCCCTTTCTTCGGATAAATACTCCCTTACGCCATAAGAATTCCTGACAAGCCAGTCCCCTACCCCATATATTTTTCACCTTCGTAAAGGTCCTATGGAAAAGGTCCGAGCCTCTACATCTTCAGAATTTCATTTCTCGATGCACCCTTGACCCTCCTTGAGGAACGTTCCGGGTCAAGATTGAATGTTCTACTCCTCCAAAGGAATAGACTCTGGGACAGGTCTTTCCTTTCCTTCGGTGGCAGGTTTTAAGGACCATGCCATCCCGTTTCCGATAGGATCTAGTTGGTTCCTTCAACCTATTCTGATGGAGTGGATTCACAATTCTTTCTATTCCAACCTCTTGTGTAGTTCCAGCTTTTGTTTTCAGACTTCGACCCATGGTGCAAGATGTCCCCTTTGCAACTGATAGGGAAATCTATAACTACGGAGATAGGTGGAAACCCGACAACCGAATATAAGTTCACACACTCCCATACCTTCGCCATAAGTTGGATTCCCCAATGGATAAGTACTCTCCCGTGAGACATGCCCTATGAGGTATGATCACCAACCAAAATCCTTACCTTAGAGATCCCATAGGGTGGAAAAGATAGCAGATTGATGGGTGAGATCAAACCAGAGAAGAAGTTAATACAATACAGTATATTTTCGATGTAAGGTGATGATTCGAGAGGACTAACTAAAGAAGCCCTAAGAAAGTTTAGAAAGGAGGATGGGAATAACCATACTATAGTAAGGAGAAAACCATTGGACGTTGAGGATCAGATAGACGATTGGCCCTAGTTTGGTCGATTAGAGGAATCGAGAGTAAGACGGAAGTCAGAATAACCTTGGAAACCGTAGGAGGAGATTGAGTCAAAAGTTTAAGGGAAAGAGTAGGTGGAAAAATAACTAGAGACCTTAGTAGTTTAATACCCTTTTTCTTTCATGTAAGTAGGAACGTTGATGGACTCTGAGCCTGGAGTAATCCAGTACATGTGGAAACTTAGGAGTCGCCTGAGAAGACTACTAGGAAGTTAAGACCTTTGGTTACTATCTACTCATCGAGATCAGGAATCCACTGGACCAATCTAACCGAAAGCTGATGAAAAATCTATGGAACCCAGACCCGTGGACAAGATATCTTTGGAGATTAGAGTTAAGCGTTGAGGACCGAACTACACTATGATTCTGAGTGCAACAGATTAGTCCTCTGACCCCCACGAAGGAAGATGGCCACTTCTCTTGAACTTGTATCGTAACCCTACCTACGGCCTTGTAGTAGTAATGAGTCTTGGCCTTGATCATCAGTAGAGTATGGGATGAAAATGGCTACGATCATGGTAAGTGATCAATAAGAATTAAGACCTTGAGATCCTTGGACGTGTAGGAATTTCGAGGGCAAAATTTCTCTAAGGGGGTGGAATGTAACATCCCAGTTTTCCCTTAGCAAAGATTTCGCATAATAAGTTCGGGTGCGAACTCTTTTAGAGGTTGGAAGCGTAAACTACATGTGTCCGTCAAGCACCAGGACGCCTGTGACTATGTGGTTAGGGTGGACAAGTGCCATATTTAGGAAAGTTAGGCTTTGGAATCTCGAAGGGGAGGAATAAGGCTTATTGAGCAGATGTAGAAATATAAGACAGTAAAGAGAGGAGTGTATGAGGGTCAAGTGAGCAAGGAAGTGGAATAACTAAGTTTAAAGAGGACATGTACACATCATATAAACGGGGTTAAGGACGTAGGTAAGAAAACAACTAAGGTTGGAGGTATGAGCATAATCTAGGAAGGTGGAATAATAATCAAGGGTGACGAGATCAAGTCCGAGTGCGGCTACGTAATCCAATTTAGGTTTCACCTAGTGAAGTAAGAAAGGTTGGGTCTTGGAGAACAAAGGGAGGTGTATTAAGCTTAAGAAGGAAGAGGTGTTAAGTGTGCAAGGGAAGTGAAGAGAATACGAAATCGGGAGCGATCGAGGATGGAATGGCAACCTTAGGATATTAAGGAGAAAAAGGGAGAATCTAAAAGAAATAGAAGAAGGGTGGAGTACTAGAGAGCGTAGAGATAAGAAAGGATGTTTGTAACATGCCGATTTTTTCTTAGGGAAATAATCGTAAACATAAATATTTAATCAATTTTCTAATCATGATTAGGGAATTAAAATGGGAAACTAATTGGTAGAATATCCCTAAGAAGTAAGACGTGTCGCAGCATGAGGTTCGGCAGACAACCGAGCAGTCGTTGTTCGCCGGAGAAAAATTCACAAACACCTTTAAATATTAATACCCTTAGGTAGGGGGAAATTAGAGGATCGCGACGGCATAAACGGAATATTTTTTGGACGACCGTGCGCGACGCATCGAGATTGCGAGCGATAAAACACAAGCGAACCGGGACCGAGAAAAAAATGAAATTTCAGCAGCTGAACTAGGAGAGGGAGGGTTGCACCGTCTGATTGGGATTTTTGTCCCATCCCTTAAATCATGCTTCCAAAACTCACATCACCTTACCTTTCTTACACATGGCCATACCTATGCCCATACCTTTTACTATTCATCACATTTTATTAAATCCTAAAATTCAACTAATTTCCCTCACCATCCAGCCACCCAAAACTGAGTCCCTCCCCAAATTTCCAAGAGAAATTTCATCTTCCACATTCTCCATAAACACACACCAAGTCAAGCTTCAAGAACACCACTTAGCCTTCAAGAAGTCAAGCATTCTTGCCACCCTCTTCCACCTTCCAAGAACCGAAACACAGCCCCTCAAGTCTCCTCATCTTTGTTCATTTTCTTCCTTCCAAAATCAAGAGGGACAACCTCATCACCCTCCACCTTGTTCGAAGTTCTTCACCTTGGAGAAAGGAGGAGCTCAAGCTTTGGAAACAACAAGGCTTGTGGGACTTCACTCCAAGCTTCCCTCACAACTACCAGGTTTTTCTACAGGTGGGTAAACTTGGCTTGGTCACCCCTTGGTGGCTTATGTTTGCTTGTATGTGTTTATGTGCTTGTATGCCTTATGATAAGTTATGTTAGAAATGCTATGTTAGGACTTAGGAGATGATTCTGAAGGGTCCTGTGACCTGGACTAGCTTAGTATATGATGGTTGAAATGTGTGAAAAAAACTCAAGGAGCATCCATGAGAAAAGGGGAAAGAAAAGCGAGAAAACCAAAGAAAACAGATTCTGGTTCGTCAGGTATAGCTGGGTAGTTCCGCGGAAAGTGATTGAGAGGAGTATGTAGAGAATTGTTGAGCGGCGCCTGGAACAGTGCCGAGTGGGTCCCGAGAGGAATATGTAGGGTTGTTGAGCGGCACCAGGAATGGTGCTGGGAGGGTTCCGCGGAGGATTCCTGGGGTGTGAATGTGAGAAAATGAGAGAAAATAAGTACAGGAGTAAGCGCTGAGTGGTTTCGCGGAGAGTGACTGAGAGGAGTCTAGAAAGTTGATGAGCGGGCACCTGGGATGGTGCTGAATGGGTTCCGCGGAGGATCCCTGGAGTGCTGAGAGGGTTACGTGAAGAGTGCTGAGTGGGCACCAGGAGTGGTGCTGATTGGATTGGGTTCCACGGAGGATCCCTGGAGTGCTGAGAGGGTTACGTGAGGAGTACTGAGTGAAACCAGGAGTGGTGCTGATTGGGTTTCGCGGAGGATCCTTGGAGTACTGAGAGGGTTACGTGAAGAGTGTTGAGTGGGCACCAGAAGTGGTGTTGAGTGGGTTTTCGCGGAGGACCTCGAAGCTGTTGAGTGGTTACAAGTATGTGTATGATGAATGAATGAGTTATTTTTATGATGATGTATGATGACGTATGTGGAACATCGCATGTAGAATATGTAATTTAGGAATGGTTACGCGATCATGCATCATGAGAACTAGAGGTCAATCACATGAAGTTTAAAGAGCATAATTGAACCTTAGGGAACAAGTATATAGTTATATGATAGGAATCCCTTCTCTTGGCACATCTACGGACACGCCCCTCACCAGTCCCAAAAGGGTGGATTGGTAAATGATGCTACCTCACCAAGTCCCAAAAGGGTGGACCGGTTAAAGAGGTTAATGGTATGATGGTGAGATATGATGATGAGACATGTTGAGATATGATGAGGTATGATGAGATATGATGAGAAATGATGATTAGGTATGATGAGTTATGATGATGAGATATGAGTCCCCGCTTGGTTGCGTCAAAAGGGTACGGACCCCCACCTCCCTACTTGTAGGGAGGGTAACCTGCTTGATTGGTGATGATGGACACTAGACCCCATCGGTGGATAGCAACTACTCTGGTGTGAGCGTAACTGGGTCGTCGTCAAGTTGGGAATAGAAGTGGTTGTAGCCGTAGGCCACGGTTACATGAGCGCGGGACCAATGTATGAAGAAGGACGCTACCCCGGTTCACTAGCCCAACCGGAAGCGTAAGAGATCCCCATGTTCCCCAAGCATGAGCATATGATGTATGAGTTACATGAGTATATGATGAATGAGTATACGAGTATATGATCCATAAGTATATGATAATGTATATGAGCATGTGTATACCGACAAGAGAACGCTCGAGACGGCTATGTATATACGAGAGAAAAGTTATCAAGCACGAGAACTTAGATAAGCAAGACTAGTTCCCCAGTCACCTAGTAAAGTAGATAAACCCGTTGATGAAAGCCTTTTCAACCACTTTCTAGGATCTTGACATAGTTCTAGGTCTTGTCACAACCATGCCAACCTCTTAGAAAGTTTGTCTGCGCTTTTGCTGTTCAAATTAAATATTTATATTCATACCTATGTTACGGCTTTCAGATTCCAAAAGGAATCCGTTTGCAGTATAGGGTATGGTCGATCCCACAGGGAGTTGTAAAATACCATTCTTGAGTTCATTTAATTAAACAATAAGGTCAAGGATTTGTGATTTGATTAATATTTATATAGACTAAATAAATAAAAATAGGAAAATAAAATAGGAAACAAATCAGAGGTAGTTCCGGAACTTGTTGGGAATTTTAATCACATCGTAGTTTCATGCATCCAGTTACTTATTACATAGAACTATCGTTTGATTGCCCGCCACCAGTTCTTAACTTGTCATCACTTTCGCGCATGACAAGATCACAGGTTTTCTTTGTTAAACTGTCACTTTTGCACACAAGTCCAACAAAGTATACCAGAGTTAATCCAGATGTTAAAACGGCTAACCTTTATTCCAGTTACGGTAACAAGGTTAGATGAAACGGTTTAGGTCAGACTCTAATGATTGTAACTTTCATTCACAACGTTTAAGTCTAAGATCTAGTTAGGCATAATGACATTGATCTTAACTTGGTTATGATTCAATTAGCATAACTTTCGTTCATGTAATTAAATGCCAAATCAAGAATCAAAACATTAAACAAAACTAGCATTAAGAATAAAACCATTCAAGCAAATCAT
>QANU01087618.1:32065-58752 GCA_003254905.1 Nissolia schottii
TTTAAGCTCTTTTCCAATTCTGCCCTTTTCTTCCCTTCTTTATGGGATTATTCTTCAATAATTTATGCTTGCATCCTTTTATCAAAACATATTTAAAACCTACAAAACATAGAGATTTAATTAGATAATTCTTTAAAATATGTGAGAATAAGTGCCATTTTGAATGATGAAAATTGTGTATTTTGAGCACTTATCACTCCCCCTGACTTAAGACCTTGTTTGTCCTCAAACAAGAGGTAGTAGAATCATTTTACAAGAGATTAATGCTTATGAACAATAGGTTAATGTAATGAATTGAAAAGTTTCAAACAGTTTAAGCTTGAGACCATGTGAAACACAGAAGAACCTGACCAAGGAAAATGCACAATTACTTGGATAGCATAAACAAATCACTCTATCCAATGTCTTTTCCACCAAGGAAATTATCTTTTATGTGCACAATGGGCAGTGGGCCTACTTGAGCTAAGTGTTTACGCTCAATATCACCACTGAATTACAACAATTTAAATTTGTTACCTGTCTCATCATTCAATGCATAGTATGGTCATGCAAGGATCACTAAGGACTTTAAGGGGTTGTAATGGGGCTAGGCTACAAAGAACATTGGTTTTTCTGGATATGCAAATTTTTCAAATTAAGAGAGCAATGAAAACACCAACTCCTTTATTGTCCCTTCTTTTCTTTTTCAACAATTTCCCTTTTATCTTTGTTTTTCTGTTTCAACCCTTTTTCTCCTTGATTTTCTTTTGTCTTCTATCCCTTTTTCTTTTTCTTTTGGGATAGAATGTGTTCTTTTCTTTGATTCTGTTCTTCTAATTCTTCTTTTGCACATCCCACTTTTTCTCATCCTTGTCTCCCCCTGACTTAGATCTTTTGCACATAATCCAATTTTGAATGCTCACTTAATATAGAAATTAAGGGAAGTCATTGTTTTTCTTTCAAGGCTCAAGGATTATGTAACAAACAAGAAATTCTCATGTTAGGCTCAAGTGGGGTAACAAAGGTTGTTCCTAAGTAACGGTGGGTTTTATTTGGCCAAGTGGGTTTATGTTCTAAAGAACAAAATGCCTTGATCATCTCCTATTATTCCCATACAATTATCAAAATTAGAGACTCAAACAAATTCAATTGTGCAAAACAATGGTGATTCTCTCTTCTTACTAAGTGTATGGCTCACTCCCTTACTCGGTTTAGGGTTTATTTCCTTGATTTAAAAACATCTTCAAGGTTATGCTTATGCAAACAAGCAAAAATGCATATGAACATGTTCTTGATATCTATGTATGTATTCACAAGTCTAGTATAGATATTGAAACAGTTCAATTCATGATGTATTATGTTCATGCATCAAACCAAGTAAAATAAACTATTACTTTGTTATTAAACAAACAAGTTCTTAGGCACATACTAAACTAACTAACTAAGGAGATTAATTAATTAAGGTGCTAGAAAATTTAAAGTGCTCCCTGTTCGTGGTGAATGTTTTGAAGTAGCCTTGTTGATGTAGCTTCTCTGTAGTTGCTCAAGCTACTTCATCTTGCTTCAAGACGTTGAGGAGATAGAGGCTCATCTTTCCTTGAAGAATCATGCTCTTCATCCTCAGATGTGTGTTTCTCTTTTGATTTTTTAGGAATTCCTTTGGTTGTTTTCCGGCCTGCAAAAAAAATCAAAGAGAACTTCCTTTCTTCCAAATAGCGTTAGAGACACTATGTTTTATTTTGAATCCTTGTTGTAGACAGAATTTCCTACAATTGCGGACAGAACTTCCCGCATAAGTGGACAGAAGTTCCCACTTCTTGTGGACAAAATTTCCCACAATGGTTTATGGATCCAAAATTAAACATCTTAAGGTGATTTGTGAAAGATTCTTTTAAAATTTACTTTTTATTTCTTAACCAAATAAGAATCCTTTTTCAATCCAAGCATGTGCACCTTTCTCAAATAATTGCGTCAAAGGTTTCTAAAATCTGTCATTAGGTTTAGAAATCAAAAATGCTTCAAGTTAGCTTAATTGAAAAGGATTAGCATCTCTCGAATTCTAATCCTAATTACATGATCTAGAAAACCTTTTATTTCTTTTTCACCATATTTTATAAAGATTGTTTTTAACACCTTAAATTAACTAACCTTTAGAAGTAATAAACTACTAAAATAATAAAACTCACAAAACACTGGGTTGCCTCCCAGGAAGCGCTTGTTTTACGTCGTTAGCTCGACACCTGTTTTTGGCTAGGTCTGTTAATTCTCCGAATTATGTCTTTGGTTCGGTCGGAGTTGAACCTGGTTTAAACTTAATAACAGAACATGCTAGCCAAAAACATTAGAACAAGATAATAAAACAACTAAGAACTATTTACAATATTCACAATTGCTTAATTAAACAAAACTCAAGCGATGTATTTTTGACGCAACTCCCCGGCAACGGCGCCAAATTTGATGAAAGCCTTTTTAACCACTTTCTCGGATCTTGACACGGCTTAGGTTTTGTCACAACCATGCCAAGCTCGTTGAAAGCTTCTATGCGCTTTTGTCGTTCAAATTAAATATATATATACATACCTACTTTACGGCTTTCAGATTCCAAAAGGAATCCAATTGCAGTATAGGGTATGGTCGATCCCACAGGGAGTTGTAAAATACCATTCTTGAGTTCATTTAATTAAACAATGAGGTGAAAGATTTGTGATTTGATTTATATTTAAATAAACTAAATAAATAAAAGAAAAGAAAATAGGAAACAAATCAGAGGTAGTTCCGGAACTTGTTGGGAATTTTAATCACATCGTAGTTTCATGCATCCAGTTACTTATTACATAGAACTATCGTTTGATTGCCCGCCACCAGTTCTTAACTTGTCATCACTTTCGCGCATGACAAGATCACAGGTTTTCTTTGTTAAACTGTCACTTTCGCACACAAGTCCAACAAAGTATACCAGAGTTAATCCAGATGTTAAAACGGCTAACCTTTATTCCAGTTACGGCAACAAGGTTAGATGAAATGATTTAGGTCAGACTCTAATGATTGTAACTTTCATTCACAACGTTTAAGTCTAAGATCTAGTTAGGCATAATGACGTTGATCTTAACTTGGTTATGATTCAATTAGCATAACTTTCGTTCATGTAATTAAATCCCAAATCAAGAATCAAAACATTAAACAAAACTAGCATTAAGAATAAAACCATTCAAGCAAATCATGGAAAGAGGATATATTCATATGTAACAGTTACATGGATACAAGCAACTACAATAGTAATCAAAATCCCAACAAAAAGAGGGTTAGGAACCCATCTTACAAGAGAATCTTGGAGGCAAGGTTGAGGCACTTACCATGACACGTCCTCACGCTATCATGGCCATGGCTTCGCCAAGCTTCCTTGATCTCCGGCTCCTTCACAAGCCTCGTCTTTTTTCCTAACCTAACCTAAACTAAACTAAGCTTTGAGAATACAAGAAAAAATGTAAAAGAAGTGAAGAATGGAGGGGGGAAGGGTTTTTTTCGAAGTGGTCTCGGCCTCCCTATTTATAGGCAAAATTTGGTCTCCGTCGCTCAGCAATTTTGGTACTATCGCTGAGCGATTAAGTTGTTATAGCTGGGCGGCGGCGTTGTATCGCTGAGCGATTGTACTTGTACGCGTCTTCATTAAATGCTCGGCAGCTTTTTGCAGGGCGGCGCTGACGTGGCACTCTGTGATTGGCTGGCTCCAGTTGGCTCCAGCTGGCTTAATAATGGTGCCGGCGCAAGTGGCTTGCCGACTTAAGTTCGCTGAGCGATACATGTATCATTGCTGAGCGATTCGTCTCTAGGCGCTGAGCGATTCCTTGTTCCTTGCTGAGCGATGACTTCGTCCAGAATCTTCTCTTTAAGCTCTTTTCCAATTCTGCCATTTTCTTCCCTTCTTTATGGGATTATTCTTCAATAATTTATGCTTGCATCCTTTTATCAAGACATATTTAAAACCTACAAAACATAGAGATTTAATTAGATAATTCTTTAAAATATGTGAGAATAAGTGCCATTTTGAATGATGAAAATTGTGTATTTTGAGCACTTATCACCCGTTCAAGACTTTACGCCAGATAATAATCAGTAGGATGTTAGTATGCATGTTCACTTAGAAACACCTGAGCGGTCGGTTGATAAGTGAGTTAAAAAAAAAAAGATTCCGCCGACGTCGAGGTAAACCACTGAGGATGAATGTTCTCACCCCCACTCACTTATACTTCCAGGGGCAGACGTGAGCTATGAGAAGCACCAAGAGGATCAGAAAAGAACAGAGGACAAGCTACCGATGACGGATGGACAGATCTTCAAGGCTATGAAGACATGCTTAGCTGGTTATACGAGGAATGAACTTTTATTCTGTGTATAAATGACTATGGCATGTATATGTAACCTTATTATAATATTATATGATTGGTTGTACTTATCTGTGAAGGACTAGGTACCTGCTTATGTAAATATTTATGCTATGAATGACTATTGGTTGTAAGCCTCAAGCTCTATCGTTTGTCTTATATATATACTTTGATTCACACATGGCTCATATTTCGTAAATAAGCACTCAGTAGCAAAGTTTTAAATTGGCCCATATTTTCCTTAATCTAGTATTTTCGAGAAAGTAATGAGGGACTATGAGTATTCCCACCAAGTGAATAACAACCTAGTGAGCATTGCGTACTACTCGAGGGTATGCAGTTAGCTAGGGTGTTACATCCTGTGACCTGGACTAGATAGGATTTTGATGGTTGGAATATGTGTGACAACCTCAAGCAGTGTCCATGAGAAAAGAGGAAGAGAAAGGAAAGAAAACAAAGCAATCTGTTTCAGTTTCACCAGGTATCGCTGAGCGGCCTCAGGCGCCGCTGAGCGGAGTGAAAAGAAAACCTTTTTTAAAATGTGAACTCCAGGGCGCTGAGCAGCCATAGGATCCGCTGAGCGGCCTGAAGGTCACTGGGATAAGGGTGGAAAGATATTTTTGAAAACCGGGCCTTAGCCGGCTGAGCGATATGGTTTACTGCTGAGCGAACAAGAGGTCCCACTGAGCGGTCTGAGACTTGAACGTCTCATGGAAGTTGTCTTGAGGCACATAGGCCAACAAGCTATGATTTAAGTGATGTGTATGATTAAAGTATATGAACTATGTGATGTAAAATGTAGGATTCCATGCATTATGATTATTTGAGGTAATATGTTAGCATTCCATGCATCATGTTAATGTACTTTTAGAGGACTAGAAGTCAATCAAGTAATGAGTAAAGAGTATAATTGAATTGAACCTTAGGGAACAAGTCATGCCATGATATGTGCAAAGAAAGGAAAAGAAAAGAAGAAATGATATGAGAAAGAAAAGAGGATGATATGATGGATTTACCTTCCTGTCGGTAGGTGGCTGGCAGGAGGGGTCACTTCCCTGTCGGTAGGTGGCTGGCAGGGAAGGGGACGATGATGGTTGCTGTTGGTAGGTGGCTGGCAGCGGGTTCACTTTCCTGTCGATAGGTGGCTAGCACGAGAGATGGATCGATGATGATGGATTTACCTTCCTGTCGGTAGATGGCTGGCAGGAGGGGTCACTTCTTTGTCGGTAGGTGGCTGGCAGGAGAGATGCTTTGATGATGATGGATTTACGTTCCTGTCGGTAAGTGGCTGGTAGGGAAGGGGACAATGATGATTGCTGTCGGTAGGTGGCTGGCAGCGGGTTCACTTTCCTATCGGTAGGTGGCTTGTAGGAAAATTGGATCAAACAAAGAAAAGAATATGAAAGCATGAAAGTACAAAAGAAAGAGAAAAGTATGAAAGAAAGAGGAAAGTATAAAAGAAAGTATGAAAGAAAGAAAAAAGGAATTATAGTATGTAAGGTATGCATGAATGTATGTATATAATGTATGTAAGAATGTATGTATGGAAGTATGAGTAAGTAAGAAGATAAGTAAATATGATGTAAGTACCGTCAAGAGAACGCTCGAGACGGCTATGTATGTATGCGAAGGAAAGTAACAAGCACGAGAATTTAGATAAGAAAGATTAGTTCCCCTATCACTTAGTAACGTAGATAAAGCTGTTCAGGACTTTAGGCCAGATAATGATCAGTAGGGATGTTAGTATGCATGTTCACTTAGAAACACCTGAGCGGCCTGGATCATAACTAAATGAACCACGAGATCCCAGAGCTACAGTTTTTCCACTGAGAACCGACCGTTCTCACCCCCACTACCTTATGACTCCAGGGACATGTGATGACTCATACTACGAGGATGCGGCCAAACCGACCGAGGAGCTGTGAGGTGGTCAGGACCTGATAGGGACGCCAGAGCCAGCAGGAGCCAACATTTTGTTAGGGGCAACTGAACAGTGTTACAGTTAGCCCTTGTATTTTGAGGACATGTATTGTATATGATGAATATGTTGCTTGTATATTACTTATTGTAATAATAACTATGTGACTCTTTGTGATGGACCAAATGGATGTACAGTTTATGTTTTGCTAATACTAAACTGCTATTCGTTAAGCCTCAAAGGCTCTATCGTTTGTAATAACTATTCTTTCTGACGTATGGCTCCTATTCTATGCAATAATCTATACCATGAAAAAAATTTGAAATCGGTCCATATTTTCCTAACCCAGTATTTTCCAGAAATTAATAACGGACTATAAGTATTCCCACCAGGTAGTAAACAACCTAGTGAGCATTGTTTACATACGGGTAAACAGTTAGCTAGGGTGTTTCAGTGCGGGGAGCCGGCAGGAAAGGAAAGCTGAACCCTGGGATTACTTTGTCCCTAGCATAAGGACGGCGGTAGATCTCTTCTCCATCCCTAGCATAAGGATGGATACTCCTATCGTGGGCGATGAAATTTTGTGGGAAAGAGAACCACTTAGGTTAAGCATTGCCTGGTCCTCACAATATTGAGACAACGTAGTTTGTACCAGTTATGGCCACCGCTACGAGTGTGTGCTCTAAGTGATATACAGCTGTACATAAGGGGATATGTGTGGAAGCTTATAATTAAAATGGGCACGGTTATAAGTGGACGCACACTGAAGCTTATTATGTGATTATGTGAATTATGTGATTATATGTGACTTAGGAAGTAAGGTAGAGAACAGATGACTTAGTTAATAAAGAATAGGTTCCCCAGTCACATAGATAATTTAGATAAAGCTGCTCATGCTTAGCATGAATATTATTAAATAGTAGGGATACCCCCTTTATTTTTTATGATAACTTTTTACATGCATTTAACACACTTAAAGCAAGTTTGACCTCAGCTCCCATAATCACTGCACCAGACTGGAACTAAGATTTTGAACTAATGTGCGATGCAAGTGATTATGCCATTAGAGCAGTATTAGGTCAACGGAAAAATAAAATGTTCCATGCTATACATTATGCTAGCAAGATTTTGAACGATGCACAAATCAATTATGCTATAACTGAAAAAGAATTGCTAGCCATAGTGTATGCGTTGGAGAAATTTAGGAGCTACTTAATTGGCTCAAAAGTGGTGATATACACAGATCATACAGCCATTAAGTATCTTCTAACTAAATCTAACAGTAAACCTCGATTAATTAGATGGATTTTATTGCTGCAGGAATTCGATTTAGAAAACAAAGACAAAAGCAAAAAGGAAAATCTTATAGCAGATCATCTGTCCAGATTATCAAATGAAACGGTAACCGTTAAGGAGGAAGAAATTGCAGAAGCTGTTTCTTGTCAAGGAAAGGCCATGGTTTACTGATATGGCCAATTATAAAGCTGCAGGGGTAATCCCTGATGACCTAAACTATCATCAGGGAAAGAAGTTCCTAAGGGATGCCACCTATTTTATCTGGGATGATCCATATTTGTTCAAGCAAGGAACTGATGGTTTAGGGAATTAAGATGGGAAATTATTAAATAGAATATCCCTAAGAAATAAGACAAGTCGCGATAGGAAGTTCGGCAGACAACCGAACAGTCGTTGTTTGCCGATGAAATTTTCCGGTGCGCAAAAGGTGTCCGTGAAAATAATTCCCCGTAGTAAAAATTCACAAACACCTTTAAATATTAATACCCATAGGTAGGGGGAAATTAGAGGATCGCGACGGTATAAAATGAATATTTTTTGGACGACCGTGCGCGACGCACCGAGACTGCGAGTGATAAAACACGAGCGAGCCGGAACCGGGAGAAAATGAAAATTTCAGCAGCTGAACTAAGAGAGGGGGGCTACACGGCTGATTGGGATTTTTGTCCAATCCCTTAAATCATGCTTCCAAAACTCACATCACCTTACCTTTCTTACACTAGCCATATCTATGCCCATGTTTTCTACTATTCATCACCTTTTTCTAAATCCTAAAATTCAATTAATTTCCTCACCATTCAGCCACCCCAAAACCGAGCTCCCCTCCCCCAAATTCGTAAGAGAAATTTCATCTTCCACATTCTCCAAAAACACACACCAAGCCAAGCTCCAAGAACACCCAACATCAAGCTTCAAGCTAAGCATTCTTGCCACCCTCTTCCACCTCCCAAGAACCGAAGCACAGCCCCCAAAGTCTCCTCATCTTGGCTTCATCTTCTTCCTTCCAAAATCAAGAGGAACAACCTCTTCCCTCTCCACCTTGTTCGAAGTTCTTCACCTTGGAGAAAGGAGAAGCTCAAGCTTTGGAACAACAAGGCTTGTGGGACTTCACTCTAAGCTTCCCTCACCACCACCAGGTTTTTCTACAAGTGGGTAAACTTGGTTTGGTCACCCCTTGGTGGCTTATGTTTGCTAGTATGTGTTTATGTGCTTGTATGCCTTATGATAAATTATGTTAGAAATGCTATGTTAGGACTTAGGAGATGACTCTGAAGGGTCCTGTGACCTGGACTAGCTTAGTATATGATGGTTGAAATATGTGAAAAAACTCAAAGAGCATCCATGAGTAAAGGGGAAAGAAAAGCGAGAGAAACAAAGGAAACAGATTCTGGTTCGTCAGGTATAGCTGGGTAGTTCCGCGGAAAGTGAGTGAGAGGAGTATGTAGAGAATTGTCGAGCGGCGCCTGGAACGGTGCCGAGTGGGTTCCACGGAGGATCCCTGGGGTGTGAATGTGAGTAAACAAGAGAAAATAAGTAAAGGAGTAAGCGCCGAGTGGTGCCGCGGAGAGCGACTGAGAGAAGTCTAGAGTTAATGAGCGGGCACCTGGGATGGTGCTGAGTGGTTCCGCGAAAAGTAAGTCAACGAGCAGGCACCTGGGATGGTGCTGAGTGGTTCCGCGGATAGCGACGGAGAGGATTCTAGAAAGTTAATGAACGAGTACCTGGGATGGTGCTGATTGGGTTCCACGAAGGATCCCCTAGAGTGCTGAGAGGGTTACGTGAAGAGTGCTGAGTGGGCACCAGGATGGTGCTGATTGGGTTCTGCGGAGGATCCCCGGGAATGCTGAGAGGGTTACGTGAAGAGTGCTGAGCGGGCACCAGGAGTGGTGCCGGATGGGTTTCTGCGGAGGATCCTTGGAGTCCTGAGAGGGTTACGTGAAGAGTGTTGAGTGGGCACCAGGAGTGGTGCTGATTGGGTTTCCGCGGAGGACCCCGAAGTTGTTGAGTGGTTACAAGTATGTGTATGATGAATGAATGAGTTATGTTTATGATGATGTATGATGATGTATGTGGAACATTGCATGTAGAATATGTATGTTAGGAATGGTTATGCTATCATGCATCATGAGAACTAGAAGTTAATCACGTAAAGTTTAAAGAGCATAATTGAACCTTAGGGAACAAGTATGTAGCTATATGATAGGAAGCATCTCTCTTGGCGGGCACGCCCCTCACCAGTTCCCCCAAGGGGTGGATCGGTTAATGATGATGAAAGAAAAGAAAGAAAGGAAGAAAGAAAGAAAGAAAGAAAGTAAAGAAAAGAAGAATGAGAAAGGGTAACGTCACACCTAAAGTTACGAGTATGATGATGAGTCCAACGCTTGGTTGCGTCGCAAGGGCCAACCCCCGCTTTTTACCTAGTGGAGGTTAGCCCACTTGATTGGCGGCGATGGACACTAGACCCCATCGGTGGTTAGCAACCACTCTGGTGTGAGCGCAGCTGGGCCGTCGTCAAGTTGGGAACATAAGAGGTTGTAGTCGTTTGGCCCCTGCTACATGGGCGAATGACTAGAGGAAAAGCGCTAACCCGGGTAAGCCGGTATGCGTAAGAAAAAGAATGAGAAAACGCTAACCCGGGTAAGCCGGTATGCGTAAGAAAAGAAAAGAAGGACGCTAACCCGGGCAAGCCGGTATGCGTAAGAGAACCCCATGCATACAGTATGAAATGAATGTGTATGAACGAGGTGATGAACAAGTATGTGATGCATAAGTATATGATAAAGTATGTAAGTATGTGTATGAAGTAAGTACCGTTAAGAGATCGTTCGAGACGGCTATGTATGTACGCGAGAAAAGTTAACAAGCACGAGAACTTAGATAAGCAAGACTAGTTCCCCAGTCACCTAGTAAAGTAGACAAAGCCGTTCAGGACCTTAGGCCAGATAATAATAAGTAGGATGGTAGCATGCATGTTCACTTAGAAATACTTGAGCGGCCGGGTTGATAAGCGAGAAAAAGAGATCCCCTACGCTAAGGTAAACCACTGAGGACGACTATTCTCACCCCCACTCGCTTATGCTTCCTGGAGTAGGCAGAGAGTATGAGCGCTATGAGGAGCCCTATGAGGAGCCGCACGTGGAGTAGTAGAGGACCAAGGATCAGCCAATCTCGTTTGGCATTAGATGGACATTTTGCTATATTTTGATAGGTATTTTGAGGTATTGGGCTTGTATATGTAAACTAATATAATACTTTGATGGTTGTAATTTGTGATGGACCAGATACTTGTTTATGTAATTATTTATGCCAGTAATGATTATTACTTTTAAGCTTCAGCTTTATCATTTGTATTATATGCTTTGATTCACGCGTGGCTCATATTTTGCAAATAAGGTAACAAGTGGAAAAGTTTTTAAATGGTCCATATTTTCCTTAATCTTGTATTTTCAAAAGATAATAAAGGACTATGAGTAATCCCACCAAACGAGCAACAACCTAGTGAGCATTGTGTACTACTCGAGGGTATGCAGCTAGCTAGGGTGTTACAGTTGGTATCAGAGCAGTTTGGTCCTACGTGAGCCTATGGACTGAGCTGCACTATGCTTCCGAGCATGAATAACAGTGTATGTCTTTGCTAAGTGGTATGTGCTAAGTTCATGTGTACCTGCCTATCTTGAGACTGATCACCTCAAAATTGTGCAGCTACGACAGGTTAGGCATGTCGCCTCGTAGAGATTATACACAGCGGACGATGGAGCCAGCAGAATTTGCTGACATCCTTCGTGAGATGGCCCAAGCTACTCAGGCTCAGGCTCAGGCCCAAGCCACTCAAGGCCAAGCATAGGCAACGAATCAGATGGCAGCAGCTGCCATGTATCGGAGTCTGGCCCCAACAGCTGAAGAGGCAGAAGCGAAGAAGTTTGCAGAATTTAGAAGAGCAAACCCCCCGACTTTGGAAGGGGTGATGGACCCAGAAATCCTTCATAACTGGATAGCAGAGACGGAGCAGGTTTTTGAAGACGTCCCCTGTACAGAGGTGCAGAAAGTTCGATTTGCTACACGGAAGCTGCGAGGTACGGCTAGAACCTGGTGGAATACCACCAGACCTCTTTTAGAACAGCAGGGAGGTCCTGTTACATGGGAGCGATTTACCACTGCACTCTTGAACAAGTATTTCCCTAAGGGGCTTAGGGACCAGAAAGAAGCTGAGTTTATGGCGCTGCAACAGGGGGACATGACTGTGGCTGAATACATGTCTGCTTTTGAGAGGTTGTGCCGCTACTCCTCTACATATCAGCTGCTCCCCAATGAAGCGTGGAAATGTGGAAAGTTTCAGAGGGGACTGAAGGAAGAGCTTCAAATGGCTATTAACCATTGGAACATTCAGGATTATGCTCCCTTGGTTAGTAAGTGTATGACACTAGAGGAGTTGGCCAGGAATTTGGCCAGGGCTAGGACCACCAGGAACAAGAGGAAGATGGAGGAGCAAGGGAGTTCCTCCCAAGCACAGCGACAGAAGGGACCGTTTCAGGCTCCGTCCTCGGGCAGAGGTAGAGGACAGTTTCTCCCACGACCACAGTAGTGGGCTGTGAGACCCCAGAGTCCGAGGGGACCAGGATTTGTTAGATCCCCGCAACAGGTGACCAAGCCTCAGCAGCCAGCAGTCAGGCCACCGCAACTGAGTAGTGTTCCAAGGAGCTCCAAGCAAGACCCCCAAGGAGTTGCCCCAGGTCAGGAGCTCAGGTTGCCGTGCCTGAAATGTGGGAGGCTCCACCCGGGAGAATGCTATGCAGGGCAGAATGTATGTTTCAGATATGGGAAGGGAGGCCACATTGCTAAGTATTGTCCAACAATTCCACCGCCTGCCCAACAACAGGGACGGGTCTTCACTATGTCTGGGGAGGAGGCTGAGGATGCTGAAGGTTTGATTATGGGTGAGTGTACTATGTTAGGTACTACTTTGACTGTATTGTATGATTCAAGGGCATTGCACTCCTTCATTTCCCATGATAGTGTCAGGACGCTGCACCTATCGCCTGTAGCACTATCCTACACACTGAGGGTGTCTACACCTACCGCCCCACCTGTTGAGACTCGTCAAGTATGTCTCCAGTGTCCACTTCAGTTACAAGATCGGATGTTCGTAGCTGATCTTATCTGCTTACCCTTAGTGGGTTTGGATGTTATCCTTGGGATGGACTGGTTACGCGCCAACCAAGTGATCTTGGATTGCGCAAAGAAGTCGGTAACCTTTCCTTCCGTGGTTCCAGCCACGCCACCCTCTAAGGAAGAATCAGTAGTGTTGTACTGCTGTCCGCTGGAGAACCAGAGCTTCATCTTCCTAGCTTCGTCAGAGGTGGAGGTAAAGCAGGACGTGATGCGTATTCCGGTGATGAGTGAATACCCGGACGTGTTCCCTGATGATATTCCGGAGTTTCCTCTGAAGAGAGAAGTGGAATTCTCTATTAGCTTGGTTCCGGGAGCTGGACCAATCTTGATGGCGCCATACCGAATGTCCACGGTAGAGCTACAGGAGCTGAAAAAGCAGCTGGAAGAACTATTGGACAAGCGGTTCATTCGACCGAGTGCATCACCATGGGGAGCTCCAGTGTTGTTCGTGAAGAAGAAAGATGGCTCGATGAGGCTATGCATTGATTACCAGCAACTGAACAAGGTTACGATCAAGAACAAGTACCCGTTGCCAAGGATAGATGATTTAATGGATCAGCTGAGAGGAGCCAAGGTTTTCTCAAGAATTGACTTACGCTCAGGCTATCATCAGATAAGGGTCGCGAATGAAGACATTCCCAAGACGGCTTTTAGGACTCGCTATGGCCACTATGAGTTCACCGTGATGTCGTTTGGGTTGACTAATGCCCCAGCAATTTTCATGGATTATATGAATCAGATTTTCATACCATACTTGGATGAATGCGTGATAGTCTTCATAGATAATATTCTGGTGTATTCGAAGACCGAGGAGGATCACGCCAAGCATCTCAGGTTGGTTTTGGATGTCTTGAGAGAGAAGCAGTTGTACGCTAAACTCTCTAACTGCGAGTTCTGGACCAAGGAAGTGAAGTTCTTGGGACACGTTGTAACACCCTAGGTTAGCAGCTTATGCTTAAGTCATAATCTGCATCTGCTAGGTTGTTATCTGCTGTATGGGAATACTGGTAGTCCCTAATTTACTTCAGAAAATAATTAAGTTAACTGAAAATAAGGACCCATTTTTTTTTCTTTTAAACATAAGCTATTATCATGCGTCAAACTAGAGCCATGCGTGTGAACTATCATGAGTCCCAAATAGTCATATAACAGATAAAAGCATGCGTCGTCTATCATACACATACATACATGAACAGTAAAGTAAACAACACCAAGTGGGTCCAACAGTCAATGTCATTCATGTCAGGAAATCATATATATATCATAAATACTGTATTAATACATCAAAAGGGCTAGGCATATCCTAAGCCCGTACATACTATGAGTGGCTACAAAATGGAATACTTCAAAATGTACATAAAGCTGGGACTACTAGCAAAAAGGTGGCGTCTGATAATAGGGTCTGGATATGGTGCTGGTCAGGTCTTTGGCTCGTCCTCGCTGAACTCCTCCTCCGGATCCTCCTCGGGGTCCTCCTCTGGATCCTCCTCCGGCTCTGACCCCTCCGGCTCGTACTCCGGCTCCGGCTCCTCCTCCTCGTCATCTTCCTCCATGGCTACAGAGGATACTCCTCCTCGGGTGAGGAAGGCACTGGTACATCTAGCGGGTCTCAGGGGCCGTAGGATGGACCTGCCTCGAGGCTGGGAGTGCAAGGTACGGACTGATGACAGTAGTCTCGGGCCGTCCTCATTCGTGCAGTCTGCCGGTAGGCCTTGGACGGTCGCAATCTCACAGAAACTGGGTTGACCTCCACGTCCTTCTCGTAAGGAACGGGCTCGCCGTCAGCGGAAGTCTCTGACTCGGGGAATACCGGCGGTGCGACTCAGCGGGGTGTGGGATGATTCACAGCAAGTACTGACCAAAGCTCTGCCTCCTCCCCTGTCTCAAGATCTACGGTCCTAAATCTGCTGCGGAGGATCCGCCACTTCTTCGGCGGGGTCGTCATCTAACTCGCCTGAAGCCATAAGTGAGTGGGGGTGAGAACGGTGGTTCTCAGTGGTTGACTATAAATAGTGGGGATCTGGTTGCTCAATTATGCTTCCGGCCATCCAGGAGATCTCTAAGTGTTCATGCATCTAGACATCCTGCCAGTTATTTCTTGCCTAAGCTACTGGGCGGCTTTATCTAGTTACTAGGTGACGAGGGAACTAATCTTTCTTACTAAGTTCTCGCGCTTACCATCCTTGACCATTCTGACACTACTACACATATATGTATGCCCGGTGACCTTGCCCCATGCGTTCCCTTCGAGCATGGTGACTTGGTCGGAACATAGCCACATCTGAATCACATAGGTATGTATGCAAGGTGATCGTGTCCCATGCGTTCCCTTCGAGCCTGGTGACGTGATTGAGCCCTATGCGTTCCCTTCGAGCATGGTGACGTACACAAGGCCTGCGTTCCCTTCGAGCCTGCTCTTGTGCACTATGCATGAACTTTAGCATTTTAATTAACCAGTATCATATACTTTCATTGGCTGCCTTCTTTTGGGCTAAGCCATGAAGGCACGATGGCCTTACTCATTCATAACCATCATCGTCATCATCACATGTAATTTATCTTTCTGTACCATTATGGTTCTTACGCTCATTATTATCTTCATTCATTAACCTTGTTCATAGCAAAGTCTCTAGTGGTCTATCCTCATGATGCATGCACGACTCAATACTCATATTCTTGTTCTCTGCACCCTTAGGTGGCTCATAGTGAAACAAATGACATTATAAACTTATCACATAAACTTCTACTGCTAAGTGCTTGTTGGAATATATGGGACCTTGAAAACCCCTCCTTGAAAACCATGTAGCAACTCCAGGGAACCTCCGCGGAACCCATCAGTAACTCTCTAGGAAACCACTCGACCAATCTGGGGTTCCTCCGCGGAACCCACTCCGCGCCACTACTGGGCTCACTCAACTCACTCGGTAACCACTCACCCACTTCAGGGGACCTTCGCGGAACCCACTCAATTGCCTCTTCTGAGGCTCACTCAGTACACTCTCCAAGGGACAACTCAACCACTTCAGGGATCCTCTGCGGAACCTATTCGGTCACCACTACTGACGCCCGGTCTTCAACTCTAGACTCCTCTCAGTCACTCTAGGGACCCTCCGCGGAACCCTACTCAGCACCATTCCTGGTGCCGCTCAACCTCTTCCTACGAACTCCTCTCAGTCATTCTAGGATCCTCCGCGGAACCCTCGGCGCTTACCTCCTGGCTTATTTTCTCTCATTCTCTTACATTCATCCCACGTTCACACCACATATTCCAATAGTACCCGAGCAACAACATGAACGTTCAAGAATCATGAAACAACGTGAATATATCCAGCATGCAGCAATAATATTTATCCTCATAGCATTTCTAATCTTTCCTACTCACAATACGTACATAAACATACAATAAACATCCCATAGACAGGGGTGATGGTACTACCCACCTCAAAGAAGGTTGGTGAGGGGATTTTGAAGTGAAGTTCCCCAAGCCTTGATGTTCCCAAGGCTTTAGGCCACCTTCCTCCAAGATGAGAACCTTGCACTATGAGGAGGATGATGAGTTGTTCCTCTTGGTGGTGGCTGTACGAAAATGGAACTAAGATGAGGAGACTTTGGGGGCTGTGTTTCGGGTCTTGGGAGGTGAAAGAGGATGAGAAGGGTGCTTGATTGCTTGGAGACAAAGTGGTGGTCTTGGAGCTTGGCTTAAGTGTGTTTATGGAGGATGTGAGAAGATGAAGTTTTTCTTAAGATTTTAGGAGAGGGGACTCGATTTTTGGAGTGGCTGAATGTGAGGGAAATCACTTAAATTTTTGGATTTAGAAAAAGGTGATGAATAGTGGGAGGTATGGCATAGGTATGGCTCATGATGTGATTTGGTTAAGTGTAAGACAAGTAATGGTGATGTAAGTTTGGAAGCATGATTTTGGGGATTAATTTTTGTCCAAAAATCTCCTATCCAGCCGTGCAGCCCTCTCCATCAGCTTGTGGAATTTCATCTTCTCCCGGCTCCGATTTGCTCGTGTTTTATCACTCGCAGTATCGGTGCGTAGCGCACGGTCGTCTGAAAAATATTCCGTTTATACCGTCACGATCCTCTAATTCTCCCCTACCTAAAGGTATTAATATTTAAAGATGTTTGTGAATTTTCCTCCGGAAGAGTATTTTCACAGACACCCTTTTGTACGTCAGAAAATTCTATCGGCGTACAGCGTATCGCAACACGTAGTAATTTCCCATTTTAATTTTCAAATCATGATTAGAAAATTAATTTGATAATTATGTTTACGATTATTTCTCTAAGGAAAAATCGGGATGTTACACACGTGGTGACGGAGCAGGGAATCTCGGTGGATCCGAGCAAGGTTGCGGCTGTAACAGAATGGGAGCAACCGACCACAATCACGGAGATCAGGAGCTTCTTGGGGTTTGCAGGCTACTACCGAAGGTTTATCAAGGGGTTTTCTCAGTTGGCATTGCCCCTTATCAAGCTCACCCGCAAGGAAGTTAAGTTCGAGTGGTCACTGGAATGCGAGGAGAGCTTCTGCAAGCTCAAGAAGAAGTTGACCACCGCTCCTGTACTGATTCTGCCAGATCCTCATGTGCCGTATGAGGTGTACTGTGATGCCTCAAGGATAGGACTTGGATGTGTACTCATGCAGAACCGCCAAGTGGCAGCTTATGCATCCCGACAGCTAAGAACCCACGAGGCGAATTATCCGACTCATGACTTGGAGTTAGCAGCAGTGGTGTTTGCCTTGAAGATATGGAGGCACTATCTTTACGGTGTCTGATTTGAAGTATTCTCCGATCACAAGAGCCTACAGTACCTCTTCGATCAGAAGGAGTTGAATATGAGGCAAAGGAGGTGGATGGAGTTTTTGAAGGACTATGACTTTGGTCTGAACTACCATCCCGGGAAGGCGAATGTGGTAGCAGATGCATTGAGCAGAAAGGCATTGCACATGGCTCAAATGATGGTAGAAGAGTCTAAGCTGCTGGAAGAGTTTCGAGACCTGAATTTGGGAGTTATTCGGCGGGAGAACAGTATCAAGCTAGGACCGTTGTAGATTACTAGCAGTTTCAGGCAGAGGATAATCGAAGCTCAGGAGCATTGTCAAGGGGACACTGACTGAAGTTTGTCAAGGCCGTGAAGGAGGGGAAGGTCCAAGAAGCCGTGGTAGGCAGTGATGGCATCGTTCGTTTCAGCAACCGAGTTTGCGTACCCGATGAAGGTACTCTGCGGAGAGACATTATGAATGAAGGTCATAAGAGCAAGTTCACTATGCGCCCAGGCATCACCAAAATGTATCATGATCTGAAGCAGATGTTTTGGTGGCCAGGATTGAAGCGAGACGTGGAAGAATGGGTGCAAAAATGTCTAGTGTGTCAGAAGGCGAAGGTCGAACACTGGAAACCTCCAGGATTGTTGACTCCTCCGGAGATACCCGAATGGAAGTGGGATGGCATATCCATGGATTTTGTATCGGGATTGCCACGGACGGTGAGGAATGTAGACGCCATTTAGGTGATTGTTGACCGACTCACCAAATCTGCCCATTTTATTCCGGTGAAGATGACTTATCCACTGGAAAGATTAGTACAACTGTACATAAAGGAAGTGGTGAGATTACACAGTGTATCTTCGTCCATCATATCAGACAGGGATCCTCGGTTTACGTCCCAATTTTGGACAGCTTTCCAGAAGGCATATGGGACTCAGCTGGCATTGAGCACGGCTTATCATCCTCAGACTGATGGACAGACTGAGAAGACGATTCAGACCCTTGAGGATATGTTGAGGGCATGCGCGCTTGGTTCACCCAGGTACTGGGATGAGTTGTTGCCGTTCGTAGAGTTCACCTACAACAACAGTTACCATGCTAGCATTGGCATAGCCCCCTTTGAAGCACTCTATGGCCGGAAATGTCAGTGAACGATGGGCGTGAGTACAGATACTTGGGACCCGAAGAGACCCAAGATGCGGAGGAGTGTATACAACGGATCAAGCAACGAATTCTCACCGCTCAAAGCCGTCAGAAGAGTTACTCCAACTACAGGTATTGGGAGGGCCATGAAGGTCAAGAAGTTAAGTCCTCGATTCGTTGGACCCTTCTAGATCTTGGAACGTGTGGGACCAGTGGCGTATCGAATAGCTCTCCCATCGAATCTGGCGAATGTCCATGCCGTCTTTCATGTGTCTCAACTAAGAAAATACTATGCATCTCCTGATCACATGCTGGAGCCAGAGAATATCATACTCAGAGAAGATCTTGCCTTGCCATTGATGCCGCAAAGGATCATTGACCGCAAGACCCGGAAGACTCGCAACAAGGAGATCCCGATGGTTCGAGTTATATGGGAGAACGGGAAGGTCGAGGGCAGACTAGGGAGCTAGAGGAAGATATAAAAGTGGCCTATCCAGAGCTATTCCCAGGTACGAAATTTCGAGGACGAAATTTTTCTAAGGGGGGTGGAATGTAACATCTCGATTTTTCCTTAGAGAAATAATCGTAAACATAATTATTAAGTTAATTTCCTAATCATGATTAGAGAATTAAGATGGGAAATTATTAAATAGAATATCCCTAAGAAATAAGATGTGTCGCGATAGGAAGTTCGGCAGACAACCGAATAGTCGTTGTTCGCCGATGAAATTTTCCGGTGCGCAAAAGGTGTCCGTGAAAATAATTCCCCAGAGAAAAAATTCACAAACACCTTTAAATATTAATACCCATAGGTAGGGAGAAATTAAAGGATCGCGACGGTATAAACGGAATATTTTTCAGACGATCGTGCTCGACGCACCGAGACTGCGAGCGACAAAACACGAGCGAACTGGGAGAAAATGAAAATTTCAGCAGCTGAACTAAGAGAGGGGGGCTGCACGGCTGATTGGGATTTTTGTCCAATCCCTTAAATCATGCTTCCAAAACTCACATCACCTTACCTTTCTTACACTAGCCATATCTATGCCCATGTTTTCTACTATTCATCACCTTTTTCTAAATCCTAAAATTCAATTAATTTCCTCACCATTCAGCCACCCCAAAACCGAGCTCCCCTCCCCCAAATTCGTAAGAGAAATTTCATCTTCCACATTCTCCAAAAACACACACCAAGCCAAGCTCCAAGAACACCCAACATCAAGCTTCAAGCCAAGCATTCTTGCCACCCTCTTCCACCTCCCAAGAACCAAAGCACAGCCCCCAAAGTCTCCTCATCTTGGCTTCATCTTCTTTCTTCCAAAATCAAGGGGAACAACCTCTTTCCCCTCCACCTTGGAGAAAGGAGAAGCTCAAGCTTTGGAACAACAAGACTTGTGGGACTTTACTCTAAGCTTCCCTCACCACCACCAGGTTTTTCTACAAGTGGGTAAACTTGGTTTGGTCACCCCTTGGTGGCTTATGTTTGCTTGTATGTGTTTATGTGCTTGTATGCCTTATGATAAATTATGTTAGAAATGCTATGTTAGGACTTAGAAGATGACTCTGAAGGGTCTTGTGACCTGGACTAGCTTAGTATATGATGGTTGGAATATGTGAAAAAACTCAAGGAACATCCATGAGTAAAGGGGAAGGCAAAGCGAGAGAAACAAAGGAAACAGATTCTGGTTCGTCAGGTATAGCTGGGTAGTTCCGCGGAAAGTGAGTGAGAGGAGTATGTAGAGAATTGTCGAGCGGCGCCTGGAACGGTGCCGAGTGGGTTCCGCGGAGGATCCCTAGGGTGTGAATGTGAGCAAACGAGATAATATAAGTAAAGGAGTAAGCGCCGAGTGGTTCCGCGGAGAGCGACTGAGAGAAGTCTAGAGTTAATGAGCGGGCACCTGGGATGGTGCTGAGTGGTTCCGCGGAAAGTAAGTTAATGAGCGGGCACCTCGGATGGTGCTGAGTGGTTCCGCGGATAGCGACGGAGAGGAGTCTAGAAAGTTAATGAGTGAGTACCTGGGATGGTGCTGATTGGGTTCCGCGAAGGATACCCTGGAGTGCTGAGAGGGTTACGTGAAGAGTGCTGTGTGGGCACCAGGATGGTGCTGATTGGGTTTCAAGGAGGATCCCCTGGAGTGATGAGAGGGTTACGTGAAGAGTTCTGAGCGGGCACCAGAAGTGGTGCCGGATGAGTTCCGCGGAGGATCCCCTGGAGTGCTGAGAGGGTTACGAGCGGGCACCAGGAGTGGTGCTGGAGGGGTTCCGCGGAGGATCCCTGTAGTGATGAGAGGGTTACGTGAAGAGTGCTGAGTGGGCACCAGGAGTGGTGCTGATTGGGTTCCGCGGAGGATCCCTGGAGTGCTGAGAGGGTTACATGAAGAGTGCTGAGTGGGCACCAGGAGTGGTGTTGAGTGGGTTTCTGCGGAGGACCCCGAAGTTGTTGAGTGGTTACAAGTATGTGTATGAAGAATGAATGAGTTATGTTTATGATGATGTATGATGATGTATGTGGAACATTGCATGTAGAATATGTATGTTAGGAATGGTTATGTTATCATGCATCATGAGAACTAGAGGTTAATCACGTAAAGTTTAAAGAGCATAATTGAACCTTAGGGAACAAGTATGTAGCTATATGATAGGAAGCATCTCTCTTGGCGGACACGCCCTTCACCAGTTCCCCCAAGGGGTGGATCGGTTAATGATGATGAAAGAAAAGAAAGAAAGAAAGAAAGTAAAGAAAAGAAGAATGAGAAAGGGTGACGTCACACCTAAAGTTATGAGTATGATGATGAGTCCAACGCTTGGTTGCGTCGCAAGGGCCAACCCTCGCCTCCTACCTAGTAGAGGTTAGCCCACTTGATTGGCGGCGATGGACACTAGACCCCATCGGTGGTTAGCAACCACTCTGGTGTGAGCGCAGCTGGGCCGTCGTCAAGTTGGGAACATAAGAGGTTGTAGTCGTTTGGCCACGGCTACATGGGCGAAGGACTAGAGGAAAAGCGCTAACCCGAGTAAGCCGGTATGCGTAAGAAAAAGAATGAGAAGACGCTAACCCGAGTAAGCCGGTATGCGTAAGAAAAGAAAAGAAGGACGCTAACCCGGGCAAGCCGGTATGCGTAAGAGAACCCCATGCATAGAGTATGAAATGAATGTGTATGAACGAGGTGATGAACAAGTATGTGATGCATAAGTATATGATAAAGTATGTAAGTATGTGTATGAAGTAAGTACCGTCAAGAGATCATTCGAGACGGCTATGTATGTACGCGAGAAAAGTTAACAAGCACGAGAACTTAGATAAGCAAGACTAGTTCCCCAGTCACCTAGTAAAGTAGATAAAGCCGTTCAGGACCTTAGGCCAGATAATAATAAGTAGGATGTTAGCATGCATGTTCACTTAGAAACACCTGAGCGGCCGGGTTGATAAGCGAGAAAAAGATATCCCCTACGCTAAGGTTAACCACTGAGGATGACTGTTCTCACCCCCACTCGCTTATGCTTCCAGGAGCAGGCAGAGAGTATGAGGGCTACGAGGAGCACTATGAGGAGTCGCACGTGGAGCAGTAGAGAACCAAGGATCAGCTAATCTAGTTTGGCATCAGATGGACATTTTGCTATATTTTGATATATTTTGATAGGTATTTTGAGGTATTGGGCTTGTATATGTAAACTAATATGATACTTTGATGGTTGTAATTTGTGATGGACCAGATACTTGTTTATGTAATTATTTATGCCAGTAATGATTATTACTTTTAAGCTTCAGCTTTATCATTTGTATTATATGCTTTGATTCACGCGTGGCTCATATTTTGCAAATAAGGTAACAAGTGGAAAAGTTTTTAAATGGTCCATATTTTCCTTAATCTTGTATTTTCAAAAGATAATAAAGGACTATGAGTAATCCCACCAAACGAACAACAACCTAGTGAGCATTGTGTACTACTCGAGGGTATGCAGCTAGCTAGGGTGTTACAGTTCAAGCAAGGAACTGATGGTTTACTGAGGCGATGTGTGGCTTTTGATGAAGCCAAGAGTATTCTGTAGCATTGCCACAATTCCCCTTGTTGTGGCCACTACAATGGAGAGAGGACTACTGCCAAAGTCCTCCAATCAGGTTTTTTCTGGCTTACTTTATTTAAAGATGCATACCTATATGTGAAAAACTGTGATGCTTGCTAAAGAACTGATCGCAATAGTAAAAGAAATGAAATGCCTCTACAAAACATAACTGAAGTTAAAGTTTTTGATTGTTGGGGCATGGATTTTATGGGACCTTTTCCTCCTCAATTAAAAATGAATATATCTTGTTTGCCGTAGATTATGTGTCTAAATGGGTGGAACTATAACACCCCTGCTGGCTGCTTACCTGTACATAGTAAACAATGCTCACAGGGTTGTTATCTGCATTGGTGGGAATACTTATAGTCCCTCGTTACTTTTCGAAAATACTTGATTATGGAAAATATGGACCTTTTTAAAACTTTTTCTACTGAGTGCTTATTCATAAAGTATGAGAGCCTTGTGTGAAAAAGATGTATGATACAAGCAATAAAGCCATGGGCTTACGACTATTCATTATCCCTAGTCTAGGCAGTTATATAACCAATACACGGTCCATCACAGATGAGTACAGCACATCATATAATACTATAATAAAGTTACATATACATGCCATAGTCATTCATATACATAATAAAAGTTCATCTCACGTACAACTAGCCTAGCATGTCTTCATAGCCTTGAAGATCTGTCTGTCCATCATCGGTGGCCTGTCCTCCATTCTTTTTTTTTCCTCTCGTTGCTTATCGTAGTTCTCATCTGCCCCTAAAAGCATAAGCGAGTGGGGGTGAGAATGTTTGTCCTCAGTGGTTTAACTTAGCGTCGGGGTATTTCTTTAACTCACTTATGAACCAGGCCGCTCAGGAGATCTCTATGTTTACATGCATACTAACATTGTCGGTCTTGGTAACCAATACCCAAGAGGGGGGTGAATTGGGTATTTAAGAAATTATTCTAATTTTGACAAATATTGCATTTTCATGCAATCAACGTTACTACGCAGCGGAATATAACAATTAAAGATTATAAGCATGCTCAATTATGTTTGTAATAAAACAATAAGATCAACAGAGCAACTTATAAACAATTATCAACATATGCAATTCTCAAATATGCAAGAAAAAATAATATAAGCTTGCAATAAATAAAGAGATAGAGTTAGAGAGATTGCAAACAGTGATTTATGCTGGTTCGACCACCCTTGTGATCTACGTCTAGTCCCCAAGCATTTTGCTCAAGATTTCTCCACTATCATCAAGCTTCTAACTTAGGTGCTTGACAAACCTTTATATCCAAGAGCACTCCTCACACTTAGGATCCCCCACCTTTGTGTAGAAGCCTCAAGAACCAAACCTTAGGAATACCACACCCTAAGAAACTAGAGGGATACCTCACCCTCTTTACAAGTGTATGGAAATTTTGTGTTTGATAAGAAACTCTCTCAAGAATAGATAATACAAATTGAAGCTCTATAAGAATATTGACAATATCTCTCTTTTGCTCTTAAGATGATGGAAAATATTAATCCATTGATAGAATGAAGTATAAGGATGATGGGAGTGAAGAGCTTGGCTAGAAATGGGAGTTTAATGGGTATTTATAGGGTTTCTAAGTGTACTAGCCATTTATAACTGTTACCCATTATTTTAATCCATTTTATCCATTCAAAAACTAGCCGTTTTTTGGCTTCAGGACTCGAGCCATTCGAATGACTCTTGAGGTCATTCGAATGATAGCCGTTATCTAGCCGTTGTGTTTCTCTGATGACAGAGTCATTCGAATGACCATTCTTGAGTCATTCGAATGACTCAACAAAATGACTTGCTCTACAAATTTGTAGATCTTTCTCTTAGCTTTATGTACCAATTTGAACCACCTCAATTGGAGTTCTATAGCCAAAGATATCATCATTTTACTAACTACTGTGCAAGTCACTTTGCTGAGCGCGCGACTCATCCATTTTCTTATCTCTCTTGATTCCTAAGTTTGTCTAATTCATTTTACGTCCTGGAATCAATTAAGATCATTTAAGAGCATCATTCTAAGAGTTTAGAGAGAGATATATATCAATTTTCCTTTGACTAGAATACCTTAATTCCTAAGAAATTATTTCCCTTTTTACCGTTTGCTTAGACTTGGTATTCTTCATGAATCCTATCTTCGGCATTACCATGTTCTTCATGGAGTTGGCATTTCATGCTTCGCCTTTTGTCTTTGGGCATCATATGAATGTTCCTTCTTGTTCCATCTTGTTCTTGATGCGTTGGACTTTCCTATACACAAGATAATTCACTAGAAAGTATAGTTAGTCGAATGTGTTCCAATATCTTCATATGCATATATATATATAGATTAATCAATGCATCATACATATACAATTAGGCAAAAGATCCAATTATATTAATCAAATAATATTCTTTGCCTAGCATGCATGCATTGTAACACTATAGCACTTGATATTCATGCATATACACATATAGACACAAATATATCCAATAGTTAATCCATCAAGCACATATAGAGAGTAATGGGATATATTCTCAAAAGGATGTTTCTCATATAACATTGTATGATGTGTAAGTTATATGATTACCATCAAGTTCAATCATACAAGATCAAATGTATTCTATTTAGCATATAACATCCTTTTGCATTGTAATTGTCATTATCTATTTGTTATGTTCTATTTGTCATCATCAAATCTAGAACAACTAGGGAACCTAGTTCTACAAATATAAGCATATACAATAAGCATAGACAATTAGAACATATTGTATTTGTCATCATCAAAACATATTGTATTAAACAATTGGAACAACTAGGGAAACCTAGTTCCACAAACATCCTACTGATTATTATCTTTACCTAGGATCCTGAACGGCTTTATCTAAGTTACTAGGTGATTGAGGGATCTAGTCTTTCGTATCTAAGTTCTCGTGCTTGTTAACTTTTCTCGCGTATATACATAGCCGTCTCGAGCGTTCTCTTGACGGTACTTACCTCATACATATACTTACATACTTTATCATAGGCTTATACATCACATGCTCATTCATCATATAATTACATATTCATTCATTTCATACTTTATGCATGGGGGAAACTGTGATCTCTTACGCATACCGGCTCACCCGGGTAAGCGTCCTTCTTTTCTTCTCTTACGCATACCGGCTCACCCAGGTTAGCGTCCTTTTCATATTTTCTTACGCATACCGGCTCACCCGGGTTAGCGTCCTTTTCATCTAGTCCTTCGCCCATGTAGCCGTGGCCATATGACTACAACCACTTATGTTCCCAGCTTAACGACGACCAGGCTACGCTCACACCTGAGTGGTTGCTAACCACCGATGGGGTCTAGTGTCCATCATCACCTATCAAGTGGGCTAACCTCCACTAGGTAGGAGGAGGGGGCTGGCCCTCGCGACGCAACCAGGCATTCGACTCATACATCATCATACTCATAACTTTAGGTGTGACGTCACCCTTTCTCATTCATCTTTTCTTTACTTCTTTTCTTTCTTTTCTTTCATCATCATTAACCAATCCACCTTTTTGGGACTGGTGAGGGGCGTGTCCGTAGACTTTGCCAAGAGAGAGACTTCCTATCATATAGCTACATATTGGTTCCCTAGTGTTCCATTATGATCTGTAAGCATTAAGTGGTTAAACTCTAGTTCTCTAAGGTTGTCCTAACACTTAGTTGACAACCCGGTCCTCATAATGCATGAAATCATAAACCTCCTAAACATAATTATTCTACATGCAATGTTCCACATACATCCTACCTATTACATACATCCATCATATACATCAGTTAGATCATTGCTTGTTGGACTATGTGCCCAAGACAATTTCAATGAGTCTCCTACCTCACAGACCGCTCAGCGTGACCTTGGGTGCAACACCCCTGCTAACTGCCCACTTCCATGGTAGTAAGCAATGCTCACAGGGTTGTTG
>QANU01087665.1:0-11838 GCA_003254905.1 Nissolia schottii
TGTCTTCATCAAAACCTAGCCATCAGAGGTCAGAGAAAGAATCTTCTTCACATGAGGGTCGACTTGCTTGAGGGCAGCCTCCTCCGTATCATATCGTATCGTGTCATGTTTCGTGTACATATCATATGCATGTCATGTCATGTCATGAATGGTCATCCCCCTTGTACCCCAGTTGAACCGTCGTCCCACTGGTGTACAACCTACTCCATATCCTTTAGTGGCAGAGCTCATGCCATACACGCCTAGCGTGCCGTATCGTATTAGTAACCATCCCCTGTTAGAGGGTGGTGAGGGGCCAGAAGCCAAGAGATGACCGTGTCATATTCTTTAGGATGAAGTCTTTTAATGTGCAAGAGGTCGTGTTCGAATGCAGGATGTCATGTGTGCATGCAGGAAGTCCTATTTGAATTCAAAATGACCTATTGGAATGTAATGCAGGATGCTGTCTTCGTGTCGTGTGTCCGTATTCATGTCATGAGGTCATATGCTTCTAGCATGTCATAATGTCATGTCATGTTGTCTTATGCATCTAGCATGTTATCATGTCATATGCATGTCATGTTATCTACTACATGTAGCATGTCACATTGCCATATACATGTCATGTTAACTAAGGCATTTAGCAAGTCATACAGTCATATATATCATACATATCTCTGTATCTCAGTTAGCTTTAAGGTTTGTTGGAACTATGGGCCCAAGACTGTTTTCATAAACCTTGACTCCCTGGCTTAGGTTAGCTCGGCGACCTAGAGTTTTCTGGGCCACTTGCTATCCCAAAAACTCCCGGTTCACCTCGTCACCCCTATCCAGGGCTCCATGGAAATCACTAAGTCTTAGGCCGCTCAACACCCCGTTGGGTCCGCTCAGCGATTTCTGAAACCCTTCAGTTCATAAATAGTTTAAAAAATATATTTTTCTCACTTCAGCCTATAGACCGCTCAGCTGTTCATGAGGCCGCTCAGCGATTCATGTTCGCTCAGCGGTTCATGAGGTCGTTCAGCGTCCTGGGCGTGGCCTGCTTAACCTGCTTTGTTTTCTTGCTTTCTTTTTTCCATGGACACTCCTTGGGGTTACTCCACAAGTTCCAACAACCATTTTACAACACATATCATCATGGAAAACATATCCAAATCATCAAAACATCCTAGGCCTAAGCATAGCATAACATAAACTACACTAGTCATCAAATCACATAAACAAACTCAAGCCATCTAAGGCCACCAAGAGCATCACGAAGTTTCCTAGCCTTAACCTCATCATATTCAGCCTCAAACAACCATAAACCAAGCAAGAATCAATAGCCCTAACATAGCTAACACATACTACACAGAACTTTCCTAACAACACCTAACAACACCTATTAGCCTGCAAGTAGTTAAAGCTAATCAAAGAGAGCAAAGCTTGAGATTACCCACCTCTTTGGATTCTTTAGAGATGATTAAAGATGGTTAGGGAGGTAAGGGTTCCCTGGGTGTGAAGCTTTCCTGGCTGGCCTCCTGGTTCTGACAGCGTTCCAGCAGAGTTTCCAGACCGGGCGATTTTTCGGCAAAGTTTTGGTATGGTGGTGATTATGTGAAAATGAAGCAAATGGATGGGGTACTTATAGAGGGGCTGGCTGTGGCTGTTGGGGGTGTTTTGCTCCTCAAATTTTTAGCCAAAATTACTATTTTGCCCTTCTTAATTTAATTTCTTAATTAATTAATTATTTTGGATAATTATAAGGTCACATCAGGTCAAATCAATGAAAAGTGACCTATATTTTAATATTGTTTCACAAAAATCTGCTGTCCCCACGTGCTCAATTCAGATGTGGGTCCCACCCGGTCCCGTTTCGCTCACTTTTGGTCGTTCGCAGTCCCAGTGCGTCACGCACAGTCGTCCAAAAAATATTCCGCTTATACCATCGTGATCCTCTAATTTTTCTCTACCTAAGACTATTAATATTTAAAGTCATTTGTGAATTTTTCTCCGGAGTAGTATTCTTCACAGATACCTTTGACCAATTATCTCCCGCCGGTATCCGAACAGGACTGTTCCGCTGGCGATTCCGTGATCACCTGCTCTCGTCCATTTTCCCTAATGAGGTTTTGGGATGATCTAAGGTATTTTGAAATCGTTCCCTTCATAAGGTATGATTTCCAGAGACTTGAGGCCCTCTGCTCAATTCTACTGGCTAAACGGGGCCAAACGGGACTGTTCTAGTATCTGCGGAATAGTCCGAATCTGAACCGATTTCTGTTTTACCGACAATTTAGGTCTTCCATCCATCTCTAGGGGTCGAGAGGAATCATTTGAGTATAAACAGAATTTGGAAATACCCAACAGAGTAATTTCTACTGACCTCGACAGGTTAACTCCTACCAAGGGCTCTATGAACAGTTGTTTGGAGAAATTTTCACTAAGGGAGACATTGGTAATTCTCCTTTTTAAGTTCATTTATAAATTATTTTATTTATTTTTGCAAACTTTCTACTAAGGGAAAAAAGTGGGATGTTACACATATTGGTATGTGTTGTTATAATTATTGATGCTCGGTGATGTATTCCCTATGAACACGTTAGATTCTAATAGTGTAGATGATTTTTAGGGAATGTTATCAACTCAATATCTAGTAATGACTATGGGAGCTAGTCCCAATGAGTTCATGGATTCCCTTCCTAACGAATTCCACTAACCATGGTTAGCTCAGGTGCCAGTCCTGTACCCTAGGAAGTCAATCCGGACGAAGCAAGGTAGGCAACTAGTCCCGGCGAAGCAAGGTACCTCAAAGGGGAAATTCAATTATGGTTGTTATTCTTATTATCTGAATCTTATTTCAGTTGTTCATTATGCATACCTGCTATATCAGTTTGTACTGTGGTACTCACTCATTGATATGGCAAATCACGCCTACATTTGTTGTTTTTCAGATAACTTTGAGGGCTTAAACTCAGAACCTCACATTCCATTGTAAACAGTTTTATTCCAATTGGTAAGTTCTTCTTTGAAGTGTAGTTAATCCATGCCATTAGTAGTGTTTAAATTCAGTTTAATGTGCTTCAGACATTTATGGGCAGGGTCTTTGGATGTCGCACCTAGTCAAGCTTAGACGATATGTATTAGTTTAGTTTATTTATTCCAAGCATTGATTCTTTTCTGGGTGTAATTGTATTGGCTGCTCAATAGTATTTATATTTATAATCTTTGAGCTTATTTATATTTTTCAAATGGTTATTTGAAAGATGCATTTTTAGCATGATTAGTCAGCAGCGAGCTTTTGTAACGATAATGTTTACGTGAGGTCATAGCCATTTTCGGGTAATGACAAATACAAACTAAGATATTTCTTGTCACGTGCCACAATCAAGGAACCCTTGGTAAGCTTCCATTGTCTACTACCAAAGGTATTAAAATAAAAATTATCATAAAAGACACTAGTTGAAATAAGATGCAAACAAATTTTGGCGCATGTCAATCATTCATCAATATTAACTCTGTTTCGATAAAGGTTTCCAAACAAATAGTATTAATGCCAATCATCTCCAATTTATCATTATTACCCGTCTTCAACTCCCCATAATCACTAAGAGTATAAGATATGGAAATATCATTCCTCGAATTCACATGAAAACTAGCACCACTGTTAACAACTCAACTTGTATAATCACATGTAATGTTAATTAAATTCTCATCATAAGCAATAATGAGGTCTTCAGAAGTAGCGGTGACAACATGATCATCATTTTGTTTATCTTTATTTTCTTGTTTACTTTTTGTTACTATTATTTTCATCCATCAACTCATAACAAATCTTTTTAAATGGCATTTTTTATTAGAGTGATTGCACTCATAAGGAGCACTTTCTTCCTTGAGCATGGTTTGGCTTCAATCACTGAGGACCAACAAAGAACACAATGGTAATGGAGAAAAAGGCTAAAAAAAAGGTGGGCAAAGAAGGAAAGGGGAAAAAGAGAGGCTAGAGAAGGAAAGAGATCTGAAGAGGAAAAAAAAGGCAACTAAGGATAAGGGGGAGAGAATGAAAGGGATGGGTTGGGGCTCACCCTAACCTAATGGAAGCTGGCAACGACCCTTAACATAGCTATAGGGTTTCCGAGGTTAAGAGGAGAGGGAGGGTTAATTGAATCTCTTATTAAGTGGGTTAAGCTTCTTTCACTCATTGAAACAAAAATATATACAAGTAACAAAGTTTATACGTTCATAAGATAGGTCATCTAGTTGTACAAATTCATGTAATAGTTTAAATATCAACGATTAATTTATTCAAGTAGTTCGAACATGTTCGTCATAAGCAAGGTCTTATGTTTAAGTCTCTAGATACTTGTGATTTTAATTATAAAAAAGGTAATTATTAAGTTTATAATTTAAACCAATTAAAGTAATAACTAAAAATCACCTTAATTTTATCTCATCTCAGGTTAAATAAGTTTTTGCTCTCTAATTTGATTTTACACCCTATTAAAATTTTTATTGGTCAAGTCCTCGATAAATTTTGTTTTTTGGTTGTTGTCCTTTGACATAAGTTAAATCATTAAAAGATGACATGATAAATAAAAATTAAGTGAGTCTCATTGTAATTTAGCCAAACATGATGAAATGTTTTAATTGTGGTTAACCTTGTGAAACCAATTCGACAATGGTTAAAACTTAATTTAACCATGTTTGACCAAATTAATGTGAAGCACACCTAAACTAAAACCAAAAATCAAAATTTATTGAGAACTCAACAAAAAGAAAATTAATAAGATACATAATAAAAATTCGCAATTTATTATGGAACAAAAATATTTCTTACTTGCAGGTAATAAGCTTATGCCAGAAACTTTTGTCCATTCGTATTAGCAAGATAACACAACAAATGACTAGTAATTAAGGGATAAACAGGAACAACAGTTGTAGCGATTTCTTATTGATAACATAAATGAAAACACATAAGGTGATCATACTATTAAATTCAAGGTGATATCAAACTCTCCGAATAAACACTCGCACGAAGGTAGCCACGAGAGTTCTGAATCCCTTGGGGAGCATTAAAAGTGCCACTCTTAGAATTGTAAACAAATAAGCCCGTGTCGTCGCCAAGATCGCTCTGGAAAAATAATAGTTCATCATCATCCTCACCAGAGACACGAATTGGTTCGATCCCTGGGCAAGGGACAGTAAACAATTTAGTCTAAGACTCATTGTTTCCGTAGTCCCTCATAAGCCAAACATTGTAAACCTTGTTGTCACAAGTATGACCGATGCACAAGCAGCCCTTTAAAACACACAAGCGAGGCACAACCTCATCATGTGGACCGACAGGAGGAAGCAGTAGTTTTTCATGATACATCTCCATTGCCAGATCAAGAGAAACAATAACAAAGCGAAACACATCATCATCGACAAAATTAAACCAATCTTTAGCCAACCAATGAAGGTTGCAATTCAAAAATTTTCCCTGATTGTCGAAATCTGAACAACACGTAGGAAAAGGTTGAATCGATCTCCATGAATCGGTACCCACAGTAAGAACCTAGACATCGTTCTTGTTAATACCGTGACTAGCCAAAGCATGAATGGCTACTACCTTATATCTATGACTGAGATGATCATAGCCAAACCCTTATGAAGTAGAAGCTGTTGGTCTTGGTAACCAATACCCAAGAGGGGGGTGAATTGGGTATTTTAGAAATTATTCTAATTTCAACAAATATTGCATTTTCATGCAATTAACGTTACTATGCAGCGAAATAAAATAATTAAAGATGTAATATAAGCATGCTCAATTATGTTTGTAATAAAACAATAAGATCAAGAGAGCAACTTATAAACAATTATCAACAAATGCAATTCTCAAATATGCAAGACAATAATGTAAGTTTGCAATAAATAAAGAGATAGAGTTAGAGAGATTGCAAACATAGATTTATCCTGGTTCGACCACCCTTGTGATTTACGTCCAGTCCCCAAGCGACTTGCTCAAGATTTCTCCACTATCATCAAGCTTCTAACTTAGGTGCTTGACAAACCTTTACATCCAAGAGCACTCCTCACACTTAGGATCCCCCACTTTGTGTAGAAGTCTCAAGAACCAAACCTTAGAGATACCACACCCTAAGCAACTAGAGGGATACCTCACCCTCTTTACAAGTGTATGGAAATTTTAGGTTTGATAAGAAACTCTCTCAAGAGTAGATAATACAAATTGAAGCTCTATGGGAATATTGACAATATCTCTCTTTTTGCTCTTATGATGATGGAAAATATTAATCCATTGATAGAATGAAGTATGAGGATGATGGGAATCAAAGGCTTGGCTAGAAATGAGAGTTTAATGGGTATTTATAGGGTTTCTAAGTGCACTAGCCGTTTATAACCGTTACCCATTATTTTAATCACTTTTATCCATTGAAAAACTAGCCGTTTTTGGCTTCAGGACTCGAGTCATTCGAATGGATCATTATAATTCATTCGAATGACTAGCCGTTATCTAGCCGTTGTGCTTCTCTGATGACAGAGTCATTCGAATGAATTATAATGATCCATTCGAATGACTCAACAAAAATGACTTGCTTACAAATTTGTAGATCTTTCTCTTAGCTTTAAGTAGCAATTTGAACCACCTCAATTGGAGTTCTATAGCCCAAGATATCATCATTTTACTAACTGTTGTGCAAGTCACTTTGCTGAGCACGCCACTCATCCATTTTCTTATCTTTCTTGATTCCTAAGTTTGTCTAATTCATTTTACGTCCTAGAATCAATTAAGATCATTTAAGAGCATCATCCTAAGAGTTTAGAGAGAGATATATATATCAATTTTCCCTTGACAAGAATACCTTAAGTCCTAAGAAACTATTTCCCTTTTTACCGTTTGCTTGGACTTGGTATTCTTCGTGAATCCTATCTTCGGCATTACCATGTTCTTCATGGAATTGACATTTCATGCTTTGCCTTTTGTCTTTGGGCATCATATGAATGTTCCTTCTTGTTCCATCTTGTTCTTGATGCCTTGGACTTTCCTATACACAAGATAATTCACTAGAAGGTATAGTTAGTCCAATGTGTTCCAATATCTTCATATGCATATATAGATTAATCAATGCATCATACATATACAATTAGGCAAAGATCAAATTATATTAATCAAATAATATTCTTTGCCTAGCATGCATGCATTGTAACACTATAGCACTTGATATTCATGCATATACACATATAGACACAAATATATCCAACAGTTAATCCATCAAGCACATATAGAGAGTTATTGGATATGTTCTCAAAAGGATGTTTCTCATTTATGATTGTATGATGTATAAGCTATATGATTACCCTCAAGTTCAATCATACAAGATCAAATGTATTCTATTTAGCATATAACATCCTTTTGTATTCTAATTGTCATTATCTATTTGTTGTGTTCTTTTTGCCATCATCAAGATATAGAAAAACTAGGGAAACCTAGTTCTACAAATATAAGCATAGACAATTAGAGCATATTGTATTTGTCATCATCAAAACATATTGTATTAAACAATTGGAACAACTAGGGAAACCTAGTTCCACAATCTCCCCCTTTTTGATGATGACAAATCACCAAAAGATAAATATGTCATTTAAGATTACCAACCATAGGCATAGACATATTTTTGTGTCTCTTGACAAATAGACATAACATATTTTCTATTCTTTTGTTATTTCTCCCCCTATTTGTCATAAGAAAAATGGGAGAAGAAATTTTCTCCCCTTATTTGTTTGTCTCCCCTCAACATTATTTCTCCCCCATATTGATATTATCAATCTTATCGTGTCCTAAATTTTCACAAGGAAAAAGATGTAAAAGAAATAATAGATAAGATATAAAGCACATCTCCCCCTTTGTTTTTTCAATGAGATCATCTCATGATTTTATCTCCTTTGAGAATCAAATGGTTTAAGCAAGATGTAAATCATGTGATAGACAATAACCACTTGAGGTTATTCATAATTGAGACATGACAGGGGTATGAATCATTGAGCTTTAAAAGTGTATACCTTGCAATGCATTTTGAATTTCACACTAAGAAAGCAAGAGGATATGAAAGTAAGGAGTATGTACCTTATTCTCTTTAAGAGTGCAATAAAGGATTTTCTAGCAACATAAAACACTTGCCAGCCATGGATGCCACTTGAAGGTCATGTTTACTGCTTGTGTGTTTTGGTTTATTGTTTTGGGAAATAATCTTCTTAACTTACCACTTGTAAGCATTGTATAATCCTCTTTAGTTGAAGATTAAGGCTCCCCTTTAATTGATGCATGTTCTCACAATACATTCACAAACATGTAGCATTCATATTCAACAAAGCAATGTCATGGTATATGGTTATCTCATAGAAGCATATGATGAAATTAACCAATTAGAAGCTTAGGTATGTGACATACTATGACATCTTGAGCTCCCCCTTTCAAAAATAATTTTTCAAGAAATTGTTCCCTAAGATATGTATAAGAAATATATTTTCCTTGAGAGAAAGCATGTGGGGAAGTCCAATCAAAACCACTTGTTATTCTTAAGACAACACGTGTCAAGAAATTTTAATACTGCTTGTTAATAGAAATCAAAGCAAGCATAGTGGTGAGAACTTGTGGTGGCAGGGGAGCATAACTAAATTTAGCTTTAAACACACACTTGTTATTTATCACTTGTTGTTTATATGAAGCACATTTCAAGTTATCACAATGGATATAGCCATAATGGTGCAAGTATAACTATGTGTGCCAAAAGTAATTAAGGAACATGATGGGGGTTTAGAATCAAACGTTTCAAATCTAAATGATAAGGGAACATGTCATAGGGATAAAGAAACATTATCTAGTAAGATCCACCCTATATTTCATGACATAATTAAGAGATGTAATTCAAATAAGATGATTTTCATGAAGATGATGATTTGAGAAACCTATGTCATGATAAGCGTATTTTGGGGACACTGTATAAGCATTCAAGTATCATATTGTCCATAATATAAGATAATCATGTAAGACTAGGGATAGAGATGCTTATTGTAGTTGATTGGGTGTGATGTTCCTCTTGAGTGATCCTTTGAGCTTTAGCTTTCCTCTTTGAATGTTCCGTTCCATTGTATGTAAGGAGATCTCTTTTAAGTTCTTGTTCATTCTTACTCCTTTCAACTTCTCCATGATTCACTTGGGCTTGTATCTCACTTGTGAAGATCTTGATGCATGCTTTTAAAAGTAAGGAGAAACTATGAAAGTTCTCCAAATCATTAGTTAGCATCAAAAGCCATTTTAACAAGCACAATATAGGTTGATATATCAAACACTTGCAAATATAATCATTTGATGCATTATCAACCATCATGCTAAGATAATCATCATCCCTTGAATTCGAAATGATTTAGACATATTTCACATAGAGATTCAAGAGTAAAAGAATGATGTATGATCATTATCAAGACATATATATAAAACTAGTTCCATCAATGATCACATAAGGCATACATTAATAATTACCAAAAGGAATCACACATGCCAATCAAGATTACAAGCTCTAGATCATTATCACTTAGTATGCATGTTTTTCAAAAAAGGAATTTTCCTTTTGTTATATGAAAAAGTTTCATATAGTTTCCTTTGAATTTATGCTTTTCCCAAAAGATGATATGCAATATATAATCTGAGATTAGCACAGTAGAAATAAAGCAATTTAACAAATTTCTTTTCATTTTACCCTTTCCCTTTAAACATTATTAAAACATGATAAATATCCATTTTTGATCAAGGGTAGAGGATATGCATAACCAAAAAAAATTAAATGATGCAATCACAGATATTCGGACTTTTAAAAGTCATCAAACAAAGAGAATCACATGCATCATAAACTATTATGACTCAAATTCAAGTTCAAAGCATATTGTCCAAGGAATAATCAATGTTTATGGACATAAGGGTTAAGGATTAATAAACATAGTATTAAAGGATAAGAGGGTTAGAAATGATATCACCGAAAGTATGCTTCTTGTGGTTGTATTGATTGTTCAAGGCATTAAGCTCCCAATCTCCCTTTAATAGCTCAGACCCTTGGTCATTTGAATGGCTAGACTTGGTCATTCGAATGAGCCTCTAGTTTCACTGACCCGAGAGCAAGATTTTTAGGTCATTCGAATGAACAAGGGATTTTCATTCGAATGACTCGGGAAGACAAGCAACCCGAGAGCAAAGATTTAGTGTCATTCGAATGGAAGAGCATGTTTCATTCGATTGATGTTCAAATATTTCAGACCTGAGAGGAAAAATTTTGGGATTCGAATGGAACACCATTTTTCATTCGGTTGATTTTTCAAAAGTTTCAGACTTGAGAGTAAAGATTTTGGGATTCGAATGGAACATCATTTTCCATTCGATTGATTTTTCAAAAGCTTCAGACCTGAGAGTAAAAATTTTTGGGATTCGAATGGAACACCATTTTTCATTCGATTATTTTTAAAGAGTTTCAGACAAGATTGTGTCATTCGAATGAAAGGCCATGTGTCATTCGATTGATTTTCAAAAATGTTTCAGACCTGAGAAAAGGAATTTTGTCATTCGAATGAATTATTCGGGTCATTCGAATGACTTCAAATTTTGAGCTCTCTGTTTCCAAATTTTCTTCATTTATTCGAATGGCACCCCTTGTCATTCGAATTCGTCTGCATTCTAGCACAATTTTGGTTTCCACTTGATTGCCATGAGATACCTACAGAACAAGAAAAATTTCTTTGGTATCCAAGAGTCTTGGATCCTTTGAGATTAATCTTCAAGGATTTTCCCTCAAGTATAAATGTCACAATATGTAATTTGGGAAAATAACTTGAATGACCTGTATCTATCATATCTCAATTGACATTTTCATTGTCAAGTGATATTGACAATTTGAATCATGATTAGGCACAAAATATGATATATGCAATATAATGAACTTATACAATTCAACTAAATAATAATGGACATAAATAATACTAATGAGCATAATCATGTGCTTAGTGAATTATTCAAATGTAAAGAGCATATGCACATGATGCTATCAATTACCTAAGGCCCATAAGAAATATACCTCACTTTTGTTGATTCTTCAAGTGAATGCACAAGAGAGGTAAAGATATTTGATACCTTGGCCTTGGAAAATGAATAAGCATTTTTCTTTGTCCATTGCTTCTCATTTGTTATTTTGAACCTTGGATGTTCATGCACATGAGAAGCTTTTCTTGATTGCTTCATTCTTGTTTGATTAACAAGATTTCTCTTAGACCTTTGAAGCACTTTGGTTGAGGACTCCTCCTTATTTTGTTCACCGATTTGTTCATCCTTTTGTGAAATTTTCTGCACAATTGAAGCACTTGGAAGACATTTTGGTACCCATTTTAACTTGGGTCCTTTTGGGTTAGTGTAGGCATTTTTATCATCTTTAGGAACCCATACCAAATTATTTCTCATGCAAGAATTTCTTCTATAATGACAGAAATGAGAAATATGTCCTAATTTTCCACAATAATTGCATACAATAGATGTTGATGATGATTTGATGCTATTATGACATTCTAAACCATATTTGTTGCAAAACATGCTTGATTTTTCACATTTAGAAATATTTGTCTTCTTTTCATTATCAAATAATAGACATGTAATCTCTTCATTCTTCTCAATTTTGGAAGACAATTCCTTAACTTGATTTTCAAGATCAATGCAATTTTCAAACACAGTTAAGGTTTCACATTTCAAGGTTATTTCCTCATCAAGAAAAGAGCATTCAATTTTCAATGATTCAATTTGGTTTTCAATAGAGGAAATATTTTTTAAGCAACTCAAGCTATTAT
>QANU01087679.1:0-13406 GCA_003254905.1 Nissolia schottii
TATAGTTGTGGAAAATTGAGAAGCTTTAATCTTGTTAGGAGAAATTCATGCTGGATGGCACAACGAAAGCATTAGCAGAGTAGTCAAAAGTCACAACACCGACACGTTGCCAGCGGCAAGGCATAAAGCGTACATGTCCATTATGTTTTCTTCGTAATGACTTTGCCTTGACAAAACACACAATATAAGAAAATAAAAACGCCTTATTACTTTTGAAAAATACTAGGGAGCAATACTTTTGAATAATAATAAAATGAAAAAAAAAATGTGAAATCCATTCACTTTATTTTTATTTCTTATTAATTGCTATTTATTTTTTTATTATCAAAAATATTGTTCGTCCTTGTCATTTCCCGTTCCTTTTTAGTACAGCTGGTCCATCAATATGATGAAAAGACTTTGGACTATGACTGCTAATTACGTCTACCATGAATGCTGCATTTTGTATGTAAGTATCAGCAATATCCTATGCATATTCATCATCAGCCTCTTGTTAGTTGCACTAGATACATATAGCTATCATGTTTGCATTTCCAATTTGGTGGCTTCTTCTAATGTACTTGATGAGTCCCTTCCTCATTGCCTCTTCAGCTGCAGCAACAACAACAATCCAAGAACGCGAAGCAAATGCTTTGCTGAATTGGAAAGCCAGCTTTGACAACAAAAGCCAGGCCTTGCTCTCTTCCTGGACTGCCAATATAAGTACCTGCCATTGGGCTGGAATCAATTGCCACTACGATTCCAAATCTATCTCAAAGCTAAACCTTACACACTTTGGACTAAGAGGTACACTTCATACTCTCAATTTCTCATCACTTCCCAACATGGTCGCTGTAACCATATATTTCAACTCATTTCATGGAAGCATTCCCCAACAAATTGGAGTGTTGACTAATCTTGAAACTCTTGACATCTCCAACAATGACTTCTCTGGTCCCATTCCGAAAGGTGTTGGTAATCTTTCAAAACTCTCCTATCTTGATCTCAGTTGCAATGACCTTTCTGGCAATATTCCTGAAGAAATTGGAAACTTAGTCATGTTGAAGACCATATATCTTTCTGAAAATAAACTTTTTGGTTCAATTCCAAATGAAGTTGGAAATTTAGTTAACTTGGTTGAGCTTGAACTTTCTGAAAATAATCTCTCTGGTCCAATTCCGCTCACTATTGGGAACTTAGTCATGTTGAAGACCTTATATCTTTACAGCAACAATCTCTCTGGTTCAATTCCAAATGAAGTTGGAAATTTGGTTAACATGGTTAATCTTGAACTTTCTGAAAATAATCTCTCTGGTCCAATTCCGCTCACTATTGGGAAATTAGTCATGTTGAAGACCATGCATCTTTATAGTAACAAACTCTCTGGTTCAATTCCAAATGAAGTTGGAAATTTGGTTAACTTGGTTGATCTTGAACTTTCTGAAAATAATCTCTCTGGCCCAATTCCGCTCACTATTGGGAACTTAGTCATGGTGAAGACCATGCATCTTTATTGCAACAATCTCTCTAGGTCAATTCCAAATGAAGTTGGAAATTTGGTTGACTTGGTTGATCTTGAACTTTCTGAAAATAATCTCTCTGGTCCAATTCAGCTCACTATTGGGAACTTAGTCATGTTGAAGACCATGTATCTTCATAGCAACAATCTCTCTGGTTCAATTCCAAATGAAGTTGGAAATTTGGTTAACTTGGTTGATCTTGACCTTTCTAAAAATGATCTCTTTGGTCCAATTCATACATCTTTATAGGAACAATCTCTCTGGTTCAATTCCAAATGAAGTTGGAAATTTGGTTAACTTGGTTGATCTTGAAATTTCTCATAATAATCTCTCTGGTCCAATTCCGCCCATTATTGGAAACTTGGTCATGTTGAAGACCATGTATCTTCATAGCAACAATCTCTCTGGTTCAATTCCGAATGAAGTTGGAAATTTGGTTAACTTGGTTAAGCTTCAACTTTCTGAAAATAATCTCTCTGGTCCTATTCCTTCCACTATTGGAAACTTGACAAAAGTCACGGCACTAACTTTATTGTCAAATGAACTTGGTGGAAACATTCCAAAAGAAATGAATAGGCTCACCAATCTTGAAACTTTGCAGTTAAATGAGAATAATCTCATAGGGAATTTGCCTCACAATATTTGCATTAGCAGAACACTGCAGAACTTTGGTGCCAGCAATAACCATTTCACAGGTCCAATTCCAAACAGCTTAAAGAACTGCTCTAGTCTTATAAGAGTTAGGCTTGAACAAAACCAGTTGACAGGAAACATAACTAAAGATTTTGGTGTGTATCCACATTTGTACCACATTGATTTGAGTGACAATCATTTTTATGGCCACCTTTCACCAAATTGGGGTAAGTGTTACAACTTGACAACCCTCAAGATCTCCCACAACAATTTATCAGGTGGTATACCAGCAGAGTTAGGACATGCTTCCAACTTGCATATACTTGACTTATCATCAAACCATCTTACAGGTGAAATTCCGAAGGAATTAGGCAACCTGACTCCCTTGATCAAGCTACTTTTAAGCAACAATCATCTTTCAGGGAATGTTCCAATACAAATAGCATCATTACATGAACTTGACACCTTGGAGCTTTTTGCAAATGATTTTAGTGGTTTCATCACTGAACAACTTGGAAGCTTGCCTAAGTTATTGAACTTGAATTTGGGCCAAAATAAATTTCAAGGTATTATTCCTTCTGAGTTTGGACAGTTCGAAGTTCTTGAAAGTCTTGATCTTAGCAGGAATGTTCTTGGCGGAGCAATACCAGCAACACTTGGACAACTGAAGTACCTAGTAACATTGAATCTCTCTCACAATAATCTTTCAGGTGTTATTCCTTCCAGTTTCGATGAGGGGATGTCAAGCTTGGTATTTGTTGATATATCATACAACCAATTAGAGGGCCCACTTCCAAACATTCGTGCCTTTAGAAACTCTTCAATCGAAGCATTGAGAAATAATAAAGGTTTGTGCGGTAATGTCATTGGCTTGGAGCCTTGCCCAACATCAGGTATCCAATCCCATAATTCTAAGGCTAATAGAGTTGTGTTGCTAGCTTTACTCCTCGGTTTGGGAATCCCAATTCTAGCATTGTTGGCCTTGGGAACATCATGTCTTCTCTACCGAAGTGCAGGTGCTAAAGAAAGCCAAGGTACAATAACGCGAAGTGAAAATCTATTTGCTATATGGAGTTACGATGGCAAGATGGTGTATGAGAACATTATTGAAGCGACACAAGAGTTTGACAGCAAATATCTCATTGGAGCTGGAGGGTGTGGATCTGTTTACAGAGCTGAGTTGTCCACAGGTCAAGTCCTTGCTGTGAAAAAACTACATTCAATGCCAAGTGAGGAAGTTTCCAATCTAAAACAATTTCAAAGTGAGATTCGGGCTTTGACAAAAATTTGTCACCGTAACATTGTGAAATTGTACGGGTTTTGTTCACATTCTAGATACTCGTTCTTGGTTTATGAGCTTTTGGAAAGGGGTAGTGTGGCTTCAATTCTAGCCAATGACGCGCAAGCACTTGAATTTGATTGGAATAGAAGGGTGAAGGTTGTCAAGGGCGTAGCTAATGCTTTATGCTATATGCACCACGGCCTTTCACCTCCAATTGCTCGTCGAGACATCTCGGCAAAGAATATTCTCTTAGATTCGGAATATGAGGCTCATGTCTCAGATTTTGGAACGGCAAAGCTTCTGAGTCCAAATTCATCCAACTGGACCTCATTTGCAGGAACCTTTGGATATGCTGCTCCAGGTTAGTTTCCTTTGCTCATTTCAATATAAATATGGAATGCTTGTGTCTATAATATTATACTATTTTATGCATGAAACCTTTTTAATTATTTTGTAGAATTTGCCTACACTATGGAGGTGAATGAAAAGTGTGATGTTTATAGCTTTGGGATATTGGCTTTGGAAATAGTTTTGGGAAAGCATCCTGGAGATGTTACATCATATACACTGGATCATTTGCTCTTGAACAATAAGTTGGACCAACGCCTTCCTCATCCTACGGGTATAATTGGAAAGGAAGTGATGTTGATTGTAAGGACATCAAGTGCATGTTTGACTCAAAGCCCAAGTTCTCGTCCTACTATGGAACAAGTAATCAAAGAACTTGCAAGGCTAAGGACAACTTCAATGGTTTAATTTCAATAGGTTTGGTGTGTCTAAACACGTGTGTGTGTGTGTGTGTGTTTTGGGTTAGTGTATCTGTTTGCTTTCTTGTGTGTTGAAAAGAAAAATAGAAGAAAAGAAGAAAGAGAAAAAATGTGGTTATTATATATAATTATGTGTGTGGTGTGTGTTGTGACTTTGGTGTGTCTTGTGTTCTTATGTTGATGAAGCTTAGTCTCTACATACTAGGTGGTGTGTAACGGATTTGTAATGGAATGAATTATGGAGTTGATAGGAATAATAGTGGTATTTTCTGCATTCTTTTGTATTTGGAATTACAAAAGATAGGATAGGGATGGAAAACTAGAGAGAAGAATCCTAGAGAGAGAGGTAGGATCGCCTAGACAAATTTTCCATACCCTCTAATTGCATTCTCTCACTATTTATAATATCCTAGACACTAATAGGGTTATTGGGCCATAGGCCCATTCGTACTTGTTACCCTACTCCTTCCTTCAAAATGGACCTTGTCCTCAAGGTCCGAGAATTTTCTCCACCAGGATCCCATTGCTTAAAATAAAATGCATAAGCAATAATGCAACCAGCTTGAATTGCATCCATTTGGGCTTCAAAAATAGAGTGGGCTTCTGAACAAAAGTGATGGACCCCCATATCCCTTTGCTTCTTTCTTGCTAAGTGATTGTGGCCCAAGTTAAAGTCCACTCGGCCCACCACATCAAGCTGCTGCCCATCTTGTCCAAAGCAAACCCTAGGAGCTGCTTTCATCTCCCATGCCTCTCCGTTAGGTGTTGGTGGCTCCTGCTCCCAAGTCCTCATGGCCAAAACCGCGGCTCGCCCCATCACGACCAACGCGGCGACGACGGCCACCATCACCGGCACCACGGCCTCTCTTCCCCTCACCGCCTTCACTTGGCACCGCAGCTATGGTGCCGTCCACTACGGGGCTCCCCTTCCTTCCTTGCGAGCCCCCGTTCCCTCGTCTCCTGCAACTCGCGCTGCCCACCATCGTGCCCACGAGTGCGGCTGTTGGCGGCGTGGTGCAAATCGTCGTTCGCGTCCGCTGTCAGCACCTTGACGGTCGTTCTCGCCGCCCGCAACCTGCGCAACCCCCTTCATAGCCACGAGCGCCACCATGGAAGGCGTTGTGCGAATCGTCGTTTGCGTCAGGGGCCAAAAGAACCTTGGTGACGAATGAGCACCATCGATCGCGTCCCGTAGAACCACGAGTGCCATCGTTCGTGTCTGTTGTCCTTTTCTTCCACGCCTTTAGAGGCCGGGGCACCGTTTGGATCACCCTCGAGAGTCTGTTCTCCTTGCTTGCCGCCGTACGCCTCGCTTGTGGAGCCTCCACTAACAGCTCGGGCTTCACAACTACAGAAGCGGTCTTCGCGGATCAGAACAAAGCTTGAAGAGAGAGAGGGAAAATGAAGGGGCTAAAACCCTAATCCGATCAGGTTTCCACCTTGTCCTCCCATCGACGTTAGCGTTGCTTCACCTTCCCCTACCGGTTGGGCCATCACCGCTGCAGCAGCTATTTGTGATTTTGACGGCGTCGCCTTGGCTGTCACTGCCCTTTGTTCTGGCAGTTCTGGTCTTGGCCGCCACATGCTCACTTTGGCTTCCATCATGACCTCACAGTTTATTTCCTTGCCTTCGAGCATGTGTGGTTGGTCGTCGCTTCCCCTTTGTGGTGTGATCTCCGTCACCGTCTTCATATTTGGTGGCTCCGGAGGTGGTTTCCACCGTACCTCTTCGGGACGCGTTGTGGATGGATCTGGATGAGGAAAACTCGAATCTGGTTCAAGTAAGTTCAAATTTACCGTTTTGAATGCTTTAATGCCTGCATTTTCTCCTGTTTCTGCTTGAATTATTAGATCTGTGAACTTTAATGCCTGAGTTGTTGCTGTTGAATTGGATGTTGCCTCTGGAATTTCCTTTGTTTCTGCTTGTATCATGTGTGATTGTTGTTTCTGTTGTTGAATTTCTGGATCTGTTGCTGTTGCTTCCCTCTGTTGTTGAAATTTTGCTGGCATTTTTGCTTCTGATTTGCTCTGTAACTTTGATCGCAAATCTGCCACTGCTTCTTCCCAGTCTATTTCCCATTCTGAGACCCGTTGCTATTGAATCTCTGGTAGAATTGGACGGAAATCCGGTTGGTAGCGATGAAGGAAGGCTAATTCAAAAGTGAGCCACTCCGCTGCCGGATTGCGCCTTTGCCATACTCGGAACCATGCCAAGGCCCTGCCAGTTAGTCCTGCTGCTGCCTCTGTCAACCGTAGCTAATCTGGTGTCCAGCGTGCATCCCAGAACCTTCCAGCACAGAGGATCCACCAGTAGGCATCTCCTCCGCTGAATATTGGAAGTTTTTCTTCCAATTTTTCTGAATTTTCTGGTGTTGAGGTTGAGTTGTTTTCACCACCATGGATGGTAGGCATGGTGGTCAACGAAAACGCCAGTTGTAACGATGTGGATTTGTAATGGAATGGATTATGGAATTGATAGGAATAATAGTGGTATTTTCTGCATTCTTTTGTGTTTGGAATTACAAAAGATAGGATAGGGATGGAAAACTAGAGAGAAGAATCCTAGAGAGAGAGAGAGGTAGGATTGCCTAGACAAATTTTCCATATCCTCTAATTTCATTCTCTCACTATTTATAATATCCTAAACACTAATAGGGTTATTGAAAACGGGTTTGGGTTTTGGGTTGGATATGAGTTTAATTTGAAAATTTGGGTTATGCCATATGGCGAACTTAAAGTTCACGTAAGTGCCGTCCAACCCAAACTGACGGCAGAGAATAAAAACGAATAAAAAATTTTTACAGGGACTAAATCCGAATAAAAAATTCTAACCATTTTTTGATATTACACAAATTTTTTGATAATACAGAGACTAAAAACTTATTTAACCCTTGTTTATAAGGGTTTCAATATATTTTAACATAACTCAAGACCACCAATGATTTCCAACAACACATGTTAATAATTCTAATTCCCCTTAATCATTCAAAATATACGGAAAAGCTTGAACCTGCATTTTGTAGAGCTTCTTCTAATAGAATGGTATACACTTAAGAAACAACTTAGAAATTCATTATAATTAATTATAATAGTCCAAAAATTTACATCAAAAGACATAATTGCGGTATCATAAAATTTTGCATAAAAGACACATATCGAAATAAAATCCCCCTAATTTAATAATTCAAAATCATTTTTTCCTTATATTATTTCATTTAAATTCAAAGACACGTGATAATAGTACAAGGGAAAGGTTTGTTCCTACCCTAAAAATGACTACATGAATCCACCACACACAAACACACAAAAACAAAATACGAAAAAAAAAACCAATTATAACTGCATGAAACACGCTCCTAATACATGTTAGAATAAAAAATAAAAATAAAACTCCTAATACTTCATCCATCAAAAGAGCTCCGTTTTTTATAAAACAATGTATTATATATAATAAATATATAATATCTATTGTACATTATTATAATAGGAAAAAATATAAATATCATAACCATTTTTTAAAAATCTCAGAATATAAATTTGTATAAATGTCACCACACAAATTTTTTCTAAGAATTGTGCTACTTAAAATGGTCTTAAACGGAAGCAATCATTCACTAACATATTTGTCTCAAAATTATTTTATTCTTTTATCTAAATCACAACCTTGTAATTTTTTTCCTTCCTTTCTTCTAATGAGCCTTTTAAAATTTTAACACTTGACTTCAGAATGGTCAAATCACTTCACACATTCCTCCTATATTTTCTCTAATCGTGTGGCTTGCGGAATCTTTTTTAGTCCTAGAAATATTATTCCTAGTAATGCTATTCTTGGGAAAAGCTTTTCTAGGAATATGTTTTGAAAGCGTTTGGTTGCAAATTGAACTCTTAGTAACATTTCTGGGATTACAATATAGTTTTTACAAAAATACCTATCACAAAATGATGTGTAGGCAGTGGTCTGACGCCGTCCAGCATTGGTCCGACGTTGTCGGGTGGTGGTCCAACACTATTCAACGGAGATCCGACGGTGTTCTGTTGCCGTCTAGCGATGGTCCACCACCATCTGGTGATGGTCTGTCCCCATCGATGGGGGTCCAGCGTTGGCCGACAATGGTTGACCGGTAGGTGGTGTTAAGAAATTTATGAAAATAAACTTTCTGGTTCAATTCCAAATGAAGTTGGAAATTTGGTTAACTTGGTTGAGCTTGACCTTTCTGAAAATAATCTCTTTGGTCCAATTCCACTCACTATTGGGAACTTAGTCCTGGTGAAGACCATCCATCTATTTGACAATAATCTCTCTGGACCAATTCCTTCTACTATCGAAAATTTGGTTAACTTAGTTGAGCTTGCCCTTTATGAAAATAAACTTGTTGGTCCAATTCCGCTCACTATTGGAAACTTAGTCATGTTGAAGACCATATATCTTTATGAAAATAAAATTTCTGGTTCAATTCCAAATGAAGTTGAAATTTTGGTTAACTTGGTTGAGCTTATCCTTTATGATAATAACCTTGTTGGTCCTATTCCTTCCACTATTGGAAACTTGACAAAACTCACCACACTAAGTTTATTCTCAAATGAACTTGGTGGAAACATTCCAAAAGAAATGAATAGCTCACCAATCTTGAAAATTTGTTGTTATATGAAAATAATCTCATAGGGAATTTGCCCCACAATATTTGCATTAGTGGAACACTGCAGAAATTTAGTGTCGCCTATAACCATTTCACAGGTCCAGTTCCAAATAGCTTGAAGAACTGCTCTAGTCTTATAAAAGTTAGGCTTGAACAAAACAGTTAAAAGGAAACATAACTGAAGATTTTGGTGTGTATCCACTTTTGAAACACATTGATTTGAGTGACAATCATTTCTATGGCCACCTTTCACCAAATTGGGGTAAGTGTTACAACTTGACAACTCTCAAGATCTTTCACAACAATTTATCAGGTGATATAACAGAAGAGTTAGGGCATGCTTCCAACTTGCATATACTTGACTTATCATCAAACCATCTTACAAGTGAAATTTCGAAGGAATTAGGCAAATTGACTCCCTTGATCAAGCTACTTTTAAGCAATAATCATCTTTCAGGGAATTTTCCAATACAAATAGCATCATTACAGGAACTTGACACCTTGGAGCTTTCTGCAAATGATTTTGGTGGTTTCATCACAGAACAACTTGGAAGCATGCCTAAGTTATTGAACTTGAATTTGAACCAAAATAAATTTCAAGGTATTATTCCTTCTGAGTCTGGTCAATTCGAAGTTCTTGAAAGTCTTGATCTTAGCGGGAATGTTCTTGGCGGAGCAATACCAACAACACTTGGACAACTGAAGTACTTAGTAACATTGAATCTCTCTCACAATAATCTTTCAGGTGTTATTCCTTCTAGTTTCAATTACCTGTCAAGCTTGCTATATGTTGATATATCATACAACCAATTGGAGGGCCCACTTCCAAACATTCGCGCCTTCAGAAACCGTTCAATTGAAGCATTAAGAAACAATAAAGGTTTGTGTGGTAATGTCACTGGCTTGGACCCTTGCCCAACATCAAGTAGTTAATCCCATAATTCTAAGGCTAACAGAGTTGTGCTGCTAGCTTTACTCCTCGGTTTGGGAATCCCGGTTCTAGCATTGTTTGCCTTGCGAACATCATGCCGTCTCTACCGAAGTGCAGGTGCGAAAGAAAGCCAAGGTACAATAACGCGAAGTGAAAATCTATTTGCAATATGGAGTTACGATGGCAAGATGGTGTATGAGAACATTATTGAAGCTACACAAGAGTTTGATAGCAAATATCTCATTGGAGCTGGAGGGTGTGGATTTGTATACAGAGCTGAGTTGTCCACCAGTCAAGTCCTTGCTGTGAAAAAACTACATTCAATGCCAAGTGAGGAAGTTTCCAATATAAAACAATTTCAAAGTGAGATACGGGCTTTGACAGAAATTCGGCACCGTAACATTGTGAAATTGTACTAGTTTTGTTCACATTCTCGATACTCGTTCTTGGTTTATGAGCTTTTGGAAAGGGGTAGTGTGGCTTCAATTCTAGCCAATGACGCGCAAGCACTTGAATTTGATTAGAATAGAAGGGTGAAGGTTGTCAAGGGAGTAGCTAATGCTTTATGCTATATGCACCACAACTGTTCACCTCCAATTGCTCATCGAGACATCTCCACAAAGAATATTCTCTTAGATTCGGAATATGAAGCTCATGTCTCATATTTCGAAACGGCAAAACTTTTGAGTCCAAATTCATCCAACTGGACCTCATTTGCAGGAACCTTTGGATATGCTGCTCCAGGTTAGTTTCCTTTGCTCATTTCAATATAAATATGGAATGCTTGTGTCTATAATATTATATTATTTTATGCATGAAACCTTTTTTATTATTTTTTAGAATTTGCCTACACTATGGAAGTGAATGAAAAGTGTGATGTTTATAGCTTTGGGATATTGGCTTTGGAAATAGTTTTGGGAGAGCATCCTGGAGATGTTACATCATCTACATTGGATCATTTTCTCTCACGATAAGTTGGACCAACGCCTTCCTCATCCTACAGATATAATTGCAAAGGAAGTGATGTTGATTGTAAGGATATCAAGTGCATGTTTGACTCAAAGTCCAAGTTCTCGTCCTAACATGGAACAAGTAATAAAAGAACTTGCAGGGCTAAGGACAACTGTAACGGGTCCAAGTAAATAAAGGCCCAATTAGAAATGTGTCTAATTAGTGGAGCCAAATTAGTATAAATAGGAGGGGAAGGGTGTTACAATGGGGTATGGAAAATGATATTGAGCCTAATCCTACCCTCTCTTTAAGGATTCTTCTTCTCTCTATTTTTCCATCATCATCCATTTCTCTTGTAATTCAACTACAAGAAATGCAGAAACTATCCACAATTGTTCTATTATTTCTATAATTCCTCATACACAAAATCCACATTGTTACAAATGGTGCTTTCACTGAACACTATGTTAGCGGTTACCGCTTCCCATGGTGGTTCGGCGAGCTCAAGCCATGTTCCCTTGTGCGCCGTTCTGCCGGTGTTCAACGGTGAGCACGGCTACTGGTGGCTTCTTTGTGCATCGAAGTTTTGGAACGCAAAAGGAACTCCGAAATTGCAGAGGCTGCTACAGGTTGAAGGAGGATTGACCGGTCGCGTTCGCACATGGTTTAAGCTGTGGAGAAGGCGCAATCTGGCGGCAGATTAGCAGACCTTCGAGGTAACATTCCTGCACCGTTACCAGCCAGATTTCAGATCAATTTTGCCAGAAATTCCTCAAAATGAAGTTGCAGAGTGGCAAATAGATTGGGAAGAAATGATAGAAAAATTTAGATCAGAATTATAAAGCCAGTCAGATCCAGAATCAGTGAAAGAGCTACCAGAATTAGCAACAAAAATTCCAGCAAATGCAGCAACAGTTCAACACAATACAGATCAAGGTAAAGGAATTTCAGATTCAGCAATTCAAATTCAGATGCAAAAATCAATTATGGTAGCAGCAGCAACAAAGGAAAATCCACCCGCAACACTCCGAGAATCTAAGCAGCAAAAAGAAAACCAAGCTGAGATAGATCTGAGGTCAGATCTTAGTGAAGGAGGGGAGGACGAACGGCAAACTCCCCCACCGGAGCCACTGGATCCGTATGGTGGAAACGACGATGTTCATGGTCACCATAACTCCAAGCCCTCACCGACATCGCCAAAAGCAAAAGTCAAGGTGGTCCACGGTGAGGTTGAGGCGACGAAGGGTGGCGTGGAGGCAGCGGCATCTAGCGCAGAAGGGAGGGAGATGAAGGGAGATCCGAGCAGTTTGAGAGTGGAGGCGGCGCGGTGGCGGGCCACCAGCACGGCGGTGGTATGCAACGCGTCTGCGGCCTATGTTGCGAAGAAGGGGAGTCTTCGTAGTGGCTCACTTTAGAAGCGGGACCGAGGCAAGGCGGAGAGCACGCAGTGGGTAGCGGTTGGTGACAACGAACAGAAGAGCACAGATCCGAGCAGCTTGCGAGCGGACGACGAATCAGGGAAGGGGACCGGCGAGGACGCGCGAAGGCCGGGGGCTGCTGGCACGACGGGTGTGTCGAGGGAGCGAGAAACCGTGGTGGCACGGACGATGACGCAGCGCGAGTGGGCCACCGCAAATCTGCTCACGGCGAACACGAAGGGCGATCCACCCACTGCCATCTCCAGTGGCGCGCGTGGGTGCCTAGTGACGGGGCAGGAAGTCGTGATGGCGCTTGCGGGTGGGAGCACGGCGGAGATGGAGCACGTGATGGTGGCGGTCGTCACCACTGTGGTTGTGATGGGAAAGGATGCATGGGTTGCTATGAGAGAAAGGGAGCAGCAGACAGGGAAGAAAGGGGCACAACCCACAACAAAAGGAAAAAAATGGAAGAAGGAGACTAGGGTTGAATTTGGGGAAGAAGAGGAAAGTGGGTCTGGTACTATGGGTCAAGCACAAATTCGAATTTTGGCCCAATCATGTCCACTAGTGGAGAAGCAAAATTTTTGGACTGGGATGTTTGGCATTGGCTTAACAAAAACAAGGTACACAATGTGGGCTACTACCAAAGGGAATTTTTTTCTGCAAATTCTAACATTTGGTCCAATGGATGAGGACAATTGTAGCAAGTTACAAATTATGCAATGGGATCCTAGAGGAAATATTTTTTATTTTTTGGACCTTGAGGACAAGATCCATTTTTAAAGGGGGGAGTATTGTAACGGGTCCAAGTAAATAAAAGCCCAATTAGAAATGTGTCCAATTAGTGGAGCCAAATTAGTATAAATAGGAGGGGAAGGGTGTTACAATGGGGTATGGAAAATGATATTGGTTTGATCCTAACCCCTCTCTCTAGGATATTCTCTCTATAGTTTTCCATCTCTATCCATATTTCCTTGTAATTCAAGGACCACAATTATAGAAAATACCACAAATATTTCATCAATCTCTACAATTCAGCCTATTACAATTTTACTTCGTTACAACAACTTCAATGGATTAATTTCAATAGGTTTGGTGTGTCTAAACACGTGCGTGCGTGTTTTGGGTTAGTGTATCTGTTTGCTTTCTTGTGTGTTAAAAGGAAAATTAGAAGAAAAGAAGAAAGAGAAAAAAATGCAATTATTATATATAATTATGTTTGTGGTGTGTGTTGTGACTTTGGTGTGTCCTGTGTTCTTATGTTGATGAAGCTTAGTCTCTGCATACC
>QANU01087687.1:16857-43439 GCA_003254905.1 Nissolia schottii
CATTTTTCCCAGTTTAGGACCAGATTGGTTTCAACACACCGTTTTAGTACGGTGTTGAGATTTGTCAAGCAATTATCAAATGAGGTCCCAAACACGGAAAAGTCATCCATGAAGACTTCCATGATTTTCTCCACCATGTCCGCAAATATTGCAAACATGCATCTTTGAAATGTGGCAGGAGCATTGCATAACCCAAAAGGCATTTTGCTGTAGGCAAAAATACCGAATGGGCATGTGAAAGCTGTCTTTTCTTGATCTTTTGGGTCCACCGTTATCTGATTATAGCTAGAATATCCATCTAAAAAGCAATAGTATGCTTGGCCTGATAATCTCTCCAGCATTTGATCCATGAACGGCAGTGGAAAATGATCTTTCCTGGTAGCTTTATTAAGTTTCCTGTAATCTATGCAGATTCTCCAACTAGTAACAGTCCTAGTTGGGATTAGTTCATCATTATCATTTTTAATTACAGTTATACCTCCTTTTTTGGGAACTACCTGGACGGGGCTAACCCATTCACTGTCGGAGATAGGATAAATGATCCCAGCATCCAACAGCTTGACTATTTCTTTTCTGACCACTTCCTTCATAGCTGGATTTAGTCTTCTTTGAGGTTGCGCTACCGGTTTGAAATCTTTCTCCATCAATATTTTGTGCATGCAATATGATGGACTAATTCCTTTGAGATCTGCTATTGTCCAACCGATAGCGTCCTGGTTTTCTTCTAAAATTCTGATCAATTTTTCTTCCTCCTTTGGTAACAAAGAATTGCTAATAATAACTGGTTTGTTCCTGTCTTCCTGCAAAAACACATATTTCAAATTAGAAGGTAAAGGTTTGAGTTCAAGATTCATACCTTCTTCCTTTAATTCGGTTTTTCTTGGAATCTCCTCTCGTACTTCTTGTTCTTGAGGTACGGTAGATGTTGCTTCCAGGCTCATCAGAAAGGCTTCTATTTCGGCCTCCTCTTCCTTAGTGAATTGGGCTTGACTATTTATCAGTGCCATTTCCAGAGGATCTACTTCTTGAGGTTTTTCTTCAACTTTTGTTATAGCTTCATCGAGCAAATCTATCTGAAAGCACTGTCCTTTGTCCTTTGGATGTTGTAGGGCCTCAAAGATGTCAAATTGTACTTTGTCATCATGGACTTTGATCTTGAGCTTCCCTTCATCCATATCAATGCCCATCTTTGCCGTTCTCATAAATGGCCTTCCTAGAATAAGCGGAACTTCCGTGTCTTCAGAAATGTCTATCACTACAAAATCAGCAGGGATTAGAAATTTATCCACTTTAACTAAAACATCTTCAGCTACTCCTTGTGGATACTTGATTGATCTATCTGCTAACTGGAGTGACATTCTAGTAGGTTTTAGCTCCATGCCACCCACTCTTTTCATCATTGAGAGTGGCATCAAACTAACACTAGCTCCTAAATCAATTAGAGCCTTTCCTACAGAAACATTTCCAATAACAACAGGAATTGTAACGCTCCCAGGATCTGTTAATTTGTGTGGGATAAAGTTTTGGATGATTGCACTACAATTTTCTCCCAAATGTACAACCTCCTCTTCTTGATACTTTCTTTTTTTGGTCAACAACTCCTTCATAAACTTGGCATAGGTAGGCATTTGCTCTAGTGCTTCGGAAAATGGAATGTTAATTTGTAATCTTTTAAAAATATCCATAAACCTGGCAAATTGCCTTTCCTTGTCAAGTTTAGATGGAGTTTTTGGATAAGGAAGTGGTTTTTCTTTGATTATCATCTTTTCTTTTTCGACTTCCTTCTTTTCTTCCTTTTTCTTTTCATTTTTCTCTTTTTCTTTTTCTATATTTACATTTTTATTTTTCTCCTCCTCATTTCTTTCTTCTCTTCTCTTTTTCTCTTTTTCTTTTTCATATTTTTCTACTAAACCCTCCTCATCACCAACTTCAGAGATTTGAGGTTCTTGCAATTTTCTGCTACGAGTCATGACCGCCTTGCATGACTCCTTTGGATTTGGTTCAGTGTTAGCAGAAAAAGTCTCCTTCTTGATCTCGGCCATGTCTTTAGCCAACTGGCCTACCTGGATCTCCAGGTTTTTAATTGAAGCATCTGTGTTCCTTTGGTTGGCCATGGACATCTGCATAAATTGTGTAAATGTGTCCTCTAATTTAGAGTTATTCTGTTGTTGATGGGTAGGAACCTGGTGTGGGGGTTGGAATTGTTGGTTTTGATAGGGAAGTGGCGCTCTATTAGACGGGCCTGCTTCTTGTCTCCAAGGTTGATAATTTTGATTTCTTAGAAATTGCTGGTATGGCCTTTGTTGATTGTTGACAAATTGCGCTTCCTCTTCCCTGCACTCACAATAACCAGTGGGATGATCACCAAAACAAAATTCACATTGCATTACCTGGTGTCTTCTTGATGACTGGCTTTCCTTAAACTGTTTTGGCAACTCGTTCAGCACTTTCTTCATTTCATCTAATTGTTGTTGTAGTTGCCTGTTTTGAGCTAGGATGGCATCGTTTGTGCCCAGTTCCAACATACCTCCTTTCCTTGCGGGACCTCTACTATACTGCCCTTGTTGATCTGTTAAAGCCATGGATTCGATGATAGTTATGGCCTCCTCTGGTGTTTTGGACATTATTTGTCCACCAGCGGCTGCATCCAGCATAAGCTTATGCTGTTGTTGCAGGCCATTTCTAAAAATATGAATTTGCGTCCTTGCGTCAAATCCATGGTTGGGGCATCTTCTCAACATTGATTTGTATCGCTCCCATGCTTCGCACAAACTTTCATTTGGTGCCTGTACAAAGGTAGCAATAGCAGTCTTTAAATCCATAAATTTCGACTGAGAAAAATACCTGGAACAGAATCTTTCTTCTAATTGGTCCCAGTTGGAAAGAACAGTCTGAGGTTGATCTAGTAGCCATTCTTTTGCCTTTCCAATCAACAGTAACGGAAATAATCTAAGGAAAATAGCTTCTTCATCGGCTTCCGTTAGAGCAGCAGTTCCACATAGCTCGTAGAATTTCGTGAGGTGCGCATAGGGATCCTCGTGGTCTAATCCTGCAAAGGGGTTAGCATGCATTAATTGGACCAAGTCTGGTTGTAATTGAGGCATTCTTTGTGTCCCCGTCGTTCGTCCCATGCGAATGATGTTCCGTGGAATGAAATTGACAAAGCCTTGGCTTTGTGCAGTTCCAGCAGTTCCTCCTCTGGCTTCTGACATCTTTTCTGAATCTGAAGAAGAAGATGAAGATGAAGAATGTTCTTGTTCTTCCACTGCTTTGGCTAGAGCTTCGGCTTTCCTTGCTTCACATCGATTTCTCCTGATTGTCCTTTCTATTTCTGGATCAAATAATAATTGACCTGCAGGATTTTTCTTTCGTATGCAAAGATAACAAAATCTTGCAAAGGGGTTAGAACAATAAAAATCTTAAGAATATAAAAAGAGTTAGTTATAATATTCACAAAAGCTTAAAAATAGTCAATCAAAGTAGTGTTTCAATTGGCACAATCCCCGACAACGGCGCCAAAATTGATGAAAGCTTTTTACCGCAACGCGTTTGTACTCTCATTAATTTAAAATATCCTTCTTAAAGCTTTCAGATCCTCGAGGGATCCAATTGCAGTAAAGTCGGGTGTTATCGTATCCACAAAGATTGTGATTTGATTGATACTACGTTAAGCTTGTAAAGAGTGATTGATTTGTTCAAGTGAATAAAGAAACGATAAAATAAAATATAAAACGATTAATAACTTAAGTTTAGGCAGGTAGAGAAATATGTTGGGATTTTGAATTGTAATATTACTTTTGATGTAACGAATAATTCAATTAATATGATCTATGAGTTCGTTTGATTTTATCACTACCAGTTCTTAACTTAATCATCTCATTTGAGCATGTTAAGATCACAAGTTCCTTTATTAGATTGCCAATCGCCTTACACAAATTTAACAAAGTAACTTGACGTAATATAGGTGTTAAAATGATTAGTTCTTGGTTTCCAGTTATGGCGGTTAAGAACTAAATGAGTTGATCTAGGTCAGATTAAATGATGATAACTTACGTTCATAGTATTTAAACGTTGAATCAAACTTAAAGAATAGCAATATTGAACTTAACTTGGTTTGTAGTTTATTTAGAATAGCTTTCACTTAAACAAATAAACCTCAAGTTAAGAATCAAAGCACTAAACAAAAGTTAGCGTTAGGTGCAAGATCAATCATAAAAACAAAAGTTAGCGTTAGGCGTAATAAATGCTGGCGGTATACCCTTTCTAGAAGCTGGGACCGCTGAGCGGTAAGCTTTGTTCGCTGAGCGAATCAGCCTCCAGCGCTGAGCACTTGTGTGTTAACCCTTGAGCGAAGTTGCTGTTCCATATCATTTTTGTTTCATTATTTTGATGCCCTTTTTCTTCCATTCTTCTAGGGATTAGCCTTCACTATTATTCTTGTATCCATCTTCCATAATATGTAATAAAACCTACAAAACATAAGACCTTATTTAGGTAATTTGTTTAAAACATAAACGGATAAGTGCCATTTTGATTAATAAGAATTACAAAAATTAGGCACTTATCAACTACCAAGCCTAGGAAAATTAAGGAAAGCCCACCAAAGAGACAAGGATAATTCCCTCATCGCGGACCTCTGACCCGCACGCACATAGGAAGTGGGTAATCCTAAGCCCACTGTCTATGTGGATTAATTATTAACTGTATATGTGTTTATTTGTGCATCTGACTGTAGATTTGATTAGTAGTAATTTGGGGGGATATTGGGTAAAAAGGTTTTTGTGAAACATTTAGAAATGAAACGCATAACTGTACCGATTGGAACCCTAAGAACAGTGGAAATTGAGAACTGGAGTCTCGGGGAGGCGATTTTTTCAGCAATCATTCGAATACGCAAGGAATTCAGTCGAATGAAAGCCAAAACGAGCTTTCCTTCGAATGAATTCCACTGTAGTCGAATGAAGGTGAATTTTTAGGATTTCAATCGAATGAATCCCCTCGTATTCGAATGAAATAATGCCGAGGGAATTCAGTCGAATGAAAACCTATTCCAATCGAATGAAAGAACTTCGAGAGATTTCATTCGAATGCCCCTCCAAGTATTCGAATGAAACCTGGCAGACTTGAGACTTTAGTGGTTCTAAGGGATCCAATGGGCACATAATAGTCTATTATTGGGTAGTACAGCTTGCATCATGAGGAATGGGTTGTGTATAGGTGTTAGGGAAACCCTAGAGAATTAGAGGTCAATCACCTAATGCATAAAGATAATAATGGAGCTTAGGGAACATTTATATAGTTATATGTTAGGAAGCCCTCTCTTGGCAAAGTCTTACAGACAAGCCCCTAACCAGTTCACAAAGTTGGATTGGTCGACGTGTTACCTTGCCATCCTTACAAGTTTGGATTGGTTAACGAGTAAATCGCCCCAGGGTGGATTGGTTCGAAGAGGTTAATGACACCAGGAAGGTAGAGGATGGATAGAAAAAGGTGAAAGTAGAGGAAAAAGAGCTAACCCGGCCAGCCGGTACGTGCCAAAGCGGAGAAGTAGGACGCTAACCCGGCCAGCCGGTACGCGTAAGAGATCCCTAACGCCCCCATGCATTATATGACTATATATATATCTACGTGATGGAATGAATGTTGTGTATGAGCTTATGTATATCTTGTTATTGGTTTGTGTAATATGTAACGTCAAGGGAACGACCCGAGACGATTAGCCTAATGATAATTGAAATGCAGTGTTCACAAGCACGCAGCCGAAGTAAGAAAGATTAGTTCCCCAGTCACCTAGATAATCTTAGATAAAGCCGTTCAGGACTTTAGGCCAAATAATAATCAGTAGGATGCTAGTATGTATGTTTCACCTAGAAACACCTGAGCGGCCTGGTTCATAAGAGAGAAAGAAACAACATACCCCAATGCAAGGACTAACCACTGAGGACGCAAGTTATCACCCCCACTCCCTTATGCTTCCAGGGGCGAATGAGGACTACACGGGGTACGAGGAGTACCAAGGAGAGCCACCCGCCGAGCCGTGAAGAGTTGAAGACCGAACGGATAGAGGATCCCGTTCGAGGACTCGGTAGCTCTGCTTTATTTTGGGATACTTATTTTGTACCTGTATATGTATGATAGTTGTGTGTAGGCTACTCTATTATATTATTACTAATGCAACTATGTGTAATGGACCGTGTACCTGTCTATTATAAACTGTCTGGACGTGGATACCTTGTCCAATAAGCTTATGCTCTACCGTTTGTAATATATGCTTATATTCCCGCACGACTCATAATTTGTATACGTATGCAATGATCAACTAAAATTAAAAAAAAAATATCTGGTCCTTATTTTGCTGTAAACCGTATTTTTGAAAAGATAAAGGGCTATAGATACCCCACCAATGGATCAACAACCTAGCGAGCATTGCACATGGCTCGAGCATGGGTAGTTAGCTAGGGTGTTGCAGGGCACATAAGGGCAAAATTGTCATTTCTGTAATTTTGAGCATCAAGACTAAAAATCTGGGTTTGTTTTCATAAAAAATGGGTTTAGGACTATCAAAAACCTTAAGACCAAGTCTTGAGTCCATCGGGTTTTCGAGAACAAAAATTCCAAAGAAAACAGGGCGTTTACGGGGGCGAAACGGTAATTTTGGGAAAAAGAGGCAAATTGTGATTTCGTGGAACTGGGAGTGAAATCTGACTTTTTAATCATGAAAAATGATCTTAGGGCTATCAAAAACCTTGGGGTAAGGTCTTGGACCTCTCCAATTTTTTATCACTATTTTTTGACAGAAACTAGACGTCTGTTTTACTAATTACTAGTTTGATGTCTGTTTGTGTTCAAGAAGAGTTGGAGCATGAATTTATGTCCTTTATATATGTTGAAATTGATGAGGAAAGTAAATTTCTTATTGTTGTAGAAATTGATGATTTATGTTAAGGATATGTTTAAACATGAGATGTTGAGCTATGTATGTTCTAGGTGCTATGTGTTACATGAATTGATTTTGAGAACATGGAAGTATGTTAACTATTATGAATTGAGGATTTATGTTTAAGGCAAATGGATTGTATTAATGTACATCTTATGTGATTACGTGTCATGGAATAGATTAAGGAAAGGAAGGGAAAAAGGAATAGGGCATGACGTCACTAAGCCCCTAAAAAGGAAAGGAAGGATAATGATGTTAAAGGATTCTTTTCCTAGCTGTGCCACTAGCCGGCAGGAAAGGCAAGCTGAACCCTAGGTATGCCTTGTCCCTAGCATAAGGATGGGGTAGGTTCCCCTCGCCATCCCTAGCATAAGGATGGATTCTCCTATCGTGAGCTACTGAGGTTAAGCGCTGCCTAGTCCTCACGGTAATGAGACAGAAAGGAAGCCTGTCGCGGTAGGCCACCGTTACGGGGGGTTGAGCTTGAAGTATGTGCTCTAAGTGATATAACTGTACATAAGTGGAGGTGAGAGGAAGCTTATAATTAAAATGGGCACAGTTATAAGTGGACGCGTGATAGGTGTACTTTGTACCCTATTTTATTATTCTATAATTGAACATTGTATACTAAAAATGTGTAATTTTAATGCTTAATTAATATCTTTTGCACATTATCCTCTTTTGTGAGAAATTTAGAAAAATGCAATTTTAAGCACTACTTTATCTTAGAATTTAATGAGTAGATTTCTTTTGTTCTTTTTTAGTTTTTTATTTTAATTGTAGAAAATAAATTGTCAAGAGGATCATTGAGGATTTGAAGGAGATTTGATAAGATATAAATTTCAAAGAAGAGATTTGAAGAGAAGATTGAGACCAATAAATTCAAGATTAAATTCAAATTCAAAAAGATTTGGTCAAAGATTTGCTGAGGATTTTTAACGCTGACTTTGCCACAGATTTTGTGCCAGGATCGAGATTGAATCTCGATTTGACCTCAACTACAAAGTTGTAGATCTATCTCTTAGCTTTAATTGGAGATTTGAATCACCTCAATCCAACATCTGTAGCCGAAGTTATTGTGATTTTACTGACTGTTGTGCTGAAAGTACGGGATTTACTTCCACTTTTAACCAATCCTCTACAAATATAAATCCTCTCTCGAGAACTTCATACTCAACCTCCACTCTTATTTTCTGCACTTTTCTCTTTTCTTTTATGCACTTTAGGTTGATGTTAGTAGTGCTTAATTCTTAGTTCTTCAAGGATTTGCGAATTTCTTATTGCATTCAGGTTTTGTCACTTTAATTTTCTATTATTTTTCCACTCTCTTATTCTTTATTTATTATGAGTCTTTATCCTCCACCCATGGAGGAGTAATTTCTTAATATCTTGCATGCGGTAACTCTAGATTAGGATTAATTCGAGGTCTTGTGTATAATGTTTCTTCATGATTTGTTCCGCCTATGATTAATAATATAGCGATTGCATGTTATTGGTTAGGGTTAATTCTAGGTTGATAGATCTTGACGATTGTAGGATTTATTGATTTAGGATTTGGGAACTTTTTGGGAAACTAATTAGATTTAATTAGGTTGTGCAATTGGAACATAATTGATATAGGTTTTTAATGCTGAGATCTTAGTTTTAATTCCTATATTAATAAATGCTTAGGAGATTGATGATCGTAGTCTCTTAGGTGAATTGCGTATTAGTTAGAGATTTCAACTAATAAACAACATCCCCCTTATGAATAATTAATTAGGAGCCAATGACAATTAATCCTTGATCTAGAAACACCGTATGCAGGGTATTGCTTTTTTTTATCATTGTTAACTTACTTTTATCTTGCTTTCTTTATATTATTATTCATCAATCCAAACCCCCTTTTTTAATTGCAATTTTAATTGGTTCTAATTGCTTCCTTGAGAGACGACCTAAGTTAGCCCCTTTTACTACGTTTTTGGGGTTAATTTAGTTTTCTAAATTATTATTTGATCTCGCACTGAAATTAACGACGTTTTGGTGTGTGTCAACGCGCACTGAAGCTTATTATGTGATTAGGTGAAATATGCGATTATGTGTAACTTAGGAAGTAAGGTAGAGAACAGATGACTTAGTTAATGAAGAATAGGTTCCCCCGTCACATATTTAATTTAGATAAAGCTGCTCTGGCTTAGTATGGATCTTAATAACCAGTAGGGCTATAGTATAACTGTAACACCTAGAAATCCCTGAGCGGCCTAGAGCCTGTATGAGGAAAAAGAAGTCCCCTAATCCCTAAGGTTTTCCACTGAGAATGCTGTGTTCTCACCCCACTCATCCATGACTCCAGGTTATGACAAAGGACAAGGAGCAGAGCAGTATGAGGAGGAGGTGTCTCAAGACCAAGCAGCAGAAGATTAGATAATAGCTAGTAGATTGTATATATGTACGTGCACTATTATGTGACATTTTGTACATTCTACTTATGATAACCTACGTATTTATGTATGAACGTGTGATGGACCAATGTTTGTTGCTTGCTATGTGTTACCTATCTATATATTCTATTAGTTCAGCATGCTATGTTTCCGCTCGCGATGTATGCTCTAAAGCGATAAGGCTCCTAATTTACAAAGAAAGTTTTAATCTAGTCCATATTTTGGGTAACAATATGTTCAATGTACAAACGGGACTAAGTATTATCCCCACCAGAGAAGATAACAACTTAGCCAGCAAGCTTGCGACTTAAGCGTAGGCTAGCTAGCTAGGGTGTTACATTTGGTATCAGAGCAGTTTAGTCCTTTATGAGCCTGGGGGCTGAGTGTAACACCCTAGCTAACTGCATACCCTCGAGTAGTACGCAATGCTCACTAGGTTGTTATTCACTTGGTGGGAATACTCATAGTCCCTCATTACTTTTCGAAAATACTTGGTTATGGAAAATATGGACCAATTTAAAACTTTTTCTGCTGAGTGCTTATTCATCAAATATGAGCCATGTGTGGATCAAAGTATATAAGACAAACGATAGAGCCATGGGCTTATGAATATTCATCATCCCTAGTCTAAGCAGTTATATAATCAATACATGGTCCATCACAGATGAATACAACATATCACATAATATAATAATAATAAAGTTACATATACATGCCATAGTCATTCATATACATAATAAAAGTTTAGCTAGCATACAACTAGCCAAGCATGTCTTCATAGCCTTGAAGATCTGTCTGTCCGTCATCGGTGGCTTGTCCTCCATTCTTTTTTGATCCTCTTGTTGCTTATGATAGCTCACGTCTGCCTCTGGAAGCATAAGTGAGTGGGTGTGAGAACATTCATCCTCAGTGGTTTACCTTGGCGTCGGGGGATTCCTTTTAACTCACTTATCAACCAGGCCGCTCAGGTGTTTCTAAGTGAACATGCATACTAACATCCTACTGATTATTATTTGGCCTAAAGTCTTGAACGGCTTTATCTACTTTAGTATGTGACTGGGGAACTAGTCTTTCTTAGCTAAGTTCTCGTGCTCATTATCTTTACTTCGCGTACATACACAGGCCGTCTCGAGCATTCTCTTGACGACTACATAGCTCATCATACATTATCATATACTCATGCATCACATACTCATACATCATATACTCATGCTTGGGGAATATGGGGATTCTCTTACGCTTCCGGATGGGCTAGTGAACCAGGGTAGCGTCCTTCTTTTTACATCTGTCCCGTGCTCATGTAGCCGTGGCCTATGGCTACAACCATTTCTGTTCCTAGCTTGACGATGACCCGGCTGCGCTCACACCAGAGTGGTTGCTATCCACCGATGGGGTCTAGTGTCCATCATCGCCAATCAAGTTGGCCACCCTTCCTACAAGTAGAGCGGTGGGGGTCCGTACCCTTTTGACGTAACCAAGCGGGGACTCATATCTCATCATCATATCTCATCATACTTCATCATCATTTCTCATCATATTTCATCATATCTCATCATGTCTCATCATCATGTCTCGTCATCATGCCATTAACCTCATTAACTGATCCACCCTTTTGGGACTGGTGAGGTAGCATCATTGACCAATCCACCCTTTTGGGACTGGTGAGGGGCGTGTCCGTAGACGTGCCAAGAGAAAGGATTCCTATCATATAACTATATACTTATTCCCTAGTGTTCAATTATAATCTTTACATATTAGGTAATTAACCTCTAGTTCTCTAAGGTCGTCCTAACACTTACATGACAACCTATCCTCATGATGCATGACATTATACTCATTCTACTCATACATCATCTACATACAATGTTCCACATACATCATCGTAAACATGCCTCATGAAATGATCTACATACATCCTCCTAAACATACCTCATGAAATGTTCATCATACATCATCATAAACTTACCTCATGAAATGTTCTACATACATCATCCTAAACATACCTCATGAAATGTTCATCATACATCGTCATTAACATACCTCATGCACTCATCATAGACATACTTCATGCATTCATCATAAACATACTTCGTGCAGTCATCATAAACATACTTCATACACATACCTCATGCATCTCATTTAGCTTAATAAGTGTTGGAAATGTGTGTCCAGGACAACCCTCATAAACCTTGTTTCGTAAAAATGGTTAAGTTCCAGGCCGCTCAGCGCCCATGTGGTCCGCTCAGCGGTCCCTGAAAGTTTTCACACTTCAAAAATATTTTCTATCCTTATCCTTAGGTTTCAGCCCTAGGCCGCTCAGCGGTGCCTTATGGCCGCTCAGCGCCCTAGAGTCCACGTGTCCAAAAGTTTGTTTTTTGTGCCCCTCGCTCAGCGGAGTACATCCCCGCTCAGCGGTTCACGAGTCCGCTTAGCGGCTCATGATGCCGCTCAGCGGTTCCTAGCGAGGCTGAAACCTACATCTTTGTTTTTCTTGCTTTCTTTCCCCCTTTGTCCATGGATCCTTCTTGAGGTTTTCATACATATTCCAACCCTTAAAATCCTATCTAGTCCAGGTCACAAGACCCTTCAGAATCATCTCCTAAGTCCTAGCATAGCATTTCTAACATAATTTATCATGAGGCATACAAGCACATAAACACATACAAGCAAACATAAGCCACCAAGGGGTGGGCAAGCCAAGTTTACCCACCTTATTAGAGGCATCAAGAGGCTGGTTGGATGATGAGAGAGTTGGGGGAGAGCGGTCTTCCGAGTGCAGAGCTTCTGCCTAGCTTCCGTCAGGTTTTCCCTAGGTTTTGACGATTCCTGTGGGCTTCGGGCTTGCTTTAATGCCTCCGAGCTCCTCTTGGCTGAATCTCTTCAAGCTTTCCTTAGGGTTTTGCAGGGATTTTCGTGGGTGAGGGTTAGGGGATTCCTGGAGGGAGTGAACTGGGTTTAAGGTAGGTGGTGTCTGGGTCTCTAGTTTCACCGAACAACAGTCGATCGGGCAAACGGACAGAGTTTTGGCAAGGTTTCTATTTTGCTATGTCATTTTCGGTCTTGGGGAGGGAGTATTTATAGGCCAAGGCTGAATGGGCATTTTACCATTTTACCCTAGGCAAAAATTACCAAAATGCCATTATAATTTAATTTATTAATTAATTAATTAGTTTGGATAAATACGAAGTCACATCGGGTCACATCAATGAATAGTAACCCTTATTTTATTATTTTTTCCCAAAAAATCTGATTCATCACGTGGTCATCTCCCATGTGGGTCCCACGCTGTCCCGTTTCACTCGTTTTCGGTCGTTCGCAGAGTCGGTGCGTCGCGCACGGTCGTCCGAAAAATATTCCGCTTGTACCGTCGCGATCCTCTAATTGTCCTCTACATGGAGGTGTAACTACTTCAAGGTATTGGTGAATTTTTCTCCGGAGGTATATTCTTCCCAGATACCTTTGGCGCACCGTTAAGCGTCGGTGGCGACAACTGCTAGTTCCGCTTGCATTTCTGCGATTGCCTAGTCCTCTGAATGAGGTTGTGGGACTAATCTAAGGTATTTGAAACTTTTCCCCAGTAACGGTTGGGTTTCCAGGGACTTGGAACTCTCTGCTCCATTCTACAGGCTAAACGGAGCCGTTTTAGTGTCTGCAGAATCGTCCGAAAGTGAATAGAATTCTGTCTGGCGAACGTTTTAGGTCTTCTATCCAATTCTAAAGGTCAAGGGGAATCCTTTGAGTGTCAGCAGAATTTTGAGAAAATAAACAGAATAATTTCTACAGACACTCGTCTCCTAGGGCATCAGACTTCCACTTTTCCGACGTCACCGGCGTTGCTAGCATTCCCGGACATCCTTTCTTAGCTCTACGCTCTCTGGTGCTCCACCCTCCTTCTATTTCTTTCCCTTGTCTCCTTAATATATTAAGGTTACCATTCCATTCCCGATCGCTCCTGATTTCATATTCTCTTCACTTCCCTCACACACTTAACACCTCTTCCTTCTTAAGCTTAATACACCTCCCTTTGTCCTCTAAGACCCAACCTTTCTTACTTCTCTAGGTGAAACCTAAATTGAATTATGCAGCCGCACTTGGACTTGATCCACTCACACTTGATTGTTATTCCCTCTTATTAGATTTATGTGTATGCCTCCAACCCTAGTTGTACTCTTACCTAGGTCCTTAACCCCGTTTATACGATGTATACGTGTCCTCTTTAAACTTAGTTATTCTACTGCCGTGCTCACTCGACCCTCATGCACTCCTCTCTTTACTTTCTTGTTGTCAACGTCTGCTAAATAAGCCTCATTCTTCCCCCTTCGAGATTCCAAAGCCTAACCTCCCTAAATCTGGCACTTGTCCTCCCTAGTTACCTAGTCACAAGCGTCCCGCTGCTTGACGGACACGTATAGTTCACGCTCCCAACCTCTAAAGGAGTTCACACACGAATTTACTAGGCGAAACCTTTGCTAAGGGGAAACTGGGATGTTACATTCCACCCCCCTTAGAAAAATTTCGCCCTCGAAATTTCTACACGTCCAAGGGTCTCAAGGTTTTAATTCTTATTGCTCACTTACCTGGAACGTACTCATTTTTATCCTATACTCCCTTGGCTGCCAAGGCAAGGACTCGTCCCTACTGCAAGGCTATAGGCATGGTTATGATTCAAGTTCTAGAGAAATGGCCATCTTCCTTCGTGGGGGTCACCTGGCTAATCTGTTGCACTCGAAATCATAGTGCAGTTCAGTCCTTACGCTTAACTCTAATCTATGAAAATCTCTCGTCCACGGGTCTGGGTTCCATAGTCTTTTCATCGGCTTTTTGTCCTATGGGTCCATTGGATTCCTAACCTCTATGAGTATATAGTAAACAAAGTTCGTTAACTCCCTGATAGTCATCTTAAACGACTCCTAAGTTTCCTTATGTACTGGGTTAGCCTAGACTCCTACGTACGTTGAAGGTAAAGGGTACATTAAACTTGTAAGGTCTCTAGTAATTTTTTCCACCCACTCCTTCCCATAAACTCTTGACTCGATCGCCTCCTACGGTTTCCAAGATTGTCCTGACTTCTGTTTTACTCTTGATTCCTTTAATCGACCAAACTAGGGCCAATCGTTTATCTGATTCTCAAGTTCCAATGGTTTTCTCTTTACTATGGTATGGTTATTCCCCATCATCCTTTCTAAACTTCCTTAGGGCTTCCTAAGTTAGTCCTCCCGAATCATCACCTTGGATCAAAAATATACTCCACTTATCAACTTCTTCTCCGGGCTGTTCTCACCCATCAATCTGCTACCTTTTCCACCCTATGGGATCTCTAGGGTAAGAAATTCAATTGGTGATCTTATTTCAAAGGGCGTGTCTCACGGGAAATTACTTATCCATTGGGGAAATACAACTTACGGCGAAGGTATGGGGTCGTGTTAACCTATGAGATTCCTATCAATCTCTTCACTATCAGGTTTCCACCTATCTCCGTATTTATGGATTTCCCTATCGGTTACAAAGGGGACAACGTGCATTATGGGTCGAAGTCAGAAAACAAAAGCTGGAACTGTGCAAGAGGCTGGAGTAGAAAGAATTGTGAACCTACTCCATCGGAATAGGACCAACTAGGTTCTATTAGAACGGGGTGGCCTGATTCTTAACACATGCCATGGAAGGAAAGAAAGACCTGTCTCAGAGGTTACTTCTTCAGAGGAATAGAATATTGGATCTTAACATGGAACTTTCCTCAAGGAGAGTCAAGGATGCATAGAGAAATGAAATGCCACAAATATAAAGGCTCAAGCTTTTCCATAGGATTTTTACGGAGGTGAGAAATGTAAGGGATAGGGGAGTGGCTTGTCAAGAATTCTGGTGGCATAATGGAGTATTTACTCGGAGAAAGGGAACAAAAGGCTTCCACTAAGTAGGGGTTCATTACCTAACGATCTGTATTCTTGAAATAGGTAACGGTCAAATAGCGAGGATACACTTAGCAGAAGGCCAAGTTCCTCGTGGACAAAATTTATAGAGTCCACACTGCACTAGCTATCAAGCCCTGAATACACTTATCAAGGCACAGAGTTAGCTAGGCTCTATGTTCCTGAAAAATGCAACAGTTGAATGAAAGCAAAGTGATAGAGTGCATTATGCCACACTACTCCTTATCTCAAAGACAAGACTTAGTGCATGGCAAATTTATTCTGAGTATGCACAAGGAACAAGGGCAGGTTAGTGTTCCGGTACCACTGATTTATGCACTTGGACCTTATACACAAAGGTGTATTACTTAAACATCGTGCAAGCTAACAAGGAATACGCTCGGAAGTGCAGATAAGCTCAGTCCTCAGGCTCACTTGGACCAAACTGTTCTGATACCAACTGTAACACCCTAGCTAACTGCATACCCTCGAGTAGTACGCAATGCTCACTAGGTTGTTATTCACTTGGTGGGAATACTCATAGTCCCTCATTACTTTTCAAAAATACTTGGTTATAGAAAATATGGACCAATTTAAAACTTTTTCTCCTGAGTGCTTATTCATGAAATATGAGCCATGTGTGGAACAAAGTATATAAGACAAACGATAGAGCCATGGGCTTATGAATATTCATCATCCATAGTCTAAGCAGTTACATAATCACTACATGGTCCGTCACAGATGAATACAACATATCACATAATATAATAATAATAAAGTTACATACACATACCATAGTCATTCATATACATAATAAAAGTTTAGCTAGCATACAACTAGCCAAGCATGTCTTCATAGCCTTGAAGATCTGTCTGTCCGTCATCGGTGGCTTGTCCTTCATTCTTTTCTGATCCTCTTGTTGCTTATCATAGCTCGCGTCTGTCCCTGGAAGCATAAGTGAGTGGGGGTGAGAACATTCGTCCTCAGTGGTTTACCTTGGCGTCGGGGGATTCCTTTTAACTCACTTATCAACTAGGCCGCTCAGGTGTTTCTAAGTGACATTGCATACTAACATCCTACTGATTATTATTTCGCCTAAAGTCCTGAACGACATTATCTACTTTACTATGTGACTGGGGAACTAGTCTTTCTTAGCTAAGTTCTCGTGCTCATTATCTTTACTTCGCGTACATACATAGGCCGTTTCGAGCGTTCTCTTGACAACTACATAGCTCATCATACATTATCATATACTCATGCATTACATACTCATTCATCATATACTCATGCATCACATACTCATTCATCATATACTCATGCATCACATACTCATACATCATATACTCATGCTTGGGGAATATGGGGATTCTCTTATGCTTCCGGTTGGGCTAGTGAACCGGGGTAGCGTCCTTCTTTTTACATCTGTCCCGCGCCCATGTAGCCGTGGCCTATGGCTACAACCACTTCTGTTCGCAGCTTGACGATGACCCGGCTGCACTCACACCAAAGTGGTTGCTATCCACTGATGGGGTCTAGTGTCCATCATCGCCAATCAAGTGGGCTACCCTTCCTACAAGTAAGGAGGTGGGGGTCCGTACCCTTTTGACGTAACCAAGTGGGGACTCATATCTCATCATCATACCTCATCATGATTTCTCATCATATTTCATCATATCTCATCATGTCTCATCATCATGTCTCGTCATCATGCCATTAACCTCATTAACTGATCCACCCTTTTGGGACTGGTGAGGTAGCATCATTGACCAATCCACCCTTTTGGGACTGGTGAGGGGCGTGTCCGTAGACGTGCCAAGAGAAAGGATTCTTATCATATAACTATATACTTATTCCCTAGTGTTCAATTATAATCTTTACATATTAGGTAATTAACCTCTAGTTCTCTAAGGTCGTCCTAACACTTACATGACAACTGTCCTCATGATGTATGACATTATACTTATTCTACTCATACATCATCTACATGCAATGTTCCACATCCATCATCGTAAACATGCCTCATGATATGATCTACATACATCCTCCTAAACATACCTCATGAAATGTTCATCATACATCATCATAAACTTACCTCATGAAATGTTCTACATACATCCTCCTAAACATACCTCATGAAATGTTCATCATACATCGTCATAAACATACCTCATGCACTCATCATAGACATACTTCATGCATTCATCATAGACATACTTCATGCAGTCATCATAAACATACTTCATGCACTTATCATAAACATACTTCATACACATACCTCATGCATCTCATTTAGCTTAATAAGTGTTGGAAATGTGTGTCCAGGACAACCCTCATAAACCTTGTTTCGTAAAAATGGTTAAGTTCCAGGCCGCTCAGCGCCCATGTGGTCCGCTCAGCGGTCCCTGAAAGTTTTCACACTTCAAAAATATTTTCCATCCTTATCCTTAGGTTTCAGCCCTAGGCCGCTCAGCGGTGCCTTATGGCCGCTCAGCGCCCTAGAGTCCACGTGTCCAAAAGTTTGTTTTTTGTGCCCCTCGCTCAGCGGAGTACATCCCCGCTCAGCGGTTCACGAGTCCGCTTAGCGGCTCATGATGCCGCTCAGCGGTTCCTAGCGAGGCTGAAACCTACATCTTTCTTTTTCTTGCTTTCTTTCCCCCTTTGTCCATGGATCCTTCTTGAGATTTTCACACATATTCCAACCCTTAAAATCCTATCTAGTCCAGGTCACAAGACCCTTCAGAATCATCTCCTAAGTCCTAGCATAGCATTTCTAACATAATTTATCACGAGGCATGCAAGCACATAAACACATACAAGCAAGCATAAGCCACCAAGGGTGGGCAAGCCAAGTTTACCCACCTTATTAGAGGCATTAAAAGGCTGGTTGGATGATGAGAGAGTTGGGGAGGAGTGGTCCTCCGAGTGCAGAGCTTCTGCCTGGGTTCCGTCAGGTTTTCCCTAGGTTTTGATGGTTCCGGCGAGCTCCGGGCTTGCTTTGATGCCTCCGAGCTCCTCTTGGATGAATCTCTTCAAGCTTTCCTTAGGGTTTTGTAGGGATTTTCGTGGCTGAGGGTTAGGGGATTCTTGGAGGGAGTGAATTGGGTTTAAGGCAGGCGGTGTCTGGGTCTGCGGTTTGACCGAACAACAGTCGATCGGGCAAACGGACAGAGTTCTGGCAAGGTTTCCATTTTGCTATATCATTTTCGGTTTTGGGGAGGGGGTATTTATAGCCCAAGGCTGAATGGCCATTTTACCATTTTACCCTTGGCAAAAATTACCAAAATGCCATTATAATTTATTTTATTAATTAATTAATTAGTTTGGATAAATACGAAGTCACTTCAGGTCACATCAATGAATAGTAACCCTTATTTTATTATTTTTTCCCAAAAAATCTGATTCATCACGTGGTCATCTCCCATGTGGGTCCCACGCTGTCCCGTTTCGCTCATTTTCGGTCGTTCGCAGTGTCAGTGCGTCGCGCACGGTCATCCAAAAAATATTCCGCTTGTACCGTCGCGACCCTCTAATTGTCCTCTACATAGAGGTGTAAGTATTTTAAGGTATTGGTGAATTTTTCTCTGGAGGTATATTCTTCCCAGATACCTTTGGCGCACCGTTAAGCGTCGGTGGCGACAACTACCAGTTCCGCTTGTATTTTTGCGATCGCCTAGTCCTCCGAATGAGGTTGTGGGACTAATCTAAGGTATTTGAAACTTTCCCCGGTACCAGTTGGGTTTCCAGGGACTTGGAACTCTCTGCTCCATTCTACAGGCTAAACGGAGACGTTCTAGTGGCTGCAGAATCGTCTGAAAGTGAATAGAATTCCGTCTGGCGGATGTTTTAGGTCTTCTATCCAATTCTAAAGGTCAGGGGAATCCTTTGAGTGTCAGCAAAATTTTGAGAAAATAAACAGAATAATTTCTACATACACTCGTCTCCTAGGGCATCAGGCTTCCACTTTCCCGACGTCACCGGCGTTGCTAGCGTTTCCGAACATCCTTTCTTATCTCTACGCTCTCTGGTACTCCACCCTCCTTCTATTTCTTTTAGATTCTCCCTTTTCTCCTTAATATCTTAGGTTACCATTCCATCCCCGATCGCTCCTGATTTCGTATTCTCTTCCCTTCCCTCACACACTTAACACCTCTTCCTTCTTAAGCTTAATACACCTCCCTTTGTCCTTTAAGACCCAACCTTTCTTACTTCTCTAGGTGAAACCTAAATTGAATTATGCAGCCGCACTTGGACTTGATCTGCTCACACTTGATTGTTATTCCCTCTTATTAGATTTATGTGTATGCCTCTAACCCTAGTTGTACTCTTACCTAGGTCCTTAACCCCGTTTGTACGATGTATACATGTCCTCTTTAAACTTAGTTATTCTACTGCCGTGCTCACTCGACCCTCATGCACTCCTCTCTTTACTTTCTTGTTGTTCGCGTCTGCTAAATAAGCCTTATTCTTCCCCCTTCGAGATTCCAAAGCCTAACCTCCCTGAATCTGGCACTTGTCCCCTTAGTCACCTAGTCACAAGCATCCCGGTGCTTGATGGACACCTGTAGTTCACGCTCCCAACCTCTAAAGGAGTTCACACACGAATTTACTAGGCGAAACCTTTGCTAAGGGGAAACTGGGATGTTACACTGAGCTGCACTATGCTTTCGAGCATTATCACGGTACATGACTCTACTAAGTCGTATATGCTATGTTAATTGTACTAGCCTTTCTTGAGCCTGATCAACTCGGGATTTGTGCAAGTACAACGACTAGCCATGCTGCCGCATAGAGACCCAGCACAACGTAACTCTGAACAAGTGGACCTCGTAGACATCCTTCGGGAAATGGTTCAGACGAATGCTCAGATAGTAGCTGCGCTAACCCAAAGGAACACCCCACAGACACCTCAAGAAGTAGATGGTCAGAAGTACGTCCAATCATGTTCCCATGGAGGTGGAGCCCCCACATTACGATAAGGACGTGGAGGTGGACCCGAACTCTCTGCTTCCTAAGGTTGTGACCCCTTTGGATGCTAGGATAATGGGTCCCGACCTTTACCCCCAGTTCGTGTAACATCCCGAATTTTCCCCTTACGAGAAGCTCGCGAAACCTCAATTTTTGCTTAATTAAAAGCACCTTAGAAGCGATTATTCGGACTGGAGAAATTATTTAGAAAATTAATTGCTTCCAAATGCCGGTCAAATAATTGTTTCTTGATCTCGCGGAGTACCACGAGGTCCGTGCCAAATGTTGACAAAAATCAGAATTTCGATAGGTACCTAAGGTATCTGTGAAAATTGCCCCGGGTAATTTATTCACGAATACCTTAACCTGACATACTCATATGATCAGGAAAAATTAGTAGATCACGGTGGTATGTCCGAAATATTTTTAGGCCATCCATTCGTGAGCAAATAATGACCCAACGCGATCAAACGTGATCGAAACCGGTCCAGAAATCTTAAGGGGTATCCACATACTAAGATATTTCCTAAAATAATAATATAATATAAATTAATATAACATAATGTAACAATAATAAAGCAGTAACAGTGGTCGAATGGCCACTGCTGTTACGATATATATACATATATATANCCACATACTAAGATATTTCCTAAAATAATAATATAACATAAATTAATATAACATAATGTAACAATAATAAAACAGTAACAGTGGCCGAATGGCGACTGCTGTTACGATATATATACATATATATATATATATATAAAATATAATATATNTATATAATATAATAAATAATATTAGAAAATATATTATAATATAGTAATAATTAAATATATAGATGTATAAGTATATATATATATATATATATATATATGTATACGTCCCAGGGCCCCTGGTGAAAGAAGGAAAATATATAAATATATAATATTAAATATATGTACATATATGTTAAAGGCGGTGGGGGATGCCATAGATTAAACCCCCTGACGCCGGATCCCTTGACTTCTTTGCCTTGTTTCTTTAGTTTTCCTGGAGCCATTTATGCTTCATTTCCTTATTTTCTTTATTTGTTTCTTTCTCTAGCTTTCCTGAAGCCTTTGTGCTTATTCGTTTTCCTTGTTCCTTTTCCTTATTTCTTTGGTTTCTTCACTTTGTTCTTTTCTTTATTTCTTTGTTTTCCTTCCCTGAAGCATAATATGCTTCGCTGCTTTTATTTCTTTTCTTCGTCCTTTTCTTTCTTTGTCTTGGGTTGTTCCGTTCGTGCACTGCTGTGATACTACCGGAAGCCAGAAAAATAGCAGGATCGTCATGGAAGTGCTCAGGGAATTTTCCTCATCACTTCCGCCGGTTCCAAACTGGATTTGGAGGTGAGTAACTTTTAGCCCACTGTCTATGTGGTTAATTATTTGACTGTTTATGTGTTATCTGAAATATCTGACTGTACAAATGTTAAATAGTATTTTTGGGAAAATCAGGGTCAAAAGGGGTTTTTGGTAATTTTGATGAATGAGATGCATAACGGTACTACTTGGAACCCTAGAAACAGTGATAATTTATGAACTGGAGTCGCGGGAGGCGATTTTTCCAGCCAGCATTCGAATACTGAAGGAATTCAGTCGAATGAAAGCCCAAAATGAGCTTTCCTTCGAATGAGTTCCTCAGCAGTCGAATGAGGCAAATTTTTAGGAATTCAATCGAATGAATCCCCTCGTATTCAAATGAAAGAATGCCGAGGGAATGCAGTCGAATGAAAGCCTATTCCAATCGAATGAAAGGCCTTCGAGGGATTTCATTCGAATACCCTAGCTAGTATTCGAATGAAACCTGGCAGAGTTGGGAGTTTAAGGTTTCTAAGGGATCTAATGAGTAAGGTTAGGCCATATCTATGTGTTTGAGCATGCATCATGAGGTAGGGTCGTCGTAGGAGTTAGGATGACTTTAGACAGCTAGAGGTTCACACTAAAACTTAACGAAGATCATAATTGAACCCTAGGGAATAAAAGTAGAGTAGAGGCAACGAATCACCATGGATTCGGGAGGCCTTAGCCAGAGTCAGTAGTTATATGGCTAGGAAATCCCTATTCTCTTGGCAAAGTCTTACAGACACGCCCCTCGCCAATTCAGCAAGATGGATTTGTCATAAGCAACGCAAGTAGAGAGACCTGACCACGATAAGAAATGGGCATAGGCCCAGATACGAGAAATGGGCAAAGGCCCAGCTATGAAAAACAGGCATAGGCCTGCATGAATGAAATGAGACTAAGGGGCCCCACTAAATGAGGAAAATGAAACCGGATCGTGTCATAGGGCCGATCTAAGCGTGTCCACGCCTGATCATTCATAGGTCTGATCCCTCGCCATTCCACAGGGGATGGTTGTACTAATTGTAATCGATGTTTACCTCCTATGAGCCTTACGTGGTTAGCTACCACACCGGTAAAGAGCGCCGCCGGGTCGATACAATAGTGGCAAATAGAGGTTGTAGTCCGAGGCCACGGCTACAAAGGTGCGAAGGACTAAGAAGGACGCTAACCCGGGTAAGCTGGTATGCGTAAGAGATCCCCAGAGTTCCCCCATGCACTATGTATTTATATGTATGAGCAAAGGCATGAATGTATGTATGTATGTATGCCAGTATGTATGCAAGTATGTATGTGTTTATATATGTTTATGCATTATGTATCGTCAAGGGAGCGTCCCAAGACGACTATTATGTCTTTAGCAGTAACGACATGTTAATGAGCACGAAGCCTAAGTAATGACAAGATTAGTTATCCAATCACCTTGTAAAGTAGATAAAGCCATTCAGGATCTAGACAAAGACAATAACCAGTAGGATTTTAGCATGCATGACACGTAGAGATCTCTTGGGTGGCCTGGAAGATAACGGAGAAATGAACGATAGATAACGCGAGGAACTCCCACTGAGAACGAAGTGTTCTCACCTCCACTCCTTATAGGTCCAGGTATGCAAAGCAAAGGGATCGACGAACGACCGCATCAGGGTGGTTACGGGCCGAAGCCAAGTGAAGACGTCAGCAATAGGTTGATAGATATTTTGTACTAGGATCTATGACTATTGTTAATTGTTTGTATCATTATTTATTAATAAGCGGTGTGTAATTATATGTTGGACCTTGAATTGTGCTTATATGTATATTTATATTTCTCCAGCTTGTCACTACCTTAACTGACAGGTTCTTTAGCCCTTGTATCTATATATATGGTTCCTTGTTCACACACGGCTCCTAATTTGCAAATCGATACAGTGACAGAATAATTTTAAAATGGTCCATATTTTCAAGTAAGAAATATTTTTCAAGCTAAAAGTAGGGGTTAAAAGTAACCCAACCAAAGAAGAAAACAACCTAGTGAGCATTGTTTACTACGCACGGGTAAACAGTTAGCTAGGGGTGTTTCATTTGGTATCAGAGCAGTTTGGTCCAAGTGAGCCTGAGGACTGAGCTTATTTGCACTTCTGAGCATGTCTCATTTTCAGCTTGCACGGTGTTTAAGTATGACACCTTTGGGTATAAGATCCAAGTGCGTAAATTAGTGGTACCGGAACACTAATCTGTTCTTGTTTCTTGTGCATACTTAGAATCAGCTCGCCATGCACTAAGCCTTGTCTTTTAAGATAAGGAGTAGTGTGGCATAATGCACTCTATCATTTTGCTTTCATTCAAACTGTTGCGTTTTTTAGGAACATAGAGCCTAGCTAACTCTGTGTCTTGTTAAGTGTATTCAGGGCTTGATAGCTAGTGCAGAGTGGACTTTGTAAATCTTATTCTTGAGTAACTTGGCCTTCTACTAAGTGTCTCCCTGTGATTAGACCGTTACTCATTTGAAGAGAACGGATTGTTCGAACAATGAACCGCTAACCATGGGAAACCTTTGTTCCTTCCCTCAATTAAAGCACTCCTTTACATTATGCAATCTCCCTCCTCGTAAAAGGTTCTTTAGAAAATTCCTTGTTCCTATCCTCGGTAAAACACTCCCCTACGTCTACATTTTCACCTTAGCAAGGGATCCTTTGGAAAAAGGCCTGAGCCTTTACACCGTTTTAAATTCGTGCTCCTGCAAATCTTTGACTTTCCCTATGGAAGATTTTCGGTTCAAGGTTGAACATTCTATTCTTTTGAAGGAATAGAATCTGAGATAGTTCTCTTTCCCCATTCTATTGCCAGTCAGACAAGCCATGCCATCCCGTTCCAATAGATCCTAGTTGACCTCGTCAACCTATTCCGATGGAGTAAGATCTCGATTCTTCTACTTCGGCGCCTCACGCAGATCAAGCCTTCGCCTTCCAAAATTCAAACCATGATGCAAGATGTACCTTTGCATTTGATAGGGAAATCAGACTTAATAAATTTTATAAATTAAAATTTTAAAAAGATACTCCTTAAGAACGAAATGAGATTCCCGAATAACTAAGAGATCTTTAAAAAGCACCCAGTTATTTTAGGTATCCTAATAAGATGGGTTAGGAGAATGGTGTAGTCAAGACGAACGTACCGTTTAAATATAGAACAGTAGTTAGGGAGAAAATGGAATAGAGATCCTAACTAGTTTAAGGAAGATCACAAGGGATACCGGATTTAACATAGTAAAGGCAAGCGACAATCCCTAGGAAACTTAAAACTCGAATAGATTATCTAGACTAAATCTAGTTAATCAGAAGAAGTAGGGAGTGGCGTGGAAGCCAGAAAAAGCTTGGCAACAAATTATAAGCACGGAGATAAGTAGAACCCTGATAGGGAAGAGGCTGATAAAAATCTTATAGGTATAGTATACCCCTATCTTGACATAAGTTTAAATTCCCCCAAACAGATAAGTAATTTCTCTTGGGACACGTCCTTTGAACTAGGATCCCCAACCAAATTCCTTACCCCAAGAATCCCATAGGGTGGAAGGAGAGCCATCGGAGGGAAGTTTAATACAATAGAATATGTTTCTGATACAAGGTGAAGATTCGGTAAGACGGAAGTTAGAGGAACCTAGGAAACCGTAGGAAGAAGTCCAATCTAAAGTAAGTGTTGGGCGCAAATTGTGAATCGGAGAAAAATTGCCAAGGCGAAGGAAGTTGAAGTCCTATGGAGTTTGAAAGGGATCATAGGTCGTAACAAGCCCAACATTGTAATTGAGTGGGAACCACTGAGACGTGGAGGTGTGCGGAGGATTCAATTAGTTAAAGCCCCATGGAAACCTTATAGGATCGATGCACCATTTTCCTTAAATGTAAGTTGGCATGTTGATAGATCTTGTGTCTAGATTAACCCAGTACATAGTGAAGACTAGGAACCATTTAAAGCTGATCATTAGTAAATAATGAGGTGACCCTTAGGGTTAACAAACTATTAGAGAAGTTAGGGAACCAAAACCAATGAGTACTTGATTCATGGAGTTACGACAAATTTTCAAGGAGATTCCATGCCCTGATGCCTAGAAGATCTGTTGCACCACTGGGAGAAGGAAGAACGCAGCAAGAGCGTGGTGGGACACGGTTAGACCCCTCCTAGAGCAAGTTGAGTTGCCCCTGCCTGGAGTTAATTCAAGACCTCGATGCCAACGTATACTTCTCGAGGAACCTCACGACCCAAGGTGAAGCGGAGTCTAGGGGCTACACCAAGGGGACATGTCAATTGGGGAATGCGCAACCAGGTTGGAAGAGCTGAGCAGACACACTGGGACGCACGCAGAGAGCTTGGGAGCTCGAGGAGACAAGAAATAAAAATGAAAGACGATGTGAGAAAGACTTACCTTGGATTGTTCTAAAGGTATGAATTCTCACGACCTCTAAATTTTGAGGACGAAATTTCTGTAAGGGGGTGGAATGTAACATCCCGAATTTTCCCCTTACGAGAAGCTCGCGAAACCTAAATTTCTGCTTAATTAAAAGCACCTTAGAAGCGATTATTTGGACTGGAGAAATTATTTAGAAAATTAATTGCTTCCAAATGCCAGTCAAATAATTGTTTCTTGATCTCGCGGAGTACCACGAGGTCCGTGCCAAATGTTGACAAAAATCAGAATTTCGATAGGTACCTAAGGTATCTGTGAAAATTGCCCCGGGTAATTTATTCACGAATACCTTAACCTAACATACTCATATGATCACGGTGGTATGTCTGAAATATTTTTAGGCCATCCATTCGTGAGCAAATAATGACCCAAAGTGATCAAACGTGATCGAAACCGGTCCGGAAATCTTAAGGGGTATCCACATACTAAGATATTTCCTAAAATAATAATATAATATAAATTAATATAATATAATGTAACAATAATAAAACAGTAACAGTGGCCGAATGGCCACTGCTGTTACGATATATATACATATATATATAT
>QANU01087735.1:0-33961 GCA_003254905.1 Nissolia schottii
GGTGTTGTTGTCGTCATCAAAACCACGCCATCAATGGTCAGAGGAAGAGTCTTCTTCACAACTATTACTTAGTCGTCATAAGTCTTAGAATACTCTAAGCGTTTACTTTATAGGGCGATCGTCAACGACTTTTCGGCGCACATACATATCTTACATTCAAACATTCATTTCATAGTATGCATGAGGGGGGATTGGGGATTCTCTTACGAGCCTGAGGCGGCGTTCTTCTTGTTTCTTTAAATGTCCACGTACCCCCTTGTAATCCTAGGCACCGTCGCCCCATCGGAATACAACCTACTCCTTTCCGGATCCTCGTTACTATGGGCAAAGCTCATACCCGAGTGGTAGCGAGCCACAGATGCACAATGCACATAAATCTGGCGGATCGGGATAACCATCGACTGGTACGATGGTGAGGGAAGTGCCCTTGTGACACAACCGGGAGTGGACGCGCTTTGTCCGCACCTTCGGGGACAACTTACTTTTTATCTTTGTCTTTCCTTTCTTTCTTTCTTTCATTTGTCTTTATTCATGAATTATGACTTTATTGACATGTCTTTGTCCTTTCCTTTTCTATGACGGTAGTCATACGCGCAGGCGTAGGCCTGTATTCATCATGAACCAATCCTCCTGTTGGGACTTGTGAGGGGCTTGTCCTTTGGACGTGCCTAGGGAGAGGGGTGCCCTATTATACAACTATGTTCTTATCTTCAAGGTTCTCCGAGCCCTCGTGGCCGGAGCCTTCTTAAGATACTCCATTTTTCCCTAGGGTTCAATTATGGTCTTTGTTAGGTTTAGGTGATAACTTCTAATTTTTTAAGGTCGTCCTAAGAATCCTGACGACGACCGTATCCTCTTGATGCATAATAACATCCATATGGACATAATACACATTATCATGACACAGAATACATGACCATTTACCTCATACATGCATTAAGGTACGACAACAACTATCGGGACACTCATAACCTCTTTTTCCTTTAGAATTTTGACTATCGAATACCTTATGAGTCCTAGACCTCATCCTAGGATTTTCGATAGCTCTAAGATCAATTTTCACACATATAAGTCTAGATTTTAAGCCCTAGGTTCAGCATTTGCAGATTCACCCCTTTTCCCAAACTACCATCTTTTACCCGAAAAACCCGTTTTTCATTAGAATTTTTAATCAACCATTAACCGATGGACTCAAAGCTTGACCCTAAAGTTTTCCATAGTTATGAACCCACTTTTATGAAAACAAACCCAGATTTTTAATTTCTTTACCCGAAACTACAATTCTGCCCCCATAAGCCCAAAATGTCATTTTTGCCCGAAAAATCGATTTTCCTTTGGAATTTTATTTCTCCATGGACTCAAGACTTGACCCTAAGTTTTTCCATAGCTCTGAACCCACTTTTTATGAAAACAAACCCAGATTTTTAATTGCTATACCCGAAATTACAGTTCTGCCCCCATGTGCCCAAAATGTCATTTTTGCTCGAAAAACCGATTTTCCTTTGGAATTTTATTTCTCCATAACCTAATGGACTCAAGACTTGATCCCAAGGTTTTTAATAGCTCTGAAACCATTTTTCATGATAATAAACCCAGATTTTCAACCCTTGTACCCGAAATTACAGATTTGCCCTTTTGTGATCAAAATGTCATTTTTGCCCATAAAACCAATTTCCTTCAAAATTTTAGTTAACCATAATCCAATGGACTCAAGTCTTGACCCCAAGGTTTTAGATATCTCTGAACCCATTTTTCATGAAAATAAACCCAGATTTTTAGTCTAAATGCCCGAAATTACAGAAATGACAATTTTGCCATTTTATGCCCAAAACCTCATTTTTGCTTTATGTCACCTTTCCTCAAAACTCTTCCATGTACAACATAAAAACAACATTTTTCCACATACTCCAGCATTTATAAATCATATATTATCATCCTCAAATCACAAAATGGCACATGCATGCATCATCTACCAATTATCACAACCTATGCTCATCAAGTCACATATACTCTTGCATGCAACATGCAAGCATGCATAGATCTCCAAGAAGATGATTAAATCATAACTTTACCCACATATTTTTGACAAATAATATATAGTTACATTCAAACAACAATCATACACATGCATGCATATCATCAAGCATAATCTTCATATTTTCACATAATCACACATTTTGAGTATAGAACCACCAAGAGGTAGTTTAGACTAGATATACCCACTTTTGAAGGTGAAGGTGTGTGGTGTAATGAGGGTGAAGTGAGGCTTCCCAAGGGTCCTTGAGAATTCTAAGCTTGGTGCTTTCCTTGCTTGCAAGTGAAGACTATGTGCTTTGCTTCTTGTGTTTCTTAGAGAAATTTTGGAGAAATGAAGATGAATGAGAGTGAATGAGAGAGTGCAGATTGCAACTCAGTTTTTTGGGGGAAAAATAGTGGATGAAAGTGAAGTAGAGGATGAGGTGACTTGGAGCTAAGTATGCTTGGTCTTAGGCTCTGGGGACAAGGAGAGCTTATGTGTTTTGGTTGTTCTTCAAGAGCAAAGTGATAGGAATGAGAAATGCAAGAGAATGAGAGTGGAAGAGGGGCTGTTGTTGTGTGTGTGTTCAGGTGAGAAGAGAGATTTAGAGGAGTTAGAAGAACTTAATCAAAGCTTAGTGTGTGTAATGATGGCTCTGGGGTTTTTCACCCAATGCATGTCCGTTGTTTGCCTAAATGGATAAAAGTTCTCATGATGGTGGGGGTGGCAAGGCTGCAGCTGCAGCATGCATAGCCTAGGGGGGATTTTTGAGGCAAATTTTTATTAAAAAGTGTTAAGGAAAATAGGTGTAATCATGCTACTTTTGAATAAGCCAATGCATTTTGTTTAAATGTGTTTTTTGGTAGTATTTTGGGGAGAATTTTGCTCCCAAATCTGAAGAGGGTGCAGCACATTTTTTGGGGGGAGTTTTTTGCTCCCGGACTGTGTGTGTTCGCTAGTGTTTGATCGTCAACTGTCCGGTTACGCGCGTGTTCGCGCGTGCGAAAAATTAACGATTGATCTAAAAATTATCTAAACATAATTTAACATTAATCAAACATTACAAATAAGAATTTGGGAGTTATATGGGATATTCCAAATTTTTCCCGGTAAAAAGTGTATTTTTTTTACGGGTACTGCCGGTAGGCGCTTAAATTTCCGGTAACGACCGAAAATTAGCACAAAAATCACTAAAAAATAAAATCACATTCTTCAAACAATTCTAATGAGGAATCTAATTTTTACCTAAGGCACTCACATTTTTTGGGTTTATCAAATTTATTTTACGAGTGCTTTTCATACCCGTTAAATTCTGACGGCGACCGAGAATCGGAGCAATTCTCGCGAAATTTCTCAGGATTACGAGGCCGTCCCTTTCACTAATATTTCTAGAAAATAACTTTTAGAATTTTTCAATCAAAATCAGTGACTCATGATTTATTAATTAGGCGAAATTCTTCGGAAGGAAAAACGGGATGTTACATCGTACAGTCCGTCCACCCGCATGACGGTGTACGACCTGCCTTTTCTACCAGTTCCTCGAGGTGACATGACTCCACCCCCTTACCGGGTGGCGAGGGGCCGCCTTCCTTTGGGCTAAGCGAGAAGAGGACCGTTTGCTATTTCTTTCGTACCATTGATCGTCTCACAATTATCTTTTCTTTAGCAACTTTCGTACCATTGACCATCTCATACTTATCTTTTCTTTAGCAACTTTCGTACCGTTGACTGTCTCGCACTTATCTTTTCTTTAGCATCTCCCATTTGTTTCCTATATTCAATTATGATCTTCGTTAAATGTTAAGTGGAAATTTCTAGTGATCTATCCTCATAATGCATGACAATAAGATATAGAACATAAAACATAGCACATAAAACATGACAATCGTCCTAGCCTGAAACTATGGCGTATCGGCGCTTTTCCGAACATGTCCACTTTCTGTCAGAATTTAGCTATCAGAAACCGGAAAGGTCCAAGACCTTACTCCCAAGGTTTGTGATAGCCCTAAGATCATTTTTCATGCTTAGAAATTTAGATTTCAATCCCAACTTCATGAAATTACTGTTTTGCCCTTTTCCCAAAACTGTTATTTTACCCCTGTAAACGTCCTGTTTTCTTTGGAATTTTAGTTCTCAAAAACGCGATGCACTCAAGACTTGCCCTTAAGGTTTTTGGTAGTTATAAACCCATATTTTCTGAAAATCAACCCAGTTTTTCAGTCCCAAAACTTGAAATTCCCGTTTTGCCCTTGTCCCTTAAAAATATTATTTTCTGTCTGTTTGTTTAGAAATTCATTGGGGACTCCAAAAATCACAAAACTTGACATCCCCACTCAATTTTTCGTGTAGAACTCAAAAATAACATTAGTTTTTCATGATAAAATTCCCAGCATACAGTTCTAAGAAAAACCAATTTGGTTTGCATACTTCTTGTAATAAGATTTAACATCTTCTAAGGAATCAAACATCATCTTAAGTGTTGGCACCAATATTTCCTCATTGTCACAATTGTTGTCAACGTCTTCCATAGTCATCCAAGGTGTTGGCACCAATATTTGCTCATTGTCACAGTTGTTGTCATCATTGCTCAGAGTTGCTTGAATCACCTTCCATAGTCATCTCATGTTTTTGCACCAATATTTTCTCATTATCACAGTTGCTGTCAATGTTTCTTGAATCACCTTTCATAGTCATCCCTGGTGATTGCACCTATATTTCCTCATTGTCACAGTTGTTGCCAACGTTGCTTGAATCACCTTCCATAGTCATCAATTATAGGATGCAAAAACCTACAGACATTAAGACATACATGCATTAACACAAATAATGTAGGAATCAACACAATTAATATCAGCATCAACAGAACCAACTTAGGAATCAACGCAATACATATAGGAACAAATAGAGTAGCATCTAAATACTGACAGACATAAACACGTTCTACCATGGCATCAACATATTCTACCATGGTATTAACATAAACCAAAGTTTTTTTTAGCTCACATTATTTTCTACCTTCTATAAACCCTTCTTCTTCAGCAAGTAAGCATATAGGTTTAGAATCAACAAAAATGAAGACTTCCACACCAAAAGAAAAACAAACACGGAAGTGAAGAAAAACGGAAGCATACCTTTATGTTGTAGTTGCAAATCACGACAATGAAAGACAACTCGGATGAAGACAAACGAAGAATCGTGAGAGAGACAGAGAGAAAAAGAGAGAGAGTTGAGGAAAGAGATAAGAATGAGAGAGTACATCTTAGGGGTATGGTAGCGTGGAGTAGAGGAGAGAAATTGTGAAAAACAATCATTTTTTAATCTTAAGTGCGCCTGACCTCTTATTGTACAAACTACATATATTTTGTCCTTTCCCTCAAGCCTATACGTTGTTAGCTTGGTGTTTATAAGCCGTTGGTGTTAAAAGACACAACTTTTTTTAAAAATGAGGCGTGCTATTTATACACCAAAGTTAGTGTAAACACCAAGTCTCTTCCTTCACATGCATCTTGGGCGAGTTAGAACTCCAAAATGTGTGTGGGATAAGAAACTTAATATCAATACGTCGTTAGCTTGGTGTTTATGAGCCATTGGTGTTAAAAGACACAACTTTTTTTAAAAATGAGGAGTGCTATTTATACACCGAAGTTAGTGTAAACACCAAGTCTCTTCCTTCACATGCATCTTGGGCGAGTTAGAGTTCCATAATGTGCGTGAGATAAGATACTTAATATCAATATGAGTGTGAGCCTATGATGCGTGTAAAAGAAAAGAATTGATTTCTATATAGTCAGCTAACATATATTTGTTTTAAAGTAAGAACAAAACGCAAGAAAGCACATGTTGTCGGACTACTAGGGTTTTGCCGTTCGTAGAGCCGCTAATAAGTCGCAAGAGAGAAACGGGATCCAGAGACAGACGACCCTTTAGTCGCAAATTTTAGGAAGCAGCCGGAACCACCAAGCAGTGATGGGCGAACCCGAGCACGACCATTGCATCTCACCCGAGGACCAATCCAAGACGAAGAAGAAGCTCCGCAAGAGGAAGAGGCCTCGCAAGACCGAACAGGAAAACAACCACCACCACCACCACCACTCGGAGGGAGAAGGGGAGGAGGAAAAAGGGGGCGGCGCGGCAGAAGAGATCAAGAGCGAAAGCAACAGCCACGATGAGAACGTTGAGAGTGGCTCTGGAATTATGAGCACCGAGTCATTTTCTTCTCTAAGGTTGTCTGAACCCACTTCTAAGGCCATTATGGATATGGATTTCCAGCACATGACTCAGGTAACTAACTCTCTTCTGCTCTTTTTTTAATTTGATATTTTCAATTAATGCTTCGCATAGACAATGGCTTGGCATGAGTGATTGCATGGCGAAATGCAGATCCAGGCGAGAGCGATTCCACCGCTTTTGATTGGAAAAGATGTTCTTGGTGCCGCGAGGACTGGTGCTGGGAAAACCCTTGCCTTTTTAATCCCAGCCGTTGAATTGTTGCGCAATGTCAAGTTTACCCCTCGCAATGGAGTTGGTGTTATCGTCATATGCCCAACCAGAGAGCTTGCAATTCAGGTATAAAACTGTGCTGCTTGTGCTGCTGGTATACAAGTAGTGTGAATTCGATTAGCTTATTTTGGGTTCGAATCAGTTTATATTAAGAATTTTGAGATAAATAAGAGAGCGATTATTTCTCTATAGTAAGTTTGTTACCAGACATGCCTGCTTCGTTGCTAGAATTGGGAGGTAGGTTTTTGCTATCTGATGTTTTTCTTTTTGGTTGTGTGTTTGAGTTTACCATTTGGTTCCCCTTCTTGACTAATTGACCAACCATTTCTTGTTTCAGACACACGCCGTAGCAAAGGAGTTGCTCAAGTATCATTCGCAAACTGTTGGATTAGTTATTGGGGGTTCGGGTAGAAGGGGAGAAGCCGAACGCATTGTTAAAGGGGTAAATCTGTTGGTAGCAACGCCTGGTCGGCTTCTTGATCACCTTCAAAATACAAAGGGATTCATATACAAAGACTTGAAGGTAAGTTATGGATCCTTCTTACGGTAGTTTATCTGCTTTGCTTCATTATGATAAGCATGGATTTTGGGTTCTGAACTTCTGATTCTAATCAACAATGTGGTGTTTAATGATTCATGCTACGCGTGAAGGTGCTCTCACATGTGCATTTTGTCTACGGACACATCTGTTTAAATGATGTTCTTGCCATACAAGTTTTTAGTTGCATCTCTAGTCATCATATATTTCTGTAGAGAAGATGGCGAAATCTTGCCTTAGGTGGTTTGACAGTTTGACTGTATCAGAAGAAGAGACCAATATAGGCTCAATTGAGAAATGCGGGATAAAATGGAAGATGGTTCGATGAAAAGTGGGAGATGAATGCTGTAGAAGATTTTGGGAGAAACCATTGCAAAGTCCTTGCTTTAGAATGATTTTATTAAAACTTTGGTTTTTGATAGAGCCCAAAGGCTTCGTCATTGTTGCATCTCTGAATTATTAATATTTCTTTATTATTGCTGCTTGCCCTTGTTGCCTTCTAGGTTTGTTGTTTAGGAGGAACTATAAAAAAAATGGAAGGGAAGCAAACTGCTCTTACATTTTGGAATGGAGATTCTCTTTTAGTTGTCTCATATCTGGAATATTAGTTGATGCATGCATGCATAATTCTATTTTTCTGCCAATCTTTATCCTAAGCTCTTGCATGATTTGCAGTGCCTCATTATTGATGAAGCTGACAGGATACTGGAAGCGAACTTTGAGGAGGAAATGAAGCAAATCATAAACATACTTCCAAAGGTAGCTTGGCTCTTGAATATGTCTCTCTTTTTTCTTTCCCTCACCCCATTTATTGTGCAATGGTGTTGTGAAATTTTAATGTAGTCATGAAACTGCATCATGTCCAACCTCATTCGTTTAATACTGCCTAGTCAGTTTAATGAATTTGATTGTTGGCAGCTGCTTGCAGTTAAACTACTAACATTCTCAAAATACTGGTGGTTTTTTTCCATGGTCAATGAGCAGTATTCTTTTTCATATTTTCTTTATGGGGTAAGGCCTATGAACCATGTTGTGATGAAGTCCCTAAGGAGCCCCCTAATAGGCCATGGGAGAGGGGGGTGGGGGGCCAAGGGTTGGCAGTAGCAAAATATTGATGGAGAGATCTACAATTGAACCTTGCTACTCTCCATACATGTTTTTACTTGAGGCCCCTAAGTTTTTAAGTTTTAGGTTGTTTCCTAGTAGGCTTGTAATTTGAGTATCAACTACTCTTGTAAAGGTTCCAAATATGTGTGGTCATCTTGATTTAGCTAAGATGTTTTAGGTTTGAGGCCAAATGTTTTAGGATGAGACGTTATATGTGCTGCTATATCTCCAATTTAAATTTCTCCTTCTTTTCCTTCATGATGTTTATTAAATGTAGCTTTAAGTTTATTTTTGTGGTTTCGTCTATTGTCTATGATTGTTTGTGGCTAATTAATCTGCTTCTCATTTAACAGAATAGGCAAACAGCTTTGTTTTCAGCTACGCAAACAAAGAAGGTTTGTTCTTCATTTTCCATCATTCATCATGCTGCTTCTGTAATAAATCCTAATTTCAATTTTTCTGTCTCAATTTTTAATAATTGTCATTAATGTACTCTTTTTCCATGATATAAGTTAATGGTTGATAAATACAAGGCATATTTTAAAGCTAGAATCTGGGGAAAGGGTTACTTATTGTCTGTGCTTCTGAACAATTTTCCCTTGTTAAATTACAGGTTGAGGATCTTGTGCGCTTGTCATTTAAGACGACTCCTATCTATATTGCTGTAGATGATGGGAGAACAAAGGTGATGCATTCCCACTTTTATCATAACCTTTGAAGTCTATTTTTTGGCGTTATCATAAAATCTGACAGTATTCTCATTAATGTAGGTCACAAATGAAGGATTGGAGCAGGGCTATGTTGTTGTTCCCTGTGCCAGGCGTTTTGTTGTTCTATATTCATTCTTGAGGAGATATCAATCCAAAAAAGTGATGGTCTTTTTCTCTTCATGCAACTCTGTCAAGTTCCATGCAGACCTTCTCAAGTGTGCTGGTTTGGATTGCTTAAATATTTATGGAAAACAGAAGCAGTATGCCCGAACAACTACCATCTCTAACTTCTGCAAAGCAGAAAAGGGGATATTGCTCTGTACTGATGTTGCTGCTCGTGGTCTTGACATACCTGATGTGGTATGTTACTTTTTCTTACAAGTTACCTGAATATTTTTTTACTAGAAAACATGATAATTTTTTAGGCTTTTGAGGTATTTCCCAAAAATTCTTCACTTACATCACACCTATCACGTTATTTTTGACTAAGATAGTAAGGGGACTTTTTATCCACCCTATGACTCGAACTTGGGTCCTTCCATTTCACTCTGCAACCACTAGATCATGGGCTCAACCACATAACATCTATCACAATTGCCTCTAAGAGAATTTAAGACCACATTATTCCATATAAGAGGCTTGGTACTTCAACCAAGCCTCTAATGCTAGCATGTAATCAACACTGCCTAGGAGTCTTTTACTCCTATCATCGCCTGCAATGATACAAGTCATAACTCTAGACACATCCTACAGTCCCCAAAGATACCACCATGAATAGCTCGCAGCTGGACAGAGTAGGAATAAATTGCTGCAAGTTTCTGAAATATTAAGAGGGAGACTTCTGTGTGGTCTTGCAGGCCTGCCAGAAGTCATTTGTGTTAATTCTATAATGTGCTACAGTCCAACTGAAAGACAACGGTGTGCCTTGGATTTCCAATGGGGGGATAGCCAGACAAAGTGGGGAATCTCACCTATTATGATACTCCATGTACAGCCGGACCAGCAAGGGCTCTAGATTTGTGTATAGTTTAGTTTGTTGCATACGGCAAAAGTGAACCAATTTTGACGCAGTTGTTGTATTTATGTATGATAGCACAACTCACACGGTTTACGTATCTTGGTTCATCATACACAATGACAGGAAGATAAAGGGCAAGGTAAACTGTAGGATTCGAGTTGAGTCGATGAAATGGAACAGTGTTTAAGGTGTTATTTATGACAAGAGAGTGGCATTTAAGTGTAAGAGAAAATTTTACTTGACAACTATACGAATGTTGTATGGAGCACTCAAGTATGTTGATGGGGGCTAAATATTGGGCAGTAAAAAGCCAACAAAAATAAAAATAACTCAATATTGCTGAAATGAAAATGTTGCATTGGATAAATAGACATTAGACAAAATAGGATTAAGAATGAATGCAGTTATCAGAAAGTTGAGATAGCATTTATAGCTAAAAAGATGGCAGAAATTCACCTTAGGTGGTTTGGTCTTGCATGGAAAAGACTTGTAGAGGTCTCATGAAGGGTAGCTCAATAGTTATAGTTTGAGGGGAACTAAGAAAAACTATAGTCGACACCATTAAGACATTTAGATTTTAATAGATTAATCGTGGCTATGGTTTATGAAAGGACTTTTGGCGTTGTTTGTTTTTGTATGGGCAATCTCATATAGCGAGACAGGGCTTTAGGTGGTGTTGTATTTATGTATGGATTATATTTCTTTTAATTGGAAATCATTGACAAGCATGTAAAACATTTAATCACTTGTTTGCTTTTTATTTGCTGCTTTGTAGGACTGGGTTGTGCAATATGATCCACCTGATTTACCGAAGGTGCTCCTTGTTCTTTACCATTTCTATCTTCGTATTCATATGCATCACTGAGCATTATAACATTTTTTTTCATATACTTCCAGGAATATATCCATAGAGTTGGTAGAACAGCTCGTGGGGAAGGGGGAAAAGGAAATGCTTTGCTTTTCCTAATTCCTGAAGAATTGCAGTTTCTTCGCTATCTGAAGGTCTCTCTCTCTCTCTCTCTCCAGTAGGTAATATAGTAAACAGGCTGATGCTGAATAGGGATATGAATTTACTGGGTCTGGAGTGACCCGACTGGGTGTAGAGAGGCATTTGGGTTTGAGAACCCATTCTGATTGAAATATCTTCTGGCTGGATTGACCTGGATCCAATCTTTATTTTGATTTTATGCTCTTTTTGGCCCAATGCGCTGCAATAGCATACGATGCAACTGCTGAAATTTCTTTTGAAAAATAAATCCTACAAAGCTGGAGAAAGATTCAAGGTATAAGGTGGAAGCAAAATCAGCATCCAAATCAGAAAAAAAAATAACCCTCAGTTTCTTATTTTTAGGGGATAATATAGATAACATAGCTAGAGAGAGAGTGGTCAAATAATCAGTAGTCAGATTGGGAAGAATAGCAAAACCTTGATTGTTTAGTTCTTCATTAGATTGCTGATCTAGAAACTTATATTGCTTGCACTTGCTTTATCTTGCATAGTTTCAATGTAGTTTACTTGAGGAAACCGGGAGTCTGTCATGAAAATATAGTATAGATATGTCTGCTCAATAGTTATATTCTTAGATTATTGTGAATCATTTAATTTTATGTTAATGCTAAATTTCAGGCAGCGAAGGTCCCTGTAAAAGAGTATGCATTCGATGAAAAGAAGCTTGCAAATGTGCAGTCTCAGCTGGTATATTTTTGCTTCTTCAGTATGTTTACAATTTTAATATAGTAACCAGCTGCAGTTTATCTGACGCGGCACCATCTCAATATTGCAGGAGAAGTTGGTGGCTGGCATTTATCATTTGAACACTATGGCTAAAGAGGCTTATAGGTCATATATATTATCATATAATGCACACTCTATGAAGGATATATTCAATGTTCACCGCCTCGATTTACAGGTGCTTTCTCATTGTATTTTTACATTTTCGTTATTTTCATGATATTCAGGGATCTGTACGAATATCTATGCCTATCAAATAGAGACAATATCTGAACCACTCTTGGTTTGGTTTTTTTGTCCTTCAACAAATAGAGATGTGCCATACCCATACCCTCGCAGCATAAATTTACTGCCCCAGAACTCTCGTGTTTCCCTTTCATTTTAATCTCAAACTTGAGAATAGGATCAAAATGTAATGGTTGAGTGATTAAAATGAATTAGATTACCAAACAAAATAGAAAATTGTTGTGTACTCTTGTACCTGTTGGTAGTCTAGCTTTTATTTATGAATAATTGTTAAGAGTACGAAGGTTCACTTGATGAGTTTCTGGTAGATAGAAAACCATGTAGAATATGGAATACAGTATGATGGTTACTGTACTTGCGTGCAGGCTGTTGCTGCCTCATTCTGTTTTTCAAACCCACCGATGGTGAATCTGAACATAGACAGCAGTGCTTCAAAGCATAGGAAGAAAATACGCAAAGTGGAAGGAGGCAGACAAAGCAACCCCGTGTGAGACACCACCTCAGAAAGTTTTGGTAGGGACCCCAATTTAATGTATTGAGATAAATTTTGTAGGTTTGTCAAACAAGGTTAGATGGTAAGAGGCATCAGGATTTTCTTAACTGTAATTTGTCGCGCTGATTCTCGGACTACAATATTTGACATAATCACATGCTTCACGGCCTTTTTTTTCTATTTCCAAGTTTTATTTCTAATTTTTTAGGTTCTGAAATTAACTTTCAGTAGCCTTTTGTGAAGAAATAATAATGTTGGACCTGAGCTATGTTGATCTTTTTTTTTTTGAGTCGGTAACAGTATTTCGCTGATAGTAAGAACGGCATTAAATTCTCTCCAAGTTACAAGTAATTATAAACTTTATAGTTTTCGTTTGTTTCTCCAGTCAAGTCGATTTGATTTTTGAGTGTTTTTTTTCCCTTGATGTATTTTATATGCATTATAGTATGATACTAATCTCCAAGCCAGTATAAATAGAAATTATTTTAAATGTTTTTGGTTTGTGGTTGACTTGTCAATCACAAATTTACCAGTTTGAAAAATAGATTGACATTAGTGTCAAAGATAACTCCCTCAACGTCAGTTTTTATCCTTGGTTTTAATTTAATAGCTTAAAATAATTTAATGAAAAGAAAATTGCAAATATGAATTTTGTGAAAAAGAAAATTGACATTTGTTAATGAAATAAACATCAATTCTTTTAAAATGAGATGTGAATTCTAATATTTACGAAGTAGCTTTTGCGTCGGATGGTGACTAGGGTTTGCTTCTACGGCAGAGACAGCTGTGGTAGTGATCAGAAAACTTGCGACAGTGAACAAACAACAAAGGAAAAATAATATTGCAAGTAAAATAAAATAAAAGAAGGGGAAAGGAAAAGAAAATTTTTACCAGTTATCTTTCATCCAGCACTTTGTTTAACGTTTTTAATTTGAACGTTTAAAACCTTTTATGATGGATGATGTTTAAAGTGGTCCATGGACACCCAGTAAAGTTAGCTTCGGTAGCCTCCACCTGGGTCTCATACCACATAAGTCATGTCATGGTCTTTAAAACCATGTTTCTTTCGGGACCTAAACCTTGCAAACTTCATCTTATGCCTTGAAGCTTTGAGGCTTCTCCTTGGTTTGGTCATCCTGCAACGATTCACTCCAAGTGGGGATGGATGCACTCCCCCATCAAGAGGCTTCTTCAACCCTTTACTGACATGTTCTAGTTTCCCACAAGTGACAATGATAGTGCCCCTAGCCTTGCAAATAAAGCTTTCAATTGGCCATCATTTTTCAAGCGAGCATACTCAAATGGTCCAAGAAAAAGGGCATGCAAAGAAGAGTGTAGCTTGAGTGATGGTAATTGATAGGCTAGGAGAGAGGAGGATGGAAGTAATAGAATGGATTGCGTACTTTTTGACACGAGTATGCTCAACCAACTCAGAGTCAACCACGGTAGTCTAACCATCATAATCTACACAAGGGGACCCATCTGAAATGTCAAGCTCGAAAAGTTTAGGATACTCTGCAAAACAATTACTCAATGTGTCCTTAGGCGAGGTTTCGAGCAACACCTCTGCCATGCCTGAAATATCACAATTGATTTGTGCTTCTTTATCTAGTCGTGACTCCTCATACACAATCTCTATGTTAGATTCTTCATTAAGACCGATGGTCTGTGATGACACCTTCACTAGAACCTCTTTTGTGTTTGACCCATCGTCGTCAGTTATGTCAAGTAACAAGCCTTCACACACAACCTTCTTATAAAAATGATTGTCCCCCAACGCTCGCTAGTTGCACCAACAATGTCATTAGCCTTCAATTGATTGAGCTCATGTCTCAACTCTTGCAAGCTTTGTTGGCTTTCTTGTAGGAAATCATTGGTTCTCCTTTGATTTTTTTTGCATCATCCTCTGATTATCTTGCATCATCCTCTTGTTATCTTACATCATCCGCATAATCTCCTACATAAGTGAGGCGGTGTCAAAAGCTAGAGTTTCCTACAAAACTGGAACTTGGGGAGAAGCAGGAAGCTCTTGAAGTGGCGGTGCCTCTTCGACATAGGGTTCTAGTGTAGGTTGGCAATATGTATTGTAACACCTCTACTAACTGCTTATGTTTAAGTCATAAACAATGCTCACAGGGTTGTTATCTGTTTTGGTTGGAATACTTTTAGTCCTGTATTATATTTGAAAATATTCTTTAATTGAAAATATGGACCAATTTAAAACCTTTTTCTTTCTTTATTAAAACATAAAATATGAGCCACGGGCGTTCAAGAAGACATACATATATACGCAAGGAATAGAGTCCCAAAAGACTTAGGCGACAACTAACATAACGAATAATCATACAAATCATTCCATACTGTACATACATCCATATGGGTCTAGAAACAATTAAACTTTTAGTTATATTTACATAATACACTTAATACACATAGAAGCTAATGACATATCTAGTCCATTTAGCTAATACAAAATATAAAACACGTCACGAAACGTAGACATCCACTGTTGTTCGACTGCCTTCCTTGGAACACCTTGACGCCAAGGCCTTTAATCTTCTAGTGATGCCTACTGAAACACCCCTGCTAACTACCTACGCTATAGTCGTAAGCAATGCTCAGAGGATTGTTATTTGCTTTGGTTGGATTACTTCTAGCCCTTATATTTTTCTTTACAAATATTTCTTACTCGAAAATATGGACCGTTTTGAAAACTTTTCCCCTTTCTTTATTAATGCATAAACTATGAGCCATACGTTTTCAAGAAATCATATAGATATGCAAGCGATAGAGTCACAATGGACTTAAGCGATAACTAATCTATTCGATATTCATACAGAATATTTCATGATATATGTGTGTGTGTATATATATATATATATATATGTATATACAATCACCTGGTTCACAACACAATTACAAATTTGAGTAATAATACATAATTCCACATAATGCACATAATCGTTAATGGCCCAACTAGACCATTTAACTGCTACATAATACAAAACGATAATCACCTTAGTGCGTAGATCGGAACTGGTTATCCTGCGGCTTCGTTGGAGCTTCCTGACCTCATGTCTTGCGGTCGTCTTGCGATGCCTCGTCCTCTCAGGTGCATTGGTCATACCCGCCTGGAACCATAAATGAGTGGGGGTGAGAATGTTGCGTCCTTAGTGGGGTTCCTCGGGGCATACTACTCGTTTCTTTACTCAATTACGATTCTGCCTCTCAGGAGTCTTTAGGTGGAACAGTTACACTAAATCCCTACTTGTTATTATCCGTCCCTACTTGTTATTATCCGTTCTAGTCCTGAGCAGCCTTATCTAAATTACTAGGTGATTAGGTGAATCTAATCTTGCTTTACCTATTTATATGTTCTCACGTTTTCTATTCCTGATCGTCTGAGTATTGTGTCCTCTGATCATGTACCCACGTCACCTATACTTTGTGGGACAACCTCGTGATACTGTTTCACTCGACATGCCCCAACACATAGATACATTTATATATACAGTTACTTACTTAGCACTCCATTGCATATCTTATGCATGCAGGGAATATGGGGCTCTCTTGCACGTCATGTCAGGCTCGCCTGACAGTGCCGCGTCACTCTTGATTTGACTGCTAGTCCACACCTCCTTGTACACCTTAGGACTTGTCCCTTGGTGTTGTACAACTTAACCTTTTTTGTCTGTTCCTCGACGTAACATAACTCCACCCGCTCCCCGGGTGGCAAGGGGCCGCCCTGGCAGCGTTACCGGAAGCAGACTTGTCCATACCTCCTTGTACAACTTAGGACTCATCCCTTGGTGGCTTACAACCTAACCTTTCCTGTCTGTTCCTCGAGGCAACATGACTCCATCCGCTCACCGGGTGGCGAGGATCCGCCCTGACAGTGTGACTGAAAGCGGACTAATGTCTGACTGGCTGTTCTGTTTCTTTGGCGTGTCCGTAGACTTGTAGAGAGAGGGATTTCCTACTCACATAGCTATGTTCATCTTTAAAGTATTCCGGCTACTTGGGGCCGGTACCTTTTCATAGTCTTCACTTATTTCCTATGTTCAATTGTGAGTTGGTCATCATTTAGCGATCATTTATCTAATTGTCTGGGGTTGTCCTAATATCTTAATAATAACCCTCGTCCTCATGATGCATCATAATACATATATCCCATACACAAGTCATCACATAGCATTTTCTTACATAAAGTATGGTGATCTAATACTTGTTGGAATATGTGGTAAGCTGAAAAATCATGTCTTTCAGTAGTCATTCAAATGACATGAAAACTTTGCTCTCTGTTAGTAAAATTTATGATGCATTTGAATGACCAGGGCTTGGTCATTCGAATGACTTACATATTTTTGCTCTTTGTTGAATAAATTTCAGGGATCATTCGAATGACCTGTTCGTCAGGTTCATTCACAACATGGTTTCAGGTCCGTTTCTCTTATTTTCTCACTGAAAATCCATTAGGGCTTCCCACAGGTCCCAACAATCACTATAACACATTTTCTAACTTCAAAAATATACAGAATAACTCCTACATCATCATAAGATAAATATCACATATTTTCATTTATTCCAATGAACACATATAAAGCATTATAACAAGCCACATAGACAGTGGGTGGTTAGATTACCCACTAGCATATTAACACATTTTCACATATACATAGCATATATAAGCATTCATATATCATAATAAGCCACATAGACAGTGAGATTCGGATTACCCACACACAACATAAACATAGCATACATCTTCATAACAAGCCGCATAGACAGTGGGAGATCGGTTTACCCACTTCTTAAGAGGAGTTGTTGATGGTGAGGGTGATGAGAAAAAATTCCAACGAGTACTTGGTTTTTCCTTGCTACGTCAGCCTAACGACAAAGTGCATGGAAAAAACAAAATTTAAACAAAACTTTGACAAATGAAAAATGAAAACACAAAGCCACAGCCATGAAGTGACTTATATATATGTATATATGTAAGGCAGTTTGCCTTTGATAGCTAAGGCCATATATTAAAAAAATAAATTAATTAACCAAAAGATAAGCTTCAGGGAATGGATAAGGGCGTGCACAGTATTTTGGCTCGTGTTTGATCACGTTCGCTCATTAATTATTCGTGCACGGAGTAACACCTCTAGCTAACTGCTTATGCTTAAGTCGTATGTAATGCTTACTAAGTTGTTAAGTAATTGGTGGGAATACTTATAGTCCTTTATTAATTTCATAAATACTTAATTAGGGAATATATGGACCATTGTTAAGTTTTTCGTTTCGTAGTTTATTTAACAAGATACGAGTCGCGCTTGAACAAGATATGATACAAACGATAGAGCCTTGGACTTATGTTTATAGCTCGAGCATAGTATAATCAGTTAGGGAAACAAACACATGGTCCATCGTATATTTACAACCATTCATGTAGATATTACAATAAGTTACATATACACGATATATTCATCAAAATACATTGTTGATCCACAAAATAAAGGCTATCTAACGTATTTTGGGGTCACAAAATAAAGGCTATCTATCCACAAAAGATTAAGAAGCGCTCATTCTCTTTTGTTGAAAGAAAAAATAATTAAGATACTAATATCATATACACCTTAATGACGACCAAATAAAAAGAGACCTTCTAATCTCAGTTTGTGATCATATTGGGTGTTGGGTTATCTGTGTTGGGGGTAAACCCTAAACTCAATACATACTTAAGTACTCTAACCTTAATACATGACAATTAATATCTATATATTATGGGTTTCAAGAACATTCTCAAAAACTAATTCTCTATTAACCAACTAAACGCGTAATTAATCTTTCAGCACTTGTTATTTGTGAGGACAAGGATCTCATTAACTAGATCATACATTAGCTGAGTTCCTTGGAGTTGGTTACTCCCCACCACCGTAAGAGCAGAACCTTTTCCTTCTACAAATGACATGCAAACCGTGCCCTTTTCCATTCTAAACAGCATTTGGTCATCACTCAACTTTAAGGACACAAAATTCTGGCCCGAAACATTGCCATTTTCAAAGTGAAACTCAATGTTTGGATACAAATTGGAGGGATCATCTTTGTAACAAAACTCCAACTCATCATGCCCCGGCTTCCTTGTAAGGTTTCGATTAATTCTAAGAATCTCTGACTTGAACACATTGTATGCTTCACTCGGTAAATAAGTTGCCGCTGCTCCTGTATCTATAATAACCCCGCCATCATAGTTCAGGCCATAGCCCCAAACACTAGATTGAACATCTAGCATGAACCCATTAATGCTTATGCCCACAAACTGCATGAAGTAGTAGTAAGGGTACCCAGTGTTCTCACTCAAGGGAACCATGATTGAATTGTTGCCAAAACCATGTTGTTGGTCAATTGGGGGAGGATTATCATAGAATTTAAGGCTTGAGGGTGTTCTTGACCCCGGACTCACGAGGCAAAAAGAGAAGGCCTTTGCATTGAGTTGGCTTTGCACTGAAAGGGGACCACGTCCTAGGCCTAGAACCCCTGAGAATTGCGTCCTAAATGGACCCTCGTATGAGTCTCCACATCCCATTATGAAGTTCTTCAACTCCGTATTGGAAGGCTCAAAATTCAACGTGTCAGTCACCATGGTTCCAAAGGATGTAAATTCCTTATCACATTTCACACGGTACCTGTTGAAAAAAATTTTGGATCCCTCTAATATACTTTTAAGTGTTATTTTAATCAAATGCCACAAGTACTAATTCAAAATTAAGAGTGATTTAAGAAATAAATTTACTAAAATGCTATTATTTAATTTGGTTAAAGTATTTTCATAATGAAGAGAGATATAGATAATGTTAAAAAAAATTTATTTTTAAGGGTAATAAATTAGGGATACAAGGGTAAACATAACAAAAAATTTTGCCTTTAAAAGTGAAAATGACAGATATATTGGATCCAAAAAAAATTGCCAAAGTGATAGTTAAATTGAATAGGAAGGAGTTATAAAATACCACAAATAATATGAAAAGAAATTCAAATCTTGATAATAATGTTAATGGAAGACAGAAGAAATAAAATCAGAGACATGCTAAGCACTGAATTTATGGGTATTTCTCCACCGCAAGATACTTGTTCGATGCAAATTGTATGTTCAGATATACTCCTCAAAGTACAACAACTTAGGGATGACAAAATGTGTTTGAACTCAATAGGGTGCGATGATTTAAAAATTTCAAGTTGTTCAAAATTTTCAACTCGCATGCGTTAAACTCATTTGACTCACAAGTGAAATAAGAGAGAACCAGGGTGGGGCGGGTTGATGCGCGGATTGAAAAAAATTGTTTCTTTTTAAAAAAGTTTCCTAACCCATGTAAATATGACCTAGACTCAATCCATTTCCTTTGTACCTTACTTGGCCCCCAACACTCTCCTTAGCCCCAAACCCCAACTCATTAAGTTGTCCCCAAATCAAATATGCGCCGCACAACAATAACACCATATTCCGCTGCTCACAATCATTGCCTCTGCTCTACTCACTCTATGCGGCGTGTGACGGTGCCAGCCTTTACTGCTTACTGCTCACTAGTCATTGTTGTTCATTACCTCTATGCTCAATGTGTGTGACGTGCGAGTTTTTGAATTTGGAGACTGAAAAATAATTGTATGTATAATTGTGTGATTTATGTGTTCTTTTAATTTTTTATTTGGACATCAATTGTTTGACAAATAATTATAATTTATTAAATTTATAAAAATAATGTTCTAAAATAATAATTGCAACACTTATTTTAGCTCATATGTTAATTTTTTTTTTAATTTTGTTTTCAAATTTTGTGTCAGCTCGCAAGCCTACTCATCAACTGATGAACATTTTAATAAATAGTGCGAAGATGAATTTCCAGTTTAGCTCAAAAACTAACCCACCCTATCCTAACTTGTTTAAGTGCGGGGTTGATCCGCCCCGCCCAACAGACTTTTGCCACCCCTAAACAACCACTTCATAATAAATCTGCACTTAAACTAGTAAAGACATTGAAACAATTCTTAGTTGCTCGATGGAATCAAAGGACATTCATATTTGAATAAGTCTCGGTGTACACTGAATTTGGTGCCACCGTACAACCAACCAACCTTTTATACATACAAAAGATTTGTATTTCTCTCTCCTATTAATTATATTTCAATCTGTTTTCTCTCTCTCCAATTTCTCACGCTCTCTCTTTCTTTTCTCTCTCCAATCCTGTTTCCTTTCCCTCAGTTCTGCACTACGTCTCCTCTTTTCCCTCTCTCTGTTTTGACATCCCTCACGTCGCCTCCTCACGTATGCTGCCACACCGCCATCGACGGCTTCCAAATCCGTTCTCCTCCTCCATCACATCCTTTAACTGGCGTCTCAAATGACGTTCATGTCCTCCATCACGTACGCTCACGTCGTCTCTCGCTCACATCCTTCAACCGCCACCCCAAACGACGTTCATGTCCTCCCTCACGTCATCTCTCCCTCTCGCCATCTCTCTTCCCTAGCACCTCCTTTGTTATTTCTCATCGCTATATGCCGCATATCAGATTTCGTTTATCATCTCTCTATCTCACAGATCATTTTTTGTGTTGGGGTTTATTCAATTTTATTAGGTAGGTTTGTTTACTACTGTTATACGGGTTTGTTCAATTTATATGAACAGGTTTGTTCATTTTTTGTATTGGGGTTTGTTCGTTCTTATTAGGTAGGTTTGTTCATTATAGTTATTAAGGTTTTTCATTTTATATGAATAGGTTTGTTCATTTTTTGTGTTGGGGTTTGTTCAGTCTTATTAGGTAAGTTTATTCACTACAGTTATACGGGTTTCTTTATTTTATATGAACAAGTTTGTTCATTCTTATTAGGTAGGTTTGTTCGTTTTATATGAACAGGTTTGGACGTGAGGGAGGATGTAACCGCCATTTGAGGCAGCGGTTGAAGGACGTGAGGGAGGACATGAGCAGACGTGAACAAAGAAGGAAACGGGATTGTACGTAGGGATTTGGAGGAAATTGGTTTGTTTATGGGTCACGGTGTATTAAAAATTTTGATGGCTACACGCTGGCACAATTTTAGTTGTATACGTAGCACTACTCTTCGTATTATATTATATCTCAAGTTGTCACATGTTAATGCTATTTAAATGAAGAGTTATGGTAGGGACTTATGGTAAAGTTAACAGAGCTAACTCACTAAGTTTATAGTCTACATGTACATTTCAATTAAATCATAAAATTGGTGCGCTATGTCAGGAACTAACTTGTCCCCTTGTTTATATTGACCAGATTAGACATTCCGTGATGAATCAAAGTATCACGATTAGTCAAATCAACGTATATAAGGCTTAAATTAACTTTAAAAAAAAAACATAAAAAGTAAAAAAGTACAAGGTAACAAGCAAGCAGTACCTACAGGTCCATCCGGTGCAGTTACCAAAAAGTTCCCTCATCAATGGGATCAAGCACGTCTCAGAGTAACAACCAATTTCTCTGAAGGTACTCGATGATCGAGTGTTGAAGGGAGCGCGCTGCATGGGGTAGCAGCTACTGCAAGGGTCGCACTGTGACCACGTGATGGGGCTCCCCGTGTCCATTCGAACGAGCACGATCTGCACCGGAGTGCCGATGGGCAAGAAAATTGCGTAGGCATCATCGAGAGGGTAAATTTCTGCCATCGAATCCATGTGAGGGTAATAAACAACTCCTACGGAGGAATTGAGAGTGCCATTGAGCATTACCCTATGGTATAGTGGAACGCTAATCATGGGCACAGTTATAGGAAGGGACAGAGTAGAGGAAGAAATAGATGTAGGAATATTTGCTAACAGCACACACCACAATGTCAGTCGAATCTCCATTTTGGGCAAAGTAGCTTAATTAATTATTCTTTAGCAGTTGCTAGTCTAATTTAAGAAGAGCAACCAAGGTTTTTGGTATGAAATATGATAGTTACTCACTTATTTAAAGGCCATCGACTATGTCACATTATTTTAACACTTAATTTAGGTGGCTTGACTTCAAAAACTAAACTAGTTTTAGTGTATAGAAAGATTCTGAATATCCATTAAGTGGTGGCTATTATGGCTATTTCACTAAGATAGTGGCTATTATAGCTATTTCACTAAGCTATCTACTTCATCTTAAATGTATTGTTTAAAATTGTAAAGAGTCATTTGATTAGCATGAGATTTTGGTAACTCATTCAGTTCGGCATGGTTCATTAGAATTATCACATTTTTCCAGCTCCAAACCTACCCACTTTCAGGTCTGCAAGAATTGTGAATATATATGAGTAGTAGGAAGTGTTTTTATGTATTGCACGCAACACACTTATACGTGTCTAATGATTTTATAATAATAATAATAATAATAATAATAATAATTATATATTAATAATTTTAAATTATATGTTGAATAATTAATAAGATACTACATGTAGGGTTCATCGTGAACCCAAGTCTATCACTACAAGAAAACAATCTATTGCCGTCAGAATTATCGTCGGAAATTTTCACATTTTCTGTCGGCTTCTAACGTTACCGTCGGGCTTACCATCAGTCGTCGGGCCGGCGGTAAAGTGATAGATGGTAATAGATTTACCATCGGTTACTCGTCACCGACGATAATTACCACATGTTATCACCGACGGAAACCGGTTCAAATGTGAGTACATTTGAATCGGTTACCGTCGATTAAAAGAGACGGTAAATATAATAATAATTTATTCCTATACCATCGTCGGTGGCCACCGACGGTAAAGATAGTACTATTTTATTCCTTTACCGTCGGCTATAATCGATGGTAAATATATTAATATTTTATTCTTCGTTTACCGTCGGTTCATTACGACGGTAAGGATAATAATATTTTATTCATTTAGTGTCTGTTGCACTCGACGGTAAAAATATTAATATTTTATTCATCGGTTATCGTCGGTTAATGACGATGATAATGATATAGCGTTATTGTCGGCTAGTTTTTCGTGTCCGACGGTAAAGATATTAATATTTTAATACCATTACCGTCCTTTGATATCTGTCGATATCTTTTGGCCATACCGTCAGTTGTATCCGACAGTAATAGATAAATTTTTAAAAAATTAATTAAAATCTTATTATTTTAATAAAATATTGTTTATTAATTAATTTAATAAATCATTGTTTATTTTTCTATTATTTTAATAAATTTTATTAATTAATTTTTGTAATTTATAAATATATAGAAATTTATATAATTAAATATTTATTTAATTAATACTAAACATTTTTTAATTAAATTTTTATGAAAAGGATGAAAAGAATGCTAAAGATTAAAAAAGAAACCGAATCAGATTCAGGAACCGCTCAGTGGCACTGATGTCTCGCTCAGCGGAAGCCATCGCTTAGCGACATCATTGGATCGCTCAGTGTACTGAAACCGAATTGAGCATTCTGTCTTCTAAAGGAATTATGAATTGAAGGTTTCACCTAAATGATAAATCATGTGATTAGATTAAACTCCTAAGTGCTAATCTTTTTAAGTCAATGCTAACTTGAAGCACTTAGACTTTCAACCTAATGATATTTCCAAATTTATACCCTTCAATCAATTGTCTGAGAAAGGTGCAACATGATCTGAAATCGAGATTCCTAGCTGATTTAGATATGGAAAGTTTTGAAAAAGGGAATCTTTTTTAAGCACCCTATAAACCGAGCAATTAAAAGGAACACGTTTCATTTTGAATCCAAAAATGTGTTGGGATTTCTGACCACAACAGCGGAGAATTCTGACCGCAGATGCAGGAAATTCTGAATGCAAGTGATTCAAAATGAAAACATTATCTGTTGAATTCGATCATGTGATTTCTCTAAAGATTGCTATGTTAATCCTTGGGAGAGGAGTTTCTGATTGTTTTGCAGGCCTCAAAGCAACATAAAAAGTCCTCCAAAGAATTGTATAGAGAGAAAATCAATTCTAGTCAGACATAGAACAAGAAGAGCATGAGTCTTCCAAAGAAGATGAGCCTCTTTAGTCAATGTAAACCAAAGTAGCCCAAAGGATCGCTCCACCAAAATAGTTGGCCTGACAACTGGCCTATGACAGAAAGGAGGAGGAACCATCTTGGACCTACATAAATCAGAGGCTACATCAAAGAGAGTCATTCACCATAATAGGAAGCATTTTAATTTTCTAGCACTTTATCTAATTTCTTATTTTAGTTAGGGTTATTGTGTGCATTTGTCTAAAAACAATACTGAGTACTAGTTACTTTACATGAGAATGATGCATGAACAAATACAACACATGAATTGAATTGTTTCAGGATCCATGATAGATCTTTGTGAATACATGCATAGATACCATGAACATGTCAAGATGCATCTATCTATTTGTTTGCAAAAACATAACCTTGAAAATGTTTTGAGATCAAGGAAATTAAACCTAAACCAGGTGAGGGAGTGAAGCCTAAACACTGATGAGAAAAAGAGAGAATCACCATTGTATTTGCACAATTGAATTTGTTCGAGTCTCTACTTTTGAAAATTGTATGGAAATGAGAGGAAAGGATCAAGGCATTCTGTTCACTAGAATTAAACCCACTTGGCCAAATAAAGCCTACCTTGATTAGGAATATCCCTTGATACCCCATCTAAGCTATACATGAGAAATTTAGTGAATTTTTGCATAAAACCCTGAGCCTAAAAGAAAAACAATGACGTCCCTTAATTTCTACATTAAGAGAGCATTCTATTGGATTATGTGAAAAAATCTAAGTTAGGGGGAGATCAAGGTTGGCAATAGTGGAAAGAGACAAAAAGTTTGAATCAATTGAATAGAAGCAAAACACATAGAAAGAAATCTTTGTCTCAATGACAAAAAATGAAGAAAAAGAAACAGAATTGAAAGAAAGAAAACAAAGGCGAAAGAAAGGGTGAAAATAAAACAATGTTGTGAAAAAAGAACAGGTGACGACAACAATTGGTAGACAATGTTCTCTTGATTAGGAATTTTACATATCCGGAAAAACCAATTTCCTTGTAGCCTGGCCACATTACAACCCTTGAAAGTCCTTTAGTGATCCTTGAATGACCATACAATTTGAATTGATTATTGAGGCAAGTAATAAATTTGACTTGTTGCGATTCAATGGTGATATTGAACGAAGCACCCACCTTAAAATGGTCTACTGACTAGTGTGTGAATAAATAAAATTTCCTTGATTGAAAAAGCATTGGATAGTGTGATCTGTTTATAGCATTCAATGTAAGTATGCATTTGATTAATGTTAAGGTCATTATGTGGTGTCTCACAAGTATCAAGCTTGAACCGTATGAATCAATTCAATAAACTGTAATAACTGATTGGCTAGTGTATATTTTCTTAGCTATTGCGAGGTAAAGTTTCAGAAGATCAACTCCTGTTTGACCCAGAGATTGAAACCACACTCAGGAGAAACAAGAGCAAAGCGAGGAACAAGAAACAACTAGTCGAAAAAAGCAAAGAACAAGAAACAACTCCATCATGACCAATCATTTTGGAAAGCATAGAAAACAAGTAAACCATGGTTGGCACTGGAAATGACAACACAACTGGTGACAATAGGGGATTTGTTAACTTTACCCCTAGAAACATAATCAGAATAAGCAGAACAACTGGAGCCCAAAGGTTACCTCAGATGCAACCTGGTTTAGTTCAACTTATGTACGCTAATCCTTTTGCAAGTTTGGATCATGAAGATCCATATGCTCATTTAACAAAGTTTTATGAACTCTGTGGAACTGCGGGAATGTCTGAAGCTGACGAGGAGTCCATATTTCTAAGGATGTTTCCCTGACTTTAATTGGCAAAGCAAAGGAGTGGTTGCTGGATCAACTACAACATATTCTGTCCAACTGGGATTAACTGGAAGAAAATTTTTGTGCCAGGTACTTCTCTCAATCCAAGTATATGGATTTAAAAACTGCCATTTCCACTTTTGTGCAGTCTGCAGGAGAAAGCCTATGCGAGGCTTGGGAGAATACAAATATATGCTCAGGAGATGTCCCAACCATGAGTTCGACGCGAGAACGCAAATATACATCTTCAGAAATAGGTTACAGCAGCAACACAAATTGATGCTCGATGCAACAGCTGGTGGAAAAATCACGTCCAAGACACCTGAGGAAACAATCTCCATAATTGATTCCATGGCCTTAACTGATCAACAAGGCCAATACCACAGAGGTTCCACCAAAAAAGGATGCATGCTAGAGCTGGGAGCCAACGATGCAATTCTGGCTCAGAACAAGCAGCTGCAACAGTAGATAGACGAGGTGAAGAAGACTTTGAATGAGCTGCCAAAACAAATTAGAGAAGCCAGAGAATCAAAACGGCAGCAGGTATATCAATGTGATATTTGTACTGGTGACCACCTGTCTAGTTATTGTCATTTCAGGGAGGAAGAAGTCCATTACCTGGACAACCAGCAAAGGGCCTATCAGAACAACTATCAAAAAGGGCCAAACCAACAAAACTTTCTGCCATGGAGACAAGAAGCAGGACCATCATACAATAAGGTTCCACCATAGCCGTACCAACAACCTCGACCATATCAAAATCACCAGCCAGAATATCAACAATCAAAGGACCATTATTCCAAGTTGGAGGAGACATTGAATCAGTTCATGCAATAATCAATATCCAACCAGAAGAACAATGAAGCCTCCATTTGGAATTTGGAAATACAACTGGGACAGCTGGCAAAAGATATGGCAGACCTAAAGAAAGGAAAGTTCACAGCACACACGAAACAAAACCCAAGAGATTTCTGCCGCAACAAGAGAGGTGATGATGAAGAAGAATAATGAAAAGAAACAGGCGTCGAGCTAACAACGTAAAACAAGCACTTCCCGGGAGGCAACCCAGTGTTTGTAAGTTTTACTATGCACAGTAGTAAATATTAGTACTGAGGTGTTAGAATAAAATTTTTATGAAAAGGATGAAAAGAATGCTAAGATTAAAAAAGAAACCGAATCAGATTCAGGAACCACTCAGTGGCACGATGTCACATCATTGGATCGCTCAGCGACATCATTGGATCGCTCAGCATACTGAAACCGAATTGAGCATTCTGTCTTTTAAAGGAATTATGAATTGAAGGTTTCACCTAAAAGATAAATCATGTGATTAGGGTAAACTTCTAAATGCTAATCTTTTTAAGTAAATGCTAACTTGAAGCACTTAGACTTTTAACCTAATAATCACTTTCAACTATTTCTAAATTTATAACCTTCAATCAAATGTCTGAAAAAGGATGCAACTTGATTTAACCTGAAATTAAAGTTCCTAGCTGGTGTAGAAATGAAAAATCTGGGAAAAGGAATCTTTTTAAGCACCCTATATAAGAAAAGAAATCAAAACCGAGAAAATTGAAAAGAACATATGTTTCATTGTTGAATCCAAAAACATTGTGGTAAATTCTGACCACAATAGTGGGAATTTCTGACTACACAAGCGGAAAATTCTGACCGCAAATGCAGAAAATTCTGATTGCAATGGATTCAAAATGAAAACATTATCTTTTTGAATTCGATCATATGATTCCTCTAATACTTGTTGTATTAATTCCCTGGGGGAAAGGAATTTCTGATTGTTTTGCAAGCCTCAAAGCAACAGAAAAGCCTTCCAAAGAATTGTATGAAGAGAGAATCATGTCCGATCAGACATAGAGGAAGAAAGAGCATGATTCTTCAACAGAAGATGAGCCTCTATCTCCTCGAACAAATTCCAACAGAAGTAGCCCATGCTGCAAGGAGGCTACATGAAAAGAATTCACCATCTGACCCACAAACAGGGAGCATTCTAAACACCTTAATTACATAATTCCTTTAGCTAGGATAATTTCGTGCATAAGACTTGTTTGTCTGGAAATAATACTGAGTACTAGTTTACCTTACATGAGATCAATGCATGAGCAAACAACATGAATTGAATTGTTTCAGAATCTATAATAAACCTTTGTGAATACATGCATAGATACCATAAACATGTCAATATGCATTTTTACTTGTTTGCATAAACATAACCTTGAAAATGTTTTGAAAGCAAGGAAATTAGACCTAACCCAGGTAAGAGAGTGGCCTATACACTGGAAAGAAGAGAGAATCACCATTGTTTTGCACAATTGAATTTTTTTGAGTCTCTACTTTTGATAATTATATGGAAAGGATAGGAAATGATCAAGACATTCTGTTCATTAGAATTAAACCCACTTGGCCAAATAAAACCTACCCTAATTAGGAATATCCCTTGATACCCCTGTTGAGCCTAAGAGAAATTTCTTGATTGTTACATAATCCCTGAACCTTGAAAGAAAAACAATGACATCCCTTAATCTCTGAATTAAGAAAGCATTCTATTGGATTATGTGAAAAGATCCAAGTTAGGGGGAGATAAGGATTGGCAACAGTGGAAGGAAACAAAAAGTTGAATCCAAAGAACAGAAGCAACACTGTGCTGGAAAAAAATCTTAATTCCCAATTACAAAACAAAAAGAGAAAGTACAAGAGAAAGAGAAAAAGAATTGAGAAAAAGAAAAAGAGAAAAAGGGAAAGAAAACAATGTTGTGGAAAAGAAAAACAGGTGACAACAGGAATTGATAAACAATGCTCTCTTAGTTAGAAATTTTGCATATCCAGAAAAACCAATTTTCCTTGTAGTCTGGCCACATTACAACCCTTGAAAGCCCTATGTGATCCTTGAATAACCATGCAATTGAATTTGATTATGAGACAAGTAACAAATTTGACTTGTTGTGATTCAATGGTGATATTGAGAGAAACACTCACCTTGAACTGGTCCACTGACCATTGTGTGAATAAATAAAATTTCCTTGATTTAAAAGGCAGTGGATAGTGTGATCTGTTTATGACATTCATAATGATAGTGCATTTGATTATTGTTAAGGTCATTCTATGGTGTCTCACAGGTCTCAAGCTTGAACTATATGAATCAATTCAATGAAACTAAACCAACTGATTGTTCATGAGCATCGATCTTTTGAAAAAGTCTTGAGCATAATTCTAGTACCTATTGTTTGAGAACAAACAAGGTCTTAAGTTAGGGGGAGTGTTAAGTGTTATATTTACGCAATTTCAATCAGTAAAATGACACATGTCTGCTTAGGTTTCAAATGAATTATCTGACTAAATCCCCGACTTTTTGTAGGAATTATAAATATAAACTAAAGATGGATGCAAGCACATCGGAAAGACAAGATCAAAGCAAAATCCCATGGAGAATGAAGTGAGAAGAAAAAGAGTCAAAAGAGAGAAAGGGGGCAAAAGAAACAAAAAGACCAAATTAGAGGAGAGGCCGCTCAGCGGTAACAACATGCCGCTCAGCGATCACAAAGAGTTAAACCGCTCAGCGCGGCGCACGCCGCTCAACGGCTCTGACAGATAATGTTAGAGCAGAGCCACCATACAGAGAAAACCTCGCGGTGAAGAAAGCTGCGCCACTCAGCGGTGCCCTGAGGTCGCTGAGCGGACCCTGAGATTTTTCCCTATAAATAGAGGCCAAGGCTCACCCTTCAGATTACATTATTCTTACACACTTTTACACACATACAGTCTGAATCTTAGAGCTTTGTAGCAACAAAGAGGAGACTAGTGAAGGAGCCAAGAGTGATCAAGGAAGCACGACGGTCGTTGTCATGACAGCGTGAGAACGTGTCATGGTAAACACCCATCACCTTGCCTCTGAGATTCTCTCTTGTAAGATGGGTTTCTATTCCCCTTGTTGTTGGGATTTTGATGACTATTATAGTGTGATTGTATCCATGTAACTTTTGCATTTATGAATCTAACATTTTCTATGATTTGCATGAATCGATTTTACGCTTAATGCTTATTTTAGATTAGCTACCTAAAGCATGATTTCAAACTGCATGGTTGCGCGTGAGAACGGCATCATAAAGTTGGACCTAAATCAATTCATTCGATAAACCTAATTGCTAGAAATAGAATTAGGGTTATTAGCCATTTTAACATCTGGAATAATGTTGGTTTACTTTGTTAAATTTGTGCAAGAAATTGACAGCATAATAAAGGAAATCTAATGATCTTTTCATGCTCGAGAGAGATGAACAAGTTAAGAACTGATGGCGAGCAATCAAAGAAATGATAATTCTGATGTATTAAGTAAATCAGTACATGAAACCATAATAGGATTCAATTCCCAACAAGTTTCCTGATCTACCTCTGACTTGTTGCCTGGTTATCTTTTATGTTATTTATTTATTTATCTAAGTATCAATCAACCAATCCTTCACTTTATTGTTTAATGAACAAATTCAAGAACGGTATTTATGCAACTCTCTGTGGATACGACTATACCCGACTATACTGCAATTGGATCCCTTGAAGATCTGAAAGCTATAAAGAAGGATATATAAAAACAATGAGAGTGGTAATAAGCTTTCAACACCGTACACCGGCGAACGGTTACCAAACGCCATCAAATGTGATCAAAACCGGACAGTAGGCCTAGATATTTATAATAAAATAATAATATATAATTAAATAATTATTAAATAAATAATAAATGGCTTTAGGGGCACAGCTATAAATAGCCCCCAGCCTGAAGCAATTTGCTTCAAAGTTTCCTTCAGTTTCAAATTTTTAGTTTCGTTCGTGCACATCGCTGAAGCGCTGTCGGACTCACGAAAAATCCTAGGAGCATACCATTGTGACGAGGATTTTCTCCACATCAACCCTACAAAATCCGAATCTGCATAGCAAGTGGGTAACCTTAAGCCCACTGTCTATGTGGTTATTTATATGATTTTATATGTGTATTTGCATGTATTTGATTTGGAAAACTTTGTAGAAAATATAGAGAATAAGTTGTGAAAATGGTTTTTGGTCATTGTGATGTTTGAAAAACATAACTGTACCTGTTAGATCACCTGGAAATGAGAAGTAAAGTTACGGAGAACAAACCTGGGGAAAAATGTGGAAAATTTCTCGGTGAACAAAGTTTTAACATGGTCATTCGAATGAATTCCTCCAGAATCATTTGAATGAAAGATTTTGAGAATTCATTCGAGTGACCAACCCCAGAGTCATTCGAATGAAAGATTTTGAGGATTCATTCGAGTGAAAACCCTGGGAAATTGAATGAAAGATTGCAGGATTTCATTCGAATGACTCAAACCCTAGACATTCAAATACTCCCTGAAGAACTTGAGTTTTAACCGTTCTATGGGATCCAACAAGTACAGATATGTATACCATACTATATGAAGGCATGCATCATGAGAATCGGCCGTCATATGACTTAGGATGACCGTAGATAACTAGAAGTCATCACCTAACGTTTAAAAAAGATCATAATTGAACCCTAGGGCATAAAGATACGTTAAGAAGGTTCTGACCACAGAGGGCTCGGACGACCTTAGATAAAGTACGTAGTTATATGATTAGGATAATTCCTTTCTCTTGGCACGTCTTACAGACACGCCCTTCACCAATTCAGCAAGCTGGATTGGTTAAGACCAACGCAAGCATAAGCCTGGTTACAATACCAACGGGCACAGGCCCAAATGTATGAAAGCAGGCACAGGCCTGACTATGAAGGCACATGCCTTAATATGATGAATAGCAAACACAAGCCTAGCTAAAGGGTGGATCCATCCCATGAATGAATGATGTTATGCGCGGTCAAGTCACAGGGCTAAGCAGGTCGAGTCACAGGGTCGATCTACGTGTCCACGCCAGATCAAGTCATAGGGTTGATCCCTCCCCATCCCTTCAGTTGGATGGTTGTACCTATCGTTGCTCGATGTCTTATGAATGTTCGTGGCTAGCTACCACACTGGTAAAGAGCGCTGCCGGGTCGGCACGATAGGGAACGCAAGGAGGGCCGCGACCACCATTACGCGGGTGGAAGGACTAAGAAGGACGCAACCATAGGGCACGTAAGAGAACCCCAAATCCCCTTTCATGCATGAGCTACCTGTATGGATGAATGTATGTATGTATGTGATTATGTATGACCAGTATATGACTATGCATTATGTATCGTCGAGGGAACGTCCCGAGATGACAAGTATCTCGGCTAGAAGTTATGTGAGCAGGCGATTCTATATTGCCATGCTCAAGAGAATTAAGTTAACAAGCACGAAGCCTAGGTAATGTCAAGATTAGAAATCCCAGTCACCTAGTAACTTAGATAAAGCTGCTTAGGACTAGAATGGCTATGAATAATCAGTAGGGATATTAGTATATATGTACACCTAGAGATCCCCTGAGCGGCCTGGAGAATAACCGAGGAAAAATGTGAAGCCCATTCTAAGGTCTCACCCACTGATAACCTATCGTTCTCACCCCCACTCGTTTATGACTCTAGGGACGTATGACGACTCCTACTAGGCGGACGCCGACGAGCTTCACGAGGAATGGTGAAGGACCTACTTGAGCAAGAGCGGTGCCCAGGGCTAATAGAGAGGTGTCCTGCTTAGCCTTGATAGTTGAAGGACATGTAGTATATTTGTTGAACTGGATAAATGTATATTATTGTAATAATTATATGACTGCTTGTAAATGCATGTAGTGGACCATCTGGATGTTTATTGACGACTATGAATAATAGACGGATAACCACTAAGCCCAAAGGCTCTATCGTTTGTATTTACTATTCTTCTCACACACTACTCATATCTTATTGTGATACGCTATGAAACGAAAAGTTTGAAATTGGTGCATATTTTTCTGAGTAGTTATTTTGAAAGAATAGTATTGTAAGGGACTAAGAGTATTCCCACCAAGTAGTAAACAACCTAGTGAGCATTGCGTACAGCTCGAGTGTATGCAGTTAGCTAGGGGTGTTTCACAAAGCGAGTGGATTGACGAGACGTGGTAGGCCGACGGATGGGCCGCGACAGGACTGTTCCAGAGCAACCACAAGAGTTCCACCTACGCGTTAGGGCGTTAATTGTTTTGTACTATGTATATGGTCTAGATATGTCATTGACAGTGTATAACCTTTGTGTAATAATTATTAGTAAATAGGCATGTGCTTTTGTGTTGGACCGTATTTGTAACATCCCGCTTTCTCTTTAGTGAAAATATTGCTAGATAAATGCCTAGGAATTTCTAGTGAAGGATAAACCATTAGAAATATGACTTTTTAGGTTAAAATGTCTGTAGAAATAATTCTGTTCGTTTTTTTAAAATTCTGCAGACACCAGAACAAACCCTTTCTGCTGTCTGAATACAACCGTGTGTTCAAAGTATCCGTAAAGGTACGGCTACAGATGAGAATTTATAAATACCTAAGTGACCCTAGAATATTACTTAGGAAAAATTAGGAGATCACAAGGATGTGATCGGAATATTTTTAGAACAGCCGTACGCAAAGTACCGAGACCGGAAACGCCAAAAACCTGATCAAAATTGATCTGCCGGAGCCCGTAAAATTTTGACCACAAAATCAGCCATGAAACATCAAAACATATGGCCATAAATTGGCCCAAATGGCAAGTCAACAATTCAAAGGCAATGAGTCATGAAAATGACATTTAAGAAAAAGACAAAATAAGGGTATTTTGGTAATTTTGGCCCCAAGGGCAAAATG
>QANU01087735.1:35557-60234 GCA_003254905.1 Nissolia schottii
TAGAGTTCTCATACCCGCTCCTTTATGGTTCTAGGTGAGCAAGGCAGGACTTCAGCTTGATGTACGCAACGAAGGCCTTGAAGACGAGGAATCAAGAAATAGAATAAAAAGAACTAGGCTAAGGATGTTACAATCCATGTATTGTACTTTTATGAGAACTTATGTGTATGTATTATTTAAGATAATATCTATGTAAATGTTGGTGATGATATATTATGGACCACCTGTTTGCTTATTTTTTGATGTTGTTATATTGGAGCAATTATTCGTGTAGTATAAAGTTTTAACGCTTGCATTATAAATTCTATCTGATGCGAGGCTCATATTTTATAACACATGTATAGAACGAAAAAGTTTCAAAACGGTCCATATTTTCAAGTAAGAAATATTTTCAAGTGTAAAACTAGGGGCTAAAAGTAACCCCAACCAAAGCAGATAACAACCTAGTAAGCATTGTTTGCGACGTACGCGTAAACAGTTAGCTAGGGTGTTTCAGTATTCATGAATATATGTAAATACATGTAAATACTGTTCATGTTCTATGTCGGTTTATCACCTAAATTGCTAAAGATGCTAGCGGTTGTATATATATGCTTCCTTGATCACGCAGGGCTCCTAATCTACAAACTGATAAAGCAAATGAACGAGTTTCAAAATGGTTCATATTTTCGCGTAAGGAATATTTGCAAAGTTAAAAGTAGGGGCTAAAACTAACCCAACCAATGCAGATAACAACCCTATAATCAGTGCTACGACAATCGCGTAGACTGAAAGTCGGGGTGTTACAAAATTCGCTTCTGATTGTTTCGCGAATTTTGGCGACCCTAACAATAGGCTTTTATTGTAACGTTGTAATTGTTATATTGTGGTGGCCTTAAGTTGTATGGGTTTGGGTACTTTTTTCCCTCCTTAGGTTTTATCTATTGAGTTTTATTGAAAGAATTTTTAATGAGACTAGCCTATACGAGTTAGGGTGTATTTGTCCTGTGGCTTTTGATCTTGAATTGATATATTTGTTTCCTTTCTTGGTTTGAGTATTTTTTTTCAATAAAAAATTCATTGTCGTAATTAAAATATATATATATATATATATATATATATATAATTAATATATATATATACACACTATATATATAATTAATATATATATATATATATATATATACACTATTAATGGCTNTATATATATATATATACACACTATTAATGGCTTATGCTAATAAAATTTTATTGAGCATTCTTTCCTCTTATTAGTATTTATAGGATATTAATATATAAAAGTATAGAAATCATCATGCTTACAAAATGCATGCGAAAAAAAGACTTAAATTTAAGGTGTTATCACCTTCCAAAATTTCTCTTTAAAGGAGTTATCAATAGAAAATAAATATTATCACATGTGATAATTCATGATTGGATGACAATATATCAAAATTAAATTCTTATTTATTTATTATTTCCTTTCTTCTCATTTTTCTTTTCAACCAAACAAATTTTTTTTTATTTTTTCCATCCATTTTCTCGTCAACCAAATACTAGAAAGAAAAGTCATTTTTCTCTCCATTTTCTTTCTTCTCATTTTCTTTCCTTCCATTTTTCTTTTGTCAATCCAAACAAAGGGTAAGAGAGAGAGAGAGAAAAGTTTGTACATGAGTTAATGATTACAGAAATATAAATAAAGTGCGGGGGGAACAGGAGGAGTATTCTCCGGGTAAGGGGGGGAGAGAGAGAGAGACACACACAACAACAAAAGAAAAGAAAAAATGGATGTGAGGAAAATTGTGGTGGTGGTGGAAGATGTGGATGCAGCCAGAACTGCTCTAAAATGGGCTCTTCACAACATCGTTCGCTACGGTGACATAATTACACTTCTCCATGTCTACCATTCCTCCTCATCAAGAAGAAGAACCACCAAAGCTCGCCTTCTTCGCCTCAGTGGCTACCAATTGGCCCTCTCCTTTCAACACATGATCTGCAACAACTACCCCAACGTACGTTTCACTTGTTCATTCCTTCCTTCCTTCCAACTATCACTGGTTATATATGCTATGTACAAATTAACCGGCATGTGCCATAATCTTCTAGGATTGTGTTACAGACAAAGGTTGAGATTATTGTGACGGAAGGGGACCAAGAAGGAACCAAGATTGCCGCTACAGTTCGAGAAGTTGGAGCTTCAATGCTCGTGGTCGGACTCCATGATCGTAGTTTTCTTTACAAGTAAGTCCAATTAATGTGAAAGTATTCAAAAGTTTTTTGAGGTCAATTTCAAGAGTAGTGTGCGCTGTTGGAATTATTATTAGTACGGCCTTATGATACAACGGTTTAGAAGGATGAAGTTGGCCTATCTATACAGTAAAATATTGTTCCTCCCTGGGCCTCTACATTTATGTGGTTGTAATATAATTTGTATACCAAAATATAGATTGGAACACAAATTTATAATTGTATGGGCCTGAGTCTGAATTTGCCAGTGGCGAATTCAAACATTTAAAAAATAAAACAAAAAAGTTTGAATTCACCACACCCTATGGCGAATTCAGACATTTAAAAAAAAAAAGTCTGAGAGTCTGAATTCGCCACAGGTTGTGGCGAATTCAGACCCAGACCCATACAAATGTAAATTTTTTACATGGACTATATTATGGGATATAAAGCTTTTGGGGGTAATATATATGTAATAAATCCTTCCTCCCTGTCCTTAGCATTTATTGCTTTTTGGAAAGAAAAAAAAAGTTAATTCACGTTGGACTTCTATCTGGTCATTGTCATTATCACAAGCTGGGGTGATCAATGAAAACCTGAAATTCAATGCTCATAGTATATGTTTCCCGAGTAAAAGAAATTTTAGATTCTGATCAGAGGTCAACTTCTAAATAATGAGTACTCTGGTATCTAGAATCAAGATCACTCTTCTTTTCCTGGTTCTGGATTTCATAACACTACATGGGGTGAGTGGGATCTGGGTTTATTAATTGTGCAATTTGTGTTGCGTTCTTTCTGTTGCTTTAAATTAAAAAGGTGGGATCACGGAAAGCCATGGCACTTGCACGTGCCTTCTTTAATGGTGACAAAAAGTGTTGCCAAAGGTTTTTGGGCTCCACTTTTTGAGTGTGTTTACCTTATTAAGGAAGCACTCAAATTGGATTTTTCTCTTGTTTCTAAAATTTATTATCAAAATCTTACTGTTTTAAAATATATTATAAAACTACACCTGTTTTGTACAACATAGCAGGTGAGTTGGCATTGCAAGGTCACGTAAGACTCGTCAAACCAGTTGACATTTTTGGCTTGAAATTGACAACTCTCTTGACATTTTCGGCTTGAAATCGCCAACTCTCTTGACGTTTTCAGCTTGAAATCGCCAATTCTCTTGGCGTTTTTGGTTGTTGATGTAGCGATTAACTGCTAACCTGACGTTTTAGTCTTTGCTGTCATGTTAAGCTATTAACTGTTGACATGATAGTTAACTTGGCCACATGGCGAAGGTGAGAGAGGGGAGGAGAGAAACAGGTGATAGTGTGTGGGTGAGGTCGCTTTCCAAGCAGCAGTGGCTCACGGAGCTATAGCAGAGAAGAAGAAGAATAAGACAACAAGTGTACGCTGAGAGCAACACAAGAGTAAGCAAATGAAGCAACAATTGGGTTGAGCATGTCACGCGACCTATCATGTGACTAAGTTAATTATCATATCAGTAGTTAATGGCTTAACATGATAGGAGAGACTAAAACCTTACAAAAAGAAAATTATGAGGGACGATTTTTATCACTATTCAATTGCATGTGACACCTATTCATTGAACTTTGTAGTATCTTAATAAGAGATACCTAATGCATAGATTTCTGTGTTTCTTTTATTTAAATATATTTACCTATCCAGCTTTGTTTAATTATTGCTAGGAGAAATCATGCAACTGAAAACATTGGTTTTATTCATTTGGTTATAGATTGGCTATGGCCCATTCTCCTGACAGTACTATAGCCACCAACTTCAACTGCAGAGTACTTGCCATCAAGCAGCCTCCTCTGGCTCTATCTGCAGACAATTCAACCAACATAATGGACTTTTCACATGTCGATATTCCTAGATTACAGTAAGTTTCGTCACAATCTCTCTCACCATTAATAATACTTCCTCAACATACTAGATCCCTCACATTAGATTAGGACTTCGGAGTTTATATATTATTAGAAGCCTACATGGTTTCCATATACTATCTAAGTATATAACCAACCTTGTAATTAATATATATTTTGTTTGTTCCTTAAAAAGGGTTCTTTTTTCTAAAAAAATTTTGATGAGTTATTAATGAAGCAATTAGGCAGCTTAGGTTCTCGTATACGAGACAATGAAAAATAGAGACATATTTTTAATATCTCTTCCTTTTATAAGGACAGAAATTAACCTAAAAATTGTTCAGACATATGGACAATTTTAAATTATGTGTCTCATTTTCTTTCCCCTATCATAAGATTTAAGAAATGAATGAAACGCTACCTTAAGACGTAAGAGGCCCAAATGCACAATTAAGGTTTCCTAATACAGCTTCTAATAAGTAATAACTCATTTTTGGAATTGTCTTGCAGAGTCCCTCATATCCCTTCACCAAAACTTCCATACCGGATCTGCCCGGACCCGTATGCAATTATTTGGAGACTAAGGAGGACAAGGAGAAGTTGATGGACACAATATCATTAGGAAAATATTCTTTGACCTTGATTAAAATGGTCCGAAAAGTAGTACGAACATTATTTTTTTTTCATTTTTAATTTCCTATAGTTTAGGTTCACCTGCTACATATACATACAAAAGAAGAGAGCAATTGACGTAGTATAGTTTGGTTGTTTATGCCTATATTTTTCTGAGTGTACAAAGAATCTCGTGAGAACATTACCATGGAAAAGTGACATGGCACTTTTCCACTTTCCTCATTTTTATCTTCTGAGTCTTTCCCGTGCTGGATAACATCGAAGATGCTAGGACACTGCCTCATTGACACAAAGCATCAAAGTTTTGTTCTCTTGCAACAAAATCTTTGAAGGGAAAACGTTTATGTAAAAAAATTCTATTGAACATTATTTACAGTGTTCATCACAATCGATCTCTTAATATGGAAAAAAGTTAACAAATGTGCGGCACCCACTTTTGCATGGATTGGGACATAAATGTTGCTCAAAATTTGGGTGGGATACGAATTTTACAATTGTATGGGCCGGAAAACTGAAATCGCCATAGTGTAAGGTGATTTCAGAATTTTCGAAAATAAAAAACAAAAAAATAGAAGGGCTGGAATCGCCATCAAATGAGGCGATTTCAAGGAGGACAGTGACAAAATTCAAGTTTGACCAACAGTGCTATGCATTGAAATCACCATGGACCTTGGCAATTTCAACCCCTGCAGCGCCATTTTAAGAAGCGCATGTTACCGAGGGGGACATCGTGAACCTTCAGTAGCAACCATTATAATTTCCTTCAGCGGCAACCATTTTTCACACAGCAACGAATCCTCATTTCAGTTCTAATTCCCTTTAGTTCTAATTTTTCTTTTCACTCCAATGCCTATTTTTTTTTTGTTTCACTCCAGTGTTTATTTTTTTCTTTTCATTTCCGTGCTTATAATTCGCTTTAGCAGTAACCATTTTTCACATAGCAACGAAAATTCCTCCTCACTTCAGTTTTAATTCCCTTTAGTTCAAATTTTTCTTTTCACTCCAGTGCCTATTTTTTTCGTTTCACTCCAGTTTTTATTTTTTTCTTTTCATTTCAGTGCTTATTTTTTTCCATTCATTTCAGCTCTTAATTTTTTTCTTACAGTTAAGTTATTAATTTTCTCCTTTCAAACAAGTTATAATGAAGAAAAGTGTAAAGAGTTTATCTGTATTTTAGTGAAAAAAATAGTATTACGATAGTGAGACCTCAAAAAGAATATGATATTGTAAATCCGTTGTTACACATCTCAGAAAAAATCCTTCAAAATGATTAGGTTTATATTTATCTAATATAGTCATTATTCATGTTATATTTTATTGTTCATGTGTATATTCATGTCTATATTTGTGATGTTCCAATAACCTAATTAATTGTTTTATATATGTATACACTTCAAGTTATTCATTATATTGAGTTTTGTTGAGTTTTGGACAAGTTTCAGCTGATATTCCAATTTCAGGGCTCATTCATTCAAATGACAACAAGTGTCATTCAAAAGAATGCTGAAAAATTCATACCCGAGGAAAATTAAGTTGAGTATTTGAATGACTCCGTAAGTCATTTGAATGACTTGACAAAATTGTTGAGTTTTGGTTTCGCGGGTCAGGTCATTCGAATAACCCCGCCTAAGTCATTCAAATGACTTGTGTCCAGAGGCATTTTAAACACACGATAAGCTCATTCCTACTGAGTTTTCTCTCTCTCTAAAGCCATTTTCTCCTCCTTCTCTCTAGAAAACCCAAAATTCTAACACCAATTCCTCCCCAAACGTTCCATATCATACCAAATCACTTCAAATCCTTCACTCCACCTTCACTGTCATCATCATTCTTCCTTCTTCTCTCCCTCTGAAACCTCCATTGGAGCTCTCTTAGAGATTTTGGAGGTGATCCTAGGGTTACCTGAGTGCATTTGACTGAGTGCGTGAAGAAGAAGGATGGCTCAATGAGGATGTGCATCGACTACCGGCAACTTAACAAGGTCACCATTAAGAACAAGTACCCGTTGCCGAGGATCGACTATCTGATGGATCAGCTTAAGGGGGTAAAGGTGTTTTCAAGGATCGACCTGCGATTTGGCTACCACTAGATTCGCATAAAGGATGAGGATATCCCCAATATGGCATTCAGATCTCGCTACGGTCACTACGAGTTCACGATTATGTCCTTTAGATTGACCAACGCCCTTGCCATCTTCATGGACTACATGAATCGAATTTTTCGGGCATATCTAGACCAATGCGTCATCGTCTTCGTCGACGACATACTGGTGTATTCCAATAGTGAAGAAAAGCACGCCATGCATTTTATTAAAGAAAGGAAAATTTTTTAAATTGGTCCATATTTTCAAGTAAAGAATATTTTCAAAGATAAGATAGGGCTAAAAGTACCCCAACTAAAGCAGTTAACAACTTTGTGAGCATTGTTTACGACTTAAGCGTAAGCAGCTAGCAGGGGTGTTACAAAGATCATAACCAAAATCCAAAACTTGTAAATATGGATTTACTCTTGCAGGATTTACTCTTGCATAAAGGTGAGTATAACCTGCAATGTCCCTATTTGTGTCATCATTTTTTGGAGTATTGCAGTCAAAAACTCTGAGTATTCGTGACCCACATTCCTTCGAGCATGTGCATTTCTCGCGTTTTTAACAAACAAGACAGACGTCTTGAAATACGTCTCTTGCACTAATGTCGTTATTGGAAAATTGCGAGCCTCTAAAAATTTGGAGTTCATTGACTCGGCTAGGTTTGTCGTCATATGGGAGTAGCGGCGTCCACCATCGAAGGAACAAATCCATTTTTCTCTAGGGATCTCGTCAATCCAAGTGACATACACTTCATTATGCTACCGCAGTCTTTCATAACGACGATTGTATTGCTCTACTGTGCTCGAATATCCTGTAAAAGAAATGTGCAAAACCTAATACGCAAGTAGGATGAAATAAATATTTGTATGGACAACTAAACAGAAATAGTAAAAAATGTAACTTACTAATACCATTCACAAGCTTTCCCATGAACTTCACTTTGAGGAGTCTGACGAAATTCTGTGCAATATGTCTGAGACAGTACAGATGGTATGCCCACAAACCACCCATTCGTTGTACTACGGACTTTATAGACTCATGTCGATTGGATATCAAGTCAATTTTGCGTCCCTCTGGTAACGATTGCTGCAAATGTTTCAAGAAAAAATATCAAGCATCTTATGTTTCACTCTCAACAATTGCAAATGCAATGGGAACAATGTTTTGATTCCCATCTTGTGTTGATGCCATCAACAAAACACCCTTGTATTTTTCATACAAGTGTGTTCCATCCACCTAGATCATAGGTTTGCAGTAGTTGAATGCATTAATACAAGGGTCAAAACCCCAAAATGCACGTCGAAAAGTTATAGCATCTGTCATAATAGATCCATCGAAGTTGTAAACATCAGCAGTATCAACTTCATATGGGCATGAATTATCGAAATGTTTTAATGCAACTAACCAATATGACAAGTCATTGTAGGATTATTCCTAATTACCGTAGACTTGTGCAAGCATTTTGCTTTGCAAGCTAATTTTTTCTATATGTTAGCCAATATCCTTTGCGGTCCATAGCAATTGCTTGAATGGACTTTACAGGCATTGTTGGTTTCTCCCTTATTTGTGCTAATATCATGCTAGCAATCTTGAAAGAATTCAACTTTGAATGGTCGCGTGTAAGCCCCGAAGCAAGGCAAGTGTGAAGGTTGTTGTATTTTGTGACCTCCCAAAAGAAAATATTTTTTTTTTTAGTGTGGCCCTAATAAATCATTCATATCCTTGACCAAAGTTCTTGCATTTGTAGAAATACGTCACCAGTTCAGACTCTTTAATTTTTTAATCAACCCTAATACGCAAGAAATGGCTTGCAACAGCTTCTTTAACTGCATCCTTATCAGCAAAATATTTTCCTATGTACAAATTATCACCTGCAAAATAATCATTATGCAAATCTCCAAAATCAGATGCATGCATCGAATTGTGCATTTCCTTCGTCATCTGTATAATTTAATAAACCCAATAATTAATTAAATGTAATAACAGACAATTAAAATTATTATTATTATAGTCAACAGATTTGCAGTTCTGATACACAAGATTCTCATCGCGAGGCGAACATAGAGCATACTTTGCGTATTTGTTAATATACATAATTAATTTAAAATATAATATTGTTGGACCCATTTTAGTACAAAATATTTTCATTTTAACTGATTTGACATTAATTTATAAACAATTAATTAAATAAACCTAATACTTAAATGTAATTACAATTACACTTATTATTATAGTTTATTTGGCTACTAAACTACAATTTCTAGTCAACAGATTTGCAGTTTTGATACACAAGATCCTCATCACCAGGCGCGCATAGAACATACTTTGCATATCTGTCAATGTACATAATTAATTTAAGATATAATATTGTTGGACCCATTTTAGTACAAAATATTTCCATTTTAACAAACTTGATATTAAATTATAAACACTTAATTATATAGTCCTAATAGTTAAATATAATTACAATTACAATTATTATCATAGTTTATTTTGCTACTAAATTTATATAACAATATATGAATTGTCGTCCGTTCCATCGCCTTCAGTAATATCACTTTCATGCTCGCTCCAACTTGCATCGTCATCTTCCTCTGCGAAGAACTCATCGTCTGACAGTAATGCTGCATCAACGTCGTGTTGATGTACTTCGTTTGAACTTAGGCCACCACCTAAATCAACGTTCCCAGATACCTCCTTGAATTTCACAAACATATCAATGTCACTCAGGTGTGTCTTATAATTTTCGTATAAATAAAACATCTACAACACTTGAGCGTCATTTGGTATTGTCAAAGGTCAAAATTTTACCAACCCATTCATGAAAGACACTGGAGCTTTATATCTTATTCTTGCCACTCTTTTGAAAATGAGAAGATATTACACCACACAAGTCTGTGATGACATTAACGGCCAAATTACAATAAACTCAAAATTATTTTCACTAATAAACTCAACACCCTCAACATTATTCTTTTGCACTGAACCATTATAAAAAATAAACGCAGCAACACCTCCCCTATTCATTTTTTTATCAAAACAAAAATACAAACATCCTAAGAGAAATGAGAGGTTCAACAAAAGAAAAATAGATATAAGAAATGAGAGGATGAAGAAGAGAAGAATGAGATAATGGTGAAGAGGAAGAAAAGAATAAGAGAATGATAAAGAATGAAAGAATGACAGAATAGTGAAGAGAAAGAAACCCCACTTCCAATTTTATAGGTGAACTTTTCTTCTCCCCGGTGCACTTTCGTTCAGTCAAAATGTTGACTGAAAAGGGTCTGAAATCGCCACTCCCTTGGCGATTTCAACCCCCTGATAGGGTTACTTTTCTTTTAAATGGTATTGAATTATCACACCTTATTGTGATTTCAATACCTTTTCTCATACAATTATAAAAAATTTATCATGTACATATTACTACATATATTTATTGTTAGTGCATATAGCTGTAAAAATTCCAACAAATGTCATTAAGGTACTTGTTAATAAGTTTAAAATAAAAATATCACATTAAATAAGCTTTTCAAGTTAAAATTATAAGCTTTTAAAGTTTTCAATGCATTAAATATATTAAAAACACTTAAATATTTTTACCTTGAAATTCTTAACTGAGTGCTTAGGGGTAATTATTAGCAAAAATCCAATTAATATTGTTATTGAAGGTAACATATTCAAAGTTATCAAACTCGAGAATTTAAGTAAATCTGTAGATCCTCAACAAACTCAAATCGTAAATACACGAGTTTACAAACAAAAAAAAATGTTATAAGTAATATAATTATAAACAAAACATGATTAAATATTATATTTATAATTAAAATTGAATAATATTAAATTTAAATTATATTAATGAAAAAAATATCATAAAATACCCCTTAATGCATGACACTTAATTGTTATGTCATATTTTATTTTGTATGTGTATTATTTTATAATTTGATAAAAACATAACTCAATTATAATAAATATATGAAATTAGCTTAATAAACTCAATAGATATTGTTTAACATAAATAAAGTTAGATAAATATCTAACAAAGTTACAAAATTTTGTACATTTTGAAATAAACTCATAAGTAAATTTTAACTCGTAAACTCGCTAGTAGAATTAATAATTTACTTAACTGATATGAGTTTACCAAAAAAGAGTTTACACAAGTGTTACTCATTTTGTGTAATAAAATCGTAACGAGTCAACTAGTAAGTTTAACCACCAGGAATATATCTAAATGCAATTTAACTCTGTTCAAAAAAGAACTAGCATAATCTACACAATGGCAGAGGATGTTTTTACAAAACTACAAAACAGAGAAAGGTTGCAGGGAAATAATTGGACAAAAATTTGGCGCTGCTCGCAACTTACCTGAACTTACAATTTAAGAGAATTGAAATATAAAATAAAATTCGCTAACAAACTAATAGAATTGTGTATATCTCCACGAACGTTGGGAGGTGAAAAACTAAAAGATTTCACTGCACGAAATAAGCTTCAAGAATATAAAAATTTCTATTTACCAAAAATTCAAAATCAGTTGCGGGCTGAAAATTCTCCGTATGTTTTATATCAAGTGCTCTCGACCATACTCACGTACAATTACCGGCACACTTGTAGGTGGGACCTGCAACAAGAAGACTAATTAGAGATTTTAAAAAAAAAAAAAAAAAAAAAAAAAAACTAAACTAAATTATGCTACCAGCTGAGTTGTTTTCATTGAGAACGGCTATATAGAATAGACATCATCATTGCGTCCTATCATAAATCATGCATAAAGGCAAGCTGCAGGTCTTTTTCAATGGCTGTGTATAGTCCTAGTCTCCCTCTACCCCTAGGGCTTGTGTCTTTTCCTCACGTGATCTGATCATCTAAGGCATAGTTCTAAAACTTGGCACACCTAACTAGGCCGATTCTCAAGTTAGATCGACCAGTGCAAACCAATCAAACCTAGACAACCCAGTGATAACTAAACCGGTTCAAGAAAATCTTCAATATTTTTTTAAAATGTTGTCAAGTAGAAACGAACCCAGTACACTTGCTTACATAATGCACTGACTGCCACTAAACTAAGCACATTATTGTATATTTTCTATTTAATGAAATTAAATTATATTTTTTATATTTATTAATTAAAATCTGATTCAGCAAGTGACTCACTAATTGAACCAGTGACCCAGTGACCCGATAATGACTAGGTCAAACACCGGGCCAATTTTAATAACTATGATCTAAGGCAAAATTCTACATTATTTTTGGCAATAAATGCTACCCAAACTTACTTTCTAATAAATTCAGATAACGGGCACGAGATAAAACGTAAAGAAAGCAAAAATGTTCCCGATTTTAGCCTGCTCAACGAGAAAATAAATGGCCAAAGGACCAGTTATGAACAGTATAGGACAAATGATATTAGTTCAATCCTAAATAATAAAACTAAAGAATAAACCCTAAATTAGTCACCAAGAAAAATAGCCAGACATCAATTCCCAAGGGGGGTAAACAGCTCATCTCATGGTTCCTACGAACACAAATGTCAGTCCTTTCAGCTCTTTTAGAGATCAATGTCTGGTTGCATCGACTAATGTGGTCAATATTTGTGATTCTTAAGGATTCAGCTGGCAGCTTTTGAGTTAATTTTTTCAGAAACTGTGTTCAAAGCTAAATTTTACAAGGACAAATTTGAGCGTATGGAAACGAGCTAGATAGACGTCACCACATTTAAAGCTAGTACGAAGAGCTGGAACGCAAAAAACTACGGTAAAAACTGTGTAGCATACTCTAATCAACTTACCATTCCATGGTCTGTAAAAATCGCTGAGACATAATCTGAAGGAGTGGCATCATACCTGCAGTCAAAATGAAATCAGTCTATACATTCTTGGGGGCTGTTCGCACAAATGAAATATCAAAAGCTTACATCAAATTCAAGAGTTGCAAATTCTCTACACTCTTCCAATTGTCCAGATAATTGACATCCATTCTTCCGGGAACCATGGCAACGGCATCTGGGTCACCTGCAAGCAATTCGGAGTTCTCTCAATTACAGTTTCCAGCTCCATTTCAGAAAAGGAAATGTAGCTTGCTTGGCAGAGCGGGTAAAAGAATAGAAGTGGGATGAAGATGCCTTGGTTTTTCATACGATGCTTTGATAGCAAAAGAAATAAGAAAAAATTAACAAGCTGATGCTGTCAAACTCACCTAGTTCATTGGAACATATTGAATCAAGTTGCACTCTCTCATGAAACTTATAAGCTTCACAACAGATCAATACAGGAACACGAAATGCATGAGCCACCATAGCAACACATGCAGTCCCAACCATTGAGTATACAGTTCCATTAGACAGTACGGCAGAAGCTCCTAGCAAAACTCGTGTGACCTCGTGCATGACATAAGAAACACCATTTATAAGAGTATATGTACAACTAAGTCCCTTTGCCAACAACCTACGAAGTAAGGCCTGACTTTCAAGCTTTGGTCGTGAGTCTACAACCACGACACGGAACTGCTTCCCAAGATCATGGGCATATAAAAGAATCATCTCAACAACACATGATGATCCATATATAAGAACAACATCTCCATCCCTAACCTTTGTAGCAGCATGTACAGCAATCACCTTATCGGCAAGAATTATTTTTTCATTAATGAATCCATCAATATAAGAACAAAGAGCTGCTTTTGCCTCAGATTCAGAATGACTTAAAGGCAACTTGGCAATACAATTTTTTACAAACCTAATTGCATTTCCCATGCTAATAGAAAGAGGCCTGCATTCAGTAAAAAATGAAACATAACTACTGATTTTTGCAGTTAAATCCCTAAGAAGAGCTTTTTCAGGAGGAGTGGAGTAGTCTCTAATGGCTTCCTGAAATGCTCTAAGCATTTCAATACAACGAGCATTATCACCTGATGTATCTCCGGCCAAATAATGCAATCCAACCTGAAAATTATACAAGCGAATCAGCAACATACCTAAATTTTTTTTAAGCTTATTTGCAAAATACGGACTTATACACAAAACAAATGGCTCACGAACTTCAAACTTTATTTTTGGGAGGAGGGGGAGGGGGGGGGGGGGGAAGAATTAAATTGACATAAAGAGGCCATGGTTTGATTTCAAAGAGCATCAACATTCCCCCCTCTGCATTGGAAGAAGGACTATTAGTGATACTGGTTCTTGATCAAAAGAAAAAACATGAATACTCAAGGCCAATAGCATTGATGCCACAATGTGCATATTTGTACTTTTTTATTTTTGGATTAAAGAAGAATTTCATTAAGTAGAGAAGGGAATTACAGAAAGTAAGAGGATAAGAAATCCTCAATAAAGAGACAAAAACATTAACTAAAAAAACCATAAAAAGCTATCAATGTACAAATGCAAACAAAGGACAAACAATTCAAGTATATAATATTATCAAGGTTTTCAAAAGTACATTTTAAGCAATGTAACATACCAATAATAACAAGAAACAACAAATACAACAATATTAAAGACAGAAGACTTGATATGAAAGAAGAATAATTAATTTAAGAGACAGCAATGCAAGCGCATATAAGCACAAATTATGCACTCTAGATAATGAAAAGGAAAGTTAGTTCTACTGTTACTATTCATAATCAGATCAGAAATTTAACTACAATATTTACAAATACATGCCATATATAGAGTTTAGTTCTGCTGTTAGTATTCACGTTGAGATTACATATTTAACTAAATATCTACATATAGATGCCATGTACATTATTTTGAACCTTACAAAATTCCAAAAGCTTACCTTGAACACAGCAGGATGCACTGAATCAAGTTGGAAAAGCTTTGGTTCAAGTTTAGGAAGCTGAGAACCATGTTCATATTGAGGCAAATGCCGAAATAATTCAACTCTGTTTCTAGCTTCAGTTTGATTGACTACTGCACGCTTTTTAGCCTTTTCTACTCTGTTTTTGTCATCAAATTGCATTCGAGGAAGAGGAGCATCTTTTTTCCTCTCTTTCTCCAAAGGACGATCTCCTTTTTTCTTTTTAGTAGCCACTGAAGATGTAACAGGTAGACCATCTTTCTTTTGTGAAGACTGCTTCATACTTTTCCCAGGGGCTGCTCCGCCAGATTCAGCAACTGCTGTACCTCTGTCAGCTGGATACAGAACAATCAAAAGCTTAAGCACTAAATGCAGAAGCAATATGAAGGTCATAGCATTGTTGAGTAGTTAGCAATTGGCAAATGACTGTCTTGACATTTTAAGGTCTATTTAAAGACTAACTACATAATCTCTCTTTCATTGCCAAAATTTATACAGTTAATAGGATTAAAATGCAGTTTAAATGAAAACATGGGTTATAAAGGAAAACCCACCAGGACTACTCAAAGATAAAGTTCACCTGAATTTAGAATTCATAAAACTAAGCCAAGGCACAAAAGCAGTAAATGTGAACCAAAATTGATTTTATTATCCATATCTTTCATTTAAAGTCGAATTAAGGGGGGAAAAGAAAGTCCAATGTAAGACGCAATTGTCAATGTTTTTGAATGAGAAAAAGCAATAATTTAAACTTTGTAGTAATATACATAAATGTAAATGATAACCCTGTCATGTACATCTTATCATCAAACGAATTCATCGTGAAGAACAAACTTTTAATCACTACAACCTTTAGAAGCAGCTTTTGCAGCTCTTTGGGCCTCCTGCAAGGCACGTCTCTCAGCCTTAGTAGTTTTTGCTTTAAGTAGCTTTGAAATTGATGGTAGATCATGGTGTACTTCTTTGACATGGTATACTTCTTTGACAGACTCTTCCCTCTTTTCTGCAGGATATTGTGGTTGTCATTAATATGTGAAACAATGAGACATGCAAATATTTATATGTAGAACCAGCTATCTATCGAAAGCAAAACAGCTTAGATAGGAGTCGCACGAAAAAATTCAAAACCAATTTGGTCAAAAAGAAAGTTAAAACCCAATATACTCCCACATCCCCTTATGGTAGAAGGATGTAAACCCTAAACATATAGATAGATGGATTGAAGGGGGGTAAAAAACGAAATAACCACTGTTAGAATTGGTACATGTGACTGAATCTATTAAGCCAGGTGATTAGTATTCATAGCAAACAGTAGAAGTCGATGCTTTGGAATAATAGTAGTCATAGGAAATAGGTCTTTATTATTGCCCTTGAAACTAAGCATGTATTTATTTCCTATAGCACTATATATATATAGTGCTGATGAATGCGTCTACTCATGTATGGAACTAAAACCTTTTTCTCTACACATATTTGTGTCTCTAGATTCTTCCTCTTCTGTACAACAACATCAACAACTGAGCCTTATCCCACTACGTAGGGTCGGCTACATGGATCAAGCGACGCCATAGTACCCTATCAAGGGCCATGTTTTTATGTAGATCATTAACTTCTAAATCTCTTCTAATAGTTTCCTCTATAGTTTTTCTAGGTCTCCCCTTATGTCTAGCTAATGATACTAGCCACTGGATCTACTCTCCTTACTAGGGCTTCTACTAATCTTCTCCTCACATGTCCAAACTAATTAAGACGAGACTCTACCATCTTTTGTACTATAGGTGTTACTCCGACTTTCTCCCTAATGCAATCGTGCCTAATCCTATCTTGTCTAATGTGTCCACTCATCCACCGTAGCACCCTCATTTCCGCAACATTGAGTTTATTCACCTGTTGGCTTTTTCCTGCCCAACACTCAGACCTGTATAACATTGTCGGTCTCATAGCTGTGCGGTAAAATTTTTCCTTAAACTTGAGTGGCACTTTTCTACCTCACAAAACTTTCGATGCACTCCTCCATTTCATCCACCCAGCTTGGATCCTATGATTAACACCACTCTCTATCTCCTCATCATTTTGGATAATGGAGCCAAGGTACTTGAACCTTGTGACGTGTGATATAGGATCGTCTCCAATTTTCACTTCTATGTTTGGATTTGTACGCCTCTTACTAAACCTATATTCCATATATTCGGTCTTACTTCTGCTTATACGAAGATCGTGTATTTCCAACGCTTGTCTCCATAGTTCTAACGTTCCATTTAACTGTTCTCTCGACTCTCTCACCAAAACAATGCCATCCGCAAAAAGCATGCATTGGGGCACTTAGAGTTCAGTAAGAGCGTCCAAGACTGAAAAGATAGGGACTTAGAGTTGAACCTTGATGTAGACCAATGTGATGAGGAATTCCTATGTCGTTCCACAGTTTGTTCTTACGCTAGTTGTGACCCTGTCATACATATCAGAGCGGTAAACATCATCAATGACCTGTGTCCATTAATTCTACTGCAGAGTTTCCTACAATTAGGATCTCTTGTTCCTTTTACTCTGCCAGTACTATAATTTTTCTCGTGCCTTTCCATTTATTCATGTTTCTGCTGAGTTGAATTTTTTCCAACTATGCTCTGCATCCTTTATTTCCCTACCTTCGCCCTCATTACTTTATGATTTAGGGAAGAAAAAAAAACTGCTCTAACCTCCTGTCTGCCAGTTCTGCATCTAGTCAAGCAGGACATGACATGTTCAATTCTAGTTTAACAAGTAAAAGGGCAGGTTAGGCTCTGTCCAGACCTATCAAACACAAGTATTTTTTAACCTGTTTTGGGAGCTGGTTCTGCATCTAGTTAGTAGAATCAAGTCTCCTCCATCCTCTTTAATTCAAGCATCATACTCGGTCAACATTTTTGTAGTTTCATCTTTTCAATAAAACCCAGATATCATTTATGTCAAAACACAGTTTATCTTCCAACTATCACAGCGGGTCCTTATTTCACTACCCAGCAGCTGATCCATCTCAAAAAAAAAAAAAAGGTCACCACCCAATCCAACATCCTAGGGCCGGCCTACAACCAAAGCAAATTTTCTGGAAAGTATCTCACACATCCATCTACCAGGGTGTGTAGCTCTCACTCCTTCTTTCAGCTCTCTGTTAGCTGTGAGAGTGCTGCCAGTGTTTTCCAGAGGCTCCTGGTTCTATTTCAAAGGTCAAAATTCCATTTTGGTAAGTTTAAATAGCGGGTCTGCCATTGATCTTATCTGCCTAGTGTTTTCCTTTATGGTTTGTTCTTTTGGCTGTGGGTCCGTGTCATTTCTGCAGTTGTTTGTGTTCTCATATTCGTGTCTCAACCTTTTGAGTAGGTCTGTCTTAATTTGTTCTCCAGTCATTGTATATAGCACCTCCCTCAGATCCATCCTATGTCACCTCTGAATCCTTTGCTCATAATTTCATAGGATGGCTTATGAGCTTAATCCCTCAGTAGTTTGTGTAGTTTTGCATATCCTTCCAAGGCATAAAACTAAACTGACAAAACCAAACTGACTTCCTGTTGTTGAGCATGTTAAAAATATCATAACTCATTCATGGCTCTCCACCTAACACCTAAAACTTAAGCTTTGGTAGAGTTGGTCTCGAATAGTGCAAGTGATGTAGGACAACGTAAGGATTAGGACCAAGCATAAATAGATTAGGGATTTTTGCCGTAATCGTAGCAAGCTTATGGATTGAAGGTTAACAGGGTTTATGTTAGGTTATAGGTATAGGCAATAGACAAGTATAGCAGGGTTAAATTGGTGACAAATTCGGGTGGTTTGATATTATCTATGGGTTTAATGTTTGAGTTCGATGGCTTCGGGGTAAAATGAAGGAAAGCTAAGGGTTTTTATGAGTGAATATTTTACATTGTCTTCCAAAGGAAATAAGATCTGTGAAGGTGTTGTGGTGAAGAAAATCAACAAAGTAGGAAAATGACCCGAGAGAAAGATAAACCAAGAATTCATACCTAGGCTTTGATTGCATCACCAGACTATGTAAGCAGCACTTTGCTAAAGTATCATTAAATTGAAACAAACTTTGAAAGAAGGTATTACATTGTTTAACAAAAATGAAATCATTTAGTTTCCTTAGGTTTGCTTTGGGTATAGAATCAGCAGATAACACAAATGCATCCTTATAGAGCACAATCCAATTCAGGGTGGTGTGCTGATTGACAATTTCCACACATCCCATGAAATACTAGACTAGGCAAAACATCACTCCCAACTCCCAAGCAATGACGAGAACACAATAGGTAATGATAACAAATCCCAAGTAATGATGAGAACACTACAGGAGTATAGGTAATGAACAAACAATAAAATATCAAATCCTAACATAAACTCAATTTCAATCACTTTCGACAACTAAGCAACATTCAGTTTAATCAATCTAGCCACCCATTACAAAGCACCAAAAAAAATTCATTCCACGTGATCAACAAGCAAATATTAACGAATATAAAAGCGCAATAAATCTTGAATAAAATCCAAGTTCTTTCCTGAAAAATCTAGGGTCGCATTAATCCTTTAAATATAAAAAAACCCCTACATCCTAAACAATACTAATGTGCCATGTAACTAACTGAGTATCTGGATTCTGGAGTGGTTCTTAATTAAACATGATATATCGTAAGCACGAAAGCCATTATTTGAGATGAGTAAGGTCGCGAACTCTATAAACTATAAGATGATGTATTCCAAACAGAATTTCTCAACTATCTTATCCATGTTTATAAAATTGTAATTGTTAAGACCGTGTACGGGTTTTAATTTCTCCTGAAGGAACACGTCTTCTTATGAACGAACTTGAAAGATTACTCAAAAAACTTTATTACCAGTGCCTCCAGCGAGATTTTTCTCATTCACCCGAACAGCCAAGGAGCTCTTCTTCACAGAAATTTCCAGAGGCTTTGCGGCCGGCAAATCGAACCCTACGCCGGCGAAACTCGAGTCTCTGCCAAGGAACCAGCTAGAAGAATCCTCTGATAGCTCGCCGTCGCCGATCCCACCCCGGCTGGAAGAAATCGACGTCGCCGGCGAGGTTCCGAGCAGCGACTCGGAGGGGTTGTAGCTCCCAATCGCCACCAGGTCCCCCGATGCCTGCCGCCGGAGCCCGGATTCGGGGACGGGCACGGCGGCGGTCCGCTCGGAGAGAAGACGTGGCGGGGGCATCGTGACCGGAGAGTCCGGCCGTGGCGGGGAGTCGCGTTCGGGCGGGCCGGGTTCTGCCGGCGGAGCGAAGAAACCGACGCGCCTGACTTTCGGGTCGATGGTGGCCCGCGAGACGCGCCGCGCGTCCATGGGAGGGAAGCGTGTGGCCTTGGTGGCTATGTCTCAGGTAATGAATGATAAGGAAAAGTGTTGGCGTTGAGAAAGAGGATGGATGGGTCTCGATGATGGCTGCAAGATTCTGGTTATGGGATTAGGTATTTACATTGAGATTTTTAGTTTAGAGGATATTTCTCCAAAATCCTTTATATCTTTTATCTCTTTTAACATTAATAAAGGAATGCATTCCCTATTTTATAACAATATAGGTATCTCAAGGCATGAGTCATCAGGGATCATGGTTGGTTGATTAAAGTGAAAAGGAGTTTCATTTTTACTTTATTGATTTAATAATAAGATTTCACATTTTACCTTTTAAAGTGAGGGATCTCACTTTAGCTAATCAAAATTCAAAGGTTTTAAATAAGTAAAACCTTCTTAAAATTGTTAGAACTTAATTTAAACTTTTGTGTCTTTATATCTTTTCAGATGATTAAACATAACTAATTTTGACTTAAGAATATTTATTCCCTATGAAATACGATAAATAGGTTAGGAATTTTAGATCTGGCATTGAAGTAATATAAAGTAGCAATAGTAATAAGAAAAATGTATTTGGATCCGCTAAGATCTAAAATGAGTGAGAGGTAAATATTAACTAGAGGTTAAAATTCTTAGATTAATAAAATAAATTTATATATGAATCTTACTTTATTAATCTAAAATTTAAAAGTAATATCGGGAATTGAAGGTACTTGGTGTCTCTAATCCAAACAAACAAGGGATAAATACAATTAATCCCATTGTATTATATGACTGTGTTTGGTTATTGAGAGAGTACTACATAGAGACATGAGAATTGAGACATATAATACAAGACTAAAAGTCAGTCTTGTATTCTATTTAATGATGATATACAATACATAATTTATTGTATCTGTATCATGTTTGATTTTGTTGTGACAACACATAAAAACATGACAGATGACTTAAAATACCCTTTGGGTATCGCTCTCACTCATTTATAATTTTATTAAAACTTTGTCTCTATCCAGAAGCTGTTAAGAAGACACCTGGTGCAAGTTCAAGAGCGCGGTGGAGGAGGGTAAGTTCCCGGAAGTTACCACTAGAGACGATGGGATAATGAGATTTAATCAACGCTTATGTGTGCCTGACAAGGATGGTCTAAGAGAAGATATTTTACGGGAGGGTCACAAGAGCCATTTTACCATGCACCTGGGGGACCACTAAGATGTACCACGACTTAAAAAGGATGTTTTGGTGGCCAGGATTGAATAGAGACGTTGAGGACTGGGTGCAGCAATGCCTAGTCTGTCAGAAGATAAAGGTTGAGCACCAGAAACCTCCTGGATTACTGGCTCCTCCAAAAATTCCTGAGTGGAAATGGGATGGCATAGCAATGGATTTTGTCTCTGGATTGCCACGCACCAAAAAAGGGGTTGATGTCATCTGGGTGATTGTGGACTGACTCACTAAGTCAGCCTACTTTATTGCAATCAAGATGAATTATTCGCAGAAGTATCATGCATCTCCTGAGCCTGTGTTAGAGCCGGAAGAGATGCAATTGAGAGCAGATATTTCTCTACCACTGCAACCGCAAAAAATCATTGACTGCAAGACCCGGAAAACTCGTAACAAGGAGATTCCGATGGCACGAGTAATCTGGAGGAACAAAGATGTTGAAGAGTAGACATGAGAACTCGAAGAGGACCTGAAGAAAGCTTATCCAGAGCTATTTGAAAGTACAAAATTTCGAGGGTGAAATTTTTCTAAAAGGGAGGAATGTAACATCTCGCTTTCTCCTTAGTGAAAATCTCGCTAGATAAATGCCTAGAAATTCTCATTGTATGTTAAACCATGAGAAATATGAACTCTTAGGTTAAACGTGTCTGTAGAAATAATTCTTCTCGTTTTCATAAAATTCTGCAGACACTAGAACAGATCATTTTTGTCATCTGAGTACAATAGCGCGTATAAGGTATCTGTAAAATATACAGTCACAGAAGGGAGCTCACAAATACCTTAGATTGACTTAGGTTATTCCTTAGAAAAATTAGGAGATCACAAGGACGTGATCAGAATATTTTTAGAATAACTACACGCAAAGTACAGGAACTGGGAATAACCAAACCTGATTAAAATTGATCTGCGTGTGACCCTTAACTCTTGGCCACAAAAATGGCCAAGACACAAGGCTAAATCACAGAAGTGGCCAAGTGGCCAAGTCAACTTTCAAAGCTTTGAGTCATCATATGAGTCATATGGTGACTAGGTCATATGATGTCATGCTTAGGTCATGGATGACATAAACAAAGGAAAAAATGGTAAATTGGTCCAAGGGCAAAATGGGAAAGTGAAATTTGTCCAAGGGCTTATAAATACCCCCTTGGATCTGAAATTTTGGAGGAAAAAAGAGAACCCTGCCAAAACTCTGTCCAATTACATACTCAATTGTTATTCTGTCAAAACACGGACCTTGAGACTTTCCTGCACAGAACCTAGCCAAGTTTCCCTAACCCTAACCTTACCAATTTCTACTAGAGTCTTAGAGAAACCTCTCTCTCATAGATCTATCATAGAGCAAGAGCTTGGAAGCAACCGAGCAAGTTTGGATTCTGCGCAGACTCGTTGAACAAGTAGCAGAAACCGTACAAGTGGGTAAACCAACCTAACCACTGTCTATGTGGTTTTATGTTAGATGATATATGGTTTTAAGATGTTGTATGTGACCATGACTATATATATGTGTTGTTGATATTTGTCTGGAACTGCCGGTGCTATCTGTGACTATGTCAGAATTTAGGAAAGCCTAAGATGGAAATAGGAACATAACCACGTTTTTGAGAGGAACTGTATGCTGGGAATTTTATCATGAAAAACTAATGTTATTTTTGAAATCTACATGAAAAATTGAGTGGGGATGTCAAGTTTTGTGATTTTTGGAGTCCCCGATGAATTTCTCAGCAAAATAGACAGAAACGACGTTTTCGGGCATACAAGGGAAAAATGGGAATTTCGAATTTGGGACTGAAAAACTGGGTTGATTTTCAGAAAATATGGGTTTAGAACTATCAAAAACCTTAGGGCCAAGTCTTGAGTCCATCGGGTTTTTGAGAACTAAAATTCCAAAGAAAACAGGGCTTTACAGGGGCAAAACAGCAATTTTGGGGAAAGGGTAAAATAGTAATTTCGTGAATTTGAGTTTGAAATCTGAATTTCTAAGTATGAAAAATGATCTTAGAGCTATGAAAAACCTTGGGGTAAGGTTTTGGACCTCTCCGGTTTCTGATCACTAACTTCTGACAGAAAGCTAATGCATGCTTTGTGATTATTGGAATAGTTGCTGGATATATGTTTGTTTATGTTTAACAAATGTTTGAGCATGAAATTATGTTCCTTATATGTGTTGAATTTGATGATTAAAGTTATAGGGAGTATTCTTGAGATTGGATATGAGATATTGAGTTGTATTTATTATATGTGAATTGTTGCATTGAGATATTGAACTGTGCATATGATGATGAGAAAGAAAGAGAATGAGACCACCTCTAGCAGTTCCAAGGTTTGGCTATTATGTGAAGGTCTAAGTCCCGGTCGAGTCCAAGATTTGACCCCAACGTCATCCAAGGGTGGTAACCCCAGTCGTGATTTAGTTTCGTATGTGAAAAATATGTTTGCATGTGTGTAGAAAAATTTTGCGTATGTGTGTGCAAAAGTTTATACATTTAGTATTGTTGTATATACCATACGTACGTCATACAATCATAACAAAATTAGTGTACACCTAACATTACAATTTCAAAAAAGTTGAGTCCTCACCACGAGCCACACACTTTTGTAATTTGCAAGTATGATGTCAAAGGCTTGCCATAATGAAACATTGTTGAATAGACCAGTGTCTAAGAAATTTTTCTTAGCACACATGAAAAAAAAAATTGAGTCCCAACTAATATTAAAAATTTGTGTTTTAACAAAAAAAGTCCATTCTCTCTCCACGTGTACCCTCACTAAAGGTTATTTGGACGAACCACTCTAGAGAGGAAGCAACATAGGAAGCAGAAGATGCGATGAGAAAGATGTACCTTTATCTTTTTGACCCCTTAGGTACGTTGTTAGTTTCAGTTAATCAGTGCAATTTCAGGGACCAAACTTTTTAAGGGGGAAGAATGTGATGACCCATGCCTTCGGAAGGGCGTCGCAGCGACTCAGAGAATGCAATGTGTAACACGCTTTTTTGGTATTATAAGCATTGTCTCAGTATACTGTCTGCCAAGTTTGGCATGTATCGTTATTCATGTATTAGTTGAACTACTCATCCTCTATGAGTTTGCCCCAACTTAATGACTTAACATGACCGTAGGGACTAAAACCTTACAAAAAAATTACGATGAATGATTTTTAGCAAAAAAAATTATAAGGGTAGAACACAAAATTCAAAATTTATGAGGAATTAAAAATATATTTAACCCTAACAAAAAATAATGTGTACACCACATTTCTACCACCACATTAAATGCACACTTTCTTCCTCTTCTTACCCATTCTCCCTCACACACACACACACTTCTCCTCCTCTTCTTCTTCTCTTCTTGTTCATTTGTTTTCCTTTTCTCCCCTCAAGCTCCTTCTTATTTTTTTTCCTTATTTTTCTTCATTTCCTACTCCTTTTTTCCCCTTTTCTCCAATCACTATCCCTTCTTTTTTTTTTTCTTTTTCATTTTTTAAGTTTTTCTTGTTCATTTTTATTCATTTAAACTT
>QANU01087739.1:0-12014 GCA_003254905.1 Nissolia schottii
TTTGTCAAATCATTAATATGTATCTAAATTAATGTCAAAATTCAATTTATTATAACTAAATTGGTGTTATCTTTAAAATATCAAGACAAAAAAATATAAATTTAACTGTTGAATATTATCCCTTCCCACCAAAACCACCTAACTCCACCGTGATGGTAAATACATAAAAATCTTATTTTTTGTGTTTTTTTAACAAAATAAAAAGCTAAAAATATGATAAGAATGAAAAGAAAGTAATAATTTTGTAATTGAAATTAAAAACATATAATAAAAAATAGAAAATTTTTAGTTTTAATTTTATGTTTTTAATTTGTTTTTAGTTTTTCATGATTTTCTAAAAGAAAGAAAATAAAAGGAAAAATCTTGAAAAATTGTTTTCAGTTCTTTTTTATTATTCCCTTTATAAAATGCTACAAAGAAAATTAACAAATCAAAAACAAAAAATAAAAACAAAAATCACACCAAACCTTTATAAATATTTTTTTCTGATAAATGTGTTATGTTCATTAATGGCAGCCCATAGTTATTCAATGGGATGTGGCACTGAGATACACTTTCATTCAGAAAGCTGCAGCAACGGTAGCAAAGTACATGGGAAGACCAATCACAGAGAAGAAGAATGGAGGAGTTCTATCAGTGAATTTGGCAGGAATAAAGTTGGCACATTATTATGATCCTTTATTGTCATTAATTGCAAGTGGGATCAAAATTGGTGACCATATATATTGTGGCTCCCTTATGTACCCCTTTATAGTTCGTGTTGATAGAAAGCGATTTCCTGCCAACACCACCACCCTCTCTGCATGAAAATTTTGAATGAAAAATTAAGAGCTAATTTATTTACTCATATATATATGTTGATCCAATCCCTAATCTTGGCTTTGGGTTGTGAACAAAAACTAGCATGTGCTAAGAGGGCCAACCCTAATTGATTGGAGTATGTAATTTTGCATCAATGACTACTAATTAGTTGCTACTATTTGCGTTTTTTTCTTTTTTTGAGTTTAACGGAAATTAGGAGTGAAGGTTGATTGATTTAATTCATCAAATAAGGTCAATTCGAATCGCACCAACTTGTTTGGTTCAAATTGGTTTTTGAGTTAAAAAAAAAAGAGAGACTAAAATCGCCCATTAATAAGTCAATTATTGATTTTTCAATTTTTAAACTCATGGCTTGAATCTTGAACCCGTCTACAAACCCTTTTACTTTTATTTTTCTTTGAACTTAAAGATTAAAATGTGATTATAACATAAGACATGAGACATAATTATGTAAATTGTCATTCTTATTTTTAATTATGAATCATATTTTAGTGGTTTATCATAATTTAATGATTTTTCCTCTTTTTTATTTTTTATATTTAAAAAATATATTATGTATTAAGAATAAATCTGAGAACTAAACTGAACCAGCTCAATTAAGCATATTAGTCCAAAAAAATTGCAAAAATCAATCAAACCAAACCAGTCTAAAATGATTAGTTTAAATACATTTATTTTTTCTAAAATCAAACTAAATCGACCCCGATTTTACCCCTAACAGAAATATACAAATTATTTTAATGCACAAAAATTCTAGTTGAAATTAGGGCTAGTAGTTATTTTAATTTATTGGAAGCCTATGAGAGTTTAATTTTTATATACCACGTAAAACATTTATGCACTCATTTTACATTATATACCAACAAATAAAAATCAAGAGAATTGTCATATGGCTACCAATAAAATTCAAACTTATGTAACTATTTGACATGACATAAGAAAAATTTTGTTTTACGGTCTACTGTATAAAAATCAAAATCAACACATAAACTATCTATTTTAGTGTACAATATATAATTTTAGTTGAAATTAGGGTAACTTACGTCGTATACCTTCCCACACCATATTCTTTCCAAATCCTTGGCTATGTAGCATCTCTCTCTCTATATGTGCGTGTATATATAAGGTAATAATAATATGTCATTTGCCGTGTCTAGAACGTACAGTGTCTGATACTACAAGATACACATAAATTCGTCTTACTCAAGTGACGGTTTTTTCAAAGTGAATTTGTGATTATCCATATATGTATATGGAGATTAATCTTTTTATGTTGATTCTTTACGTGATTTTATTAAGATTTAATTAAAATGTATTAAAATTATCATTCAATTATATATTAACAAATCAACAAATATAATTGACTATCCTAATAAGTTATAGCACCTCATGAGGTAGTTTTAAAAATTAAGAGCAATAGTGCTACAATTTATTTGTTTGAAAATAAAAAAGAATAACTTATAATTTTCATACATTCTTAAATATCCATCCCAACTCCCATATATGAATAGACCACTCACCGCTTGACAAACCTAAATAGCCGAAACTTGTGGTTGTAAGCTGTTTCTTGTTCGCCCACCTGTTGGCTTGACTCGTTCTCCCGCCTTCGTGGCAGAGGCTACACTTCATCCAAAATTAAATTATTATTTACGTCATAGTTATGTTTGACTGAAGAAAAAATAATAATAATAATAATAATAATAATACTTGTACATAAAAAAACGTGTGAGCACTTTGTTACTTATCTTATAATACATTATGAAATTTGCTATATATTTGGTGGATTGCATGATGCAATGAATTTTATAATGAATTGTGAGAGAAGTAATAAAATATTTATACTTTTTTTGTATATATAAATGGCACAATTAAAAAAATTAAACTCATATTAAATATAAAGTAATAATATTATGATAACTATTTTAAATTCACTAATGCTTAGGAGCCCTTCTTTCTTGCCAATTTATTTTTTTAATTATCTCCAACCACGGATTAAAATTTCATTGATTTTTGTCTAAGATTTTTGACAAATTTATAATTAAAGATGATTAAAAAAATAATAAGTAAATCAAAAGTTAAGACTTTTAAACATTAAAAAATACATTAAAAACTTAAATTAACAATTTACAAATTTATTTATTAATTTAACAATTTACAAATTTATTTACCAACTTTTATAAGTAATTTGTTAAGTACCTCTTGAATTACTCTCCGATCATAACTCTTGTAAATAACTAAATTTCCAAAGGGTTATTTTCCCTTGACAATAAAATTGAATAATAAAATATAAATAACATATAAAATATAATAACTTTTAATTATATATAAATCTCACATATTTATTACATTATATAATAATTTTATCTTATTATTATATTTTATACATGGTCCTGTTGAATTCTTTTATTACTAAGATCGATTTTCTTAAGTAGGAAAGTGAGTGAGCCATGGTGGACCCCACTGTTAACAACTCCCACCCTCTCCGTGAGCTGATATATTCTTCCAACCTGAAAACTTAGCCATACCAGTCAGTTTGTCCACAGCACCCAAAACAACCATGTCCGAGTCAACACGTGGCGACTCAGCTTCACCAACTCGCTCTTCATCATCACGGCTTTTAACGGTGTCCTTCATCGTCGTTCTTCCCGTCGTCGTCGCCGCGGTCCTCTACCGCCTCGACCCCTTCGAACCGGCCCATTTCCCGGCCCACGAGATAGCCCGGCCCAACGCGACGGGCCCGGTGGCGCGCAACGAGAACATGCGGAGAGGGTCTGAGGCCGTGGGAGAGGGACACGTGGCGGGACCGGAGGACCTGGCTTACGACGCGGCGGAGCGCGTGCTTTACACGGGGTGCGAGGACGGGTGGATCAAGCGAGTCAAGCTGAGCGGCGGCGACTCGGCGGCGGGTGACTCGGAGGTGGAAGATTGGGTCAACACGGGTGGTAGGCCGCTTGGGCTGGCCTTTGATGCNCACAAAAAAAATATTTTAGAGATTAAATTGATATTTTTAATTTTTTTGACCAAAACTAGATATGTCCAACTTAGACATTAACTCATAAAAAAATTAGTTAATTTTAAATCACGTGGTGCATATAACTAAAAATATATATGTGAGAGACTTTAAAAATCTTTAAGGTAATATTCGGTAATATTTGGGATCAAATAATCATATATTGATACATGATAAAAAAAATGTTAACTCTTACTTTAAAAGGCATATATATAAAAAAAAATGTGGTTAAATGGGTGAGTAAAGAAGTTTTACCCTCTTAGTGCGTAATAATTAAATTCATATTTTATAAGTTTATTTAAATTTTTTTTTCACATACTTTGATTATAGGTTAATTTTTATTATTGTTTAGATTTTCTTTTTTACGTTATATATTTTTTCTTATTCACATCGGTTCTATAAACATTTTTTCTACCTTCTTGAATGAAAAATAAACAACACGTGACTTGGTCACGCGAATTTTGACGTTTATACAGGATTCATTCCTAATTCTATGCCATTTATGCAACATCTTGCTAATGATATTTCTTTTTCTTGAGATTCCATTCCACTTTAGTTTATAACATTTATTTATATATGTTTATTGTTTTTAGGATATCTTTTTATTTGTAGTAGTTCTTCATGCAATGCATGTTTTGGTCAACTTGAGCTCATGTTCTACTCTTTCTAGTCATGTGGGGTGTGTGGTCTGATCATTTTGGTTTATGAGTTAACAATAGCATGAATATTTTATAGACTACATTGTAGGCTTTTTGACCCTTGTTAATAATAATAAAAAAAAAAAGAGACTATAGTGCACAAATTCAACATACACTTTGCCAAGTAAGGTGTGTGGTACTCCGTATGATCCCAACCATTAGAGTATAAGAGGTGTATCAAATACACCAAATTATATGTGATATATTCTAATCTAATAGTTTTTCGGATTTAATCAAAACTTCATAAATATGATTAAACATATTTTAAAAGTGGTCATATTTTATCTTTATGATATCCAAAAATCTTCATTTAATTTCATAATTACACGGATCAAATTTTGTCCCTCTTAATATGCATTCAATCATGTATTTTTTTTATTTTTTTTGTTTTAAAAACGTGACCTGGTTTTATAGATGTGGTATTGAAAATTTTCATTACTTAGATAATAAGTGGACATAAATTGCTTAGATTGATTAATCAAGTAGATGCTATAATTAATTCAGCTACCCTTACCTATATAATAAATGAAGTGTTAGGATTTAATAGAAAGTGATTGGTGATCGCACATGCAAAGAGATTATAAAAAATCTGAATACATCTTTGTGAGATTGAAATTTATTAAGTGAAGGTCAATCTAATTTGTGAGGAATCTTCTCAGTGAATATAGTTGCAACAATATTTCTTAATAGTCCGGTGACATTACCTTTCTTCTGAATATAGAGTTTTAAATTCATTCTTACTTGCTTTAATTCATTTTATATATATATATATATATATATATTATTAGTCAAGTGATAAACAAACTTATCTTTTTCCTAAAGGATTTAGGTTCGACACCTGGGGAGGAAAACACATGTGTTTGGAAGGGCGGACTAGTTGGTCCCACTAGTGGTGGAGTTTGAATATCATTGCAAGGAACAAAAGCATTTTTTAATAGAAAATGATTTGGGCACTTGTATTTCACAAGGATGTGAGCTTGATTTTTGCTGTCAATATGATGACCACTTTGATAAATGATTAGTGACTACTGCTATAAGAATTCAAAGAGTTTGAGACATATCTATTCACTAAAATTTTATCCAATAAAAAAAAACTTGGTTGTTAGGGTAGTCGATATTTTAGTATTGAGTACAAAATTAACTAATATTGTGAAAAATGGTACAATTCGTTATTAGCCTGATAACCAACAATTATTATATCACATCATTCTAAGATATAAATTTTGACGAAGTTTCCTACGGTGGAGTGAGCATTGTTGTGATCAAACTAGTATTAATGATGCAGGGATTGCTGAGAGTTACAATGGAAAAGGAGATTGAGCTGCTAACAGACGGGGTTGAGGGTTTGAAGTTCAAATTAACAGATGGCGTTGATGTAGCACATGATGGCACAATCTATTTCACAGATGCTTCATACAAATACTCCATAGGGGAAGCTGTCACAGACATATTGGGAGGCAAGCCTCATGGCAGGTTCATGAGCTATGATCCAAGAACTAAGAAAACAACATTGCTTGCACAAAACCTCTACTTTGCCAATGGTGTTGCTGTCTCACCAGACCAACAGTTTGTCATCTTCTGTGAAACTACCCTGTAAGTTTGTAATTGCTTGCTCAAGTTAGCTTTAAGTAATGGTTTAGGGTATCTGATACGGTACGAGTATGATGCACTAATTATTACTACAAATTTTGAAAAACTATTATTAGGATAACAACGGAAAGTGTCCAAAAATATCTAATACGATACATATTCAATACAGGTACGATGACCATTTTGAAGTATTTGTGGATCATAACTTAAGACACTTATAAATTAGAGAATGAATTTTTTCATGTTATTTTCTCACATGACAAGATCATGTTAGATCTCTCACAATTAATACTTTAATTGCTTATATCATGCATGTGTCTCACATTCTCAATGAATGGTAAGAGATCAAATGAGAAAATGACATGAGAGAATCCATTCTTTATAAACCAAGAGAAATTCTTGTATGGTTATAAAACACAATGCTGAATATGTTTCTGACCACACACAAAAGAAAATTTGAGTCTCTACATTGATAGGACTGAAATGTTGTTCCTGACTGTGATCAGAAGCATGTCTGTACGTTATGACCACATTCTTTTTGTAATCAGCCAAAAAAATCTTCCTAATTTAAAATTCAACTCACTAGCTTGAGTTGTAATTTACATAATATATTCAGGGACTATATTTATTAGATGTGAGTTATTCTTGGGTAAACAACTTAGGAGGATTCAATATTATTGATGTGTCAAACTAGAGTCACTTTTATTTGTAAAAATAGTGACAAGGGACAACCTCTTTGACACATTTGAAATTATGTGATAATAAATAAATAAAAATTTTAAATACGTAAGCAATAAATTATCTAATGACATTCACGAAAAACATACCTAAATCATTCATTTATTTGCACACGGATTTTTAGATATTCAAAAATGTGTCTAATATCTATGTACGAATAACATTTTTTGCCAAATTAAATTAAAGGACACTTAAAAAAGTAAGTGAGGCATGTGCTTTTGAATCTGATCTTAAGCCCCAAAAATTCAGGCATAATTGTGAAGGTTGTTTGACTTTATTTATTTAAGGGTGCCCTGATTCTGCAGGATGAAGTGCAAGAAATATTACACAGAGGGACCTAAGAAAGGGAGCATAGAGAAATTCTGTGACCTTCCTGGCTTGCCTGATAACATTCGTTATGATGGACAAGGGCAATATTGGATTGGACTAGCCACGGTAACATTAGCCCTAAACTTCATCATATTTACCTTTAATCATTTTAACCATTCTATTTACCTTGACATCAATTAGTGCTTAGTAATCTAAGAGTCACTCTTATAAGTTGTAACCAAAAAGCAAAAGCAAAATTATGGTGTAAACCTTCTTATTTGTCTCAAGGTTAGTGGTTAAGTTCATTCTCAAGCTATGAAAAGTACTAAATTTGTCTCAAGGTTATCAAGAGTGATCAAGTTAATCTCTGAAAGGGATTAACTTGACAAACACCAAATGATAAATTTCATTGACTTTTGTTAACTTCGGGGACAAATTTGTAACTTTCCATAGTCTGAGGACGAATTTAAAATTTTTCATATCTTGAGAATAAATTTGACAGACGCTGCCAACTTTGAGGACGAATTTAAGGGGTTTATTTCAAAATTATGGATGCATTTATTTCAACTTTGGTAAAAGTGATTTTAAAAAATAAAATAAACTTTTGTTATAAAGTTGTAAAAGTTCAATCAGATTTTTTTTTAGATTCTGATTATTTTTCAAAAATTATCCAAATATATAATAACTGATTTTTTGAGTTAAGAATATAATAATTTTTTTGACCAAATAAGCGGAAAGAAACGCAAGCCCTATATTTGTATGTCAAATTAGAACTTTAGAAGTGCTGGATCTCTGTGTCTTGTTAACTCATAAATGTTGCTGTTTTGTGCATTAATGACAGGAATTCACTCCTGAATTGGAGTTAGCATTCAGATACCCTTTAATTAGGAAGGTTGTAGTAATGCTCAGAAAGTATGTAAAGAATCTACCTTTGGAGAAGAATGGGGGAATTATAGCTGTGGACTTGGAGGGAAAACCAACTTCTCACTATTATGACCCCAACTTATCATTAACAGGTGGGATTAAAATTGGGAATCACTTATACTGTGGCTCCATTTACTACCCCTTTATAATTCGTCTTGATGTGAAGCAACATCCAGCTCTCCACACAAATTGAACAACAACAAAACAAAAACTTCTCATAAGATTATGATGTACTAGCAACTTTTTTGCGTTTTCTGTTTTTGTATATATAGTTTCATGTTAGGTGGCATAAATTGGTACTCAAATGACTCAACTACTTTAGGTTATGAATGGAATTTCGTGTAGAACATCTTTTATTTGTTGCTCCTTTTGTTCTTATTATCGGTCACTTTTCGTCATTTGAACAAGAGCAAAGAAACTCAGAATCAAGATTTGATTATGAAATATGTTTACAGACCAAAGTACCTACATCATTCTGTTAATCTCACTCTCCATTTCTCAATCGTTGGTATATTTAGGATATCGTGACCAACACAAGATTGGTTGAATGATAGGCAAGCTTGTCCCCTTCTTAAAGTTCTCAGATTCGAGATTCGAAGAGAAAAAAACCTGGGTCAAGAAGGGCAACCAAGTTTTTCCAAATTTGAATTAGTCAGTCTCACTAATAATGAAGTCCAGCTACTAGTGTAAGGAACTAAAAGAATATCGTGAAAGGTAAATTTAAAACTTTAGCAAAAATTCTTTATTAACATGTGAGAATGACAAATATTATGGACCAAGAATTTTTCTCTAAAGGGATAAATCATACAAGATGAGGGAAGTAATCTCCCATTGAAATTGAACAATCAACTACAATTTATTGTATATATTCTTGCTTGGCGGTCAAGAAATGCTGCCTAAGGCCTTGGCTTTCTCCCTAAGAACATACTTTTGTATCTTCCCTGTTGAAGTCTTTGGTATATCTTGGAAAATGACTGTCTTTGGGGCCATGTAATGTGGCAAATGGTCCCTACAAAAGTTGATTATCTCTTGAGCATCAGCATCAAACCCTTCCTTCAGCTTCAAAAACGCACAAGGAGTTTGTCCCCAATGATCATCCGGCCGGGCGACAACTGCGGCCTCCAAAACCGCCGGATGGCTGTACAAAACCGTCTCCACCTCAACCGAGCTAATATTCTCGCCGCCAGAGATTATGATGTCCTTCAACCTGTCCTTGATTTCAATGTAACCATCAGGATGTTTCACAGCTAGATCACCACTATGAAACCAACCATCTCTAAAAGCTTCCTTTGTTGCTTCCAAATCTCTTAGGTATCCACTCATCACTGTGTTCCCTTTAAACATAACCTCACCTATGGTTTTGCCATCACTTGGAACACTCTCCATTGTGGAAGGATCCTTGATTTCAATCTCCTCCAAACCCACATGCGGAACCCCTTGCTTGGCCTTCATCCTTGACCTTTCTTGTGGTGCAAGAAACTCCCATTCGGGCCTCCACGCGCAAAAACTCCCGGGGCCGTATGTTTCCGTGAGGCCATAAAGGTGCGAAACTTCAAATCCGATCTCTTCCATCTTGGAAATAATCTGCGGCGGTGGAGGGGAGCCACCGGTCATCACAACCACCCTGTGATCAAACCGCTTCCTTTCGCTCAACTCAGAGTTCACAATCATGTTTAGAACTGTAGGAGCTCCTCCCATGTGAGTCACCTTGTAATGACTCACATTGTCAAAAATGTCCCTTGGTGACACCTTTCTTAGACACACATTGGTGCCACATTGCGCCGCCACACCCCAAGGGAGGCACCAACCATTGCAATGGAACATTGGAACAGTCCAAAGATAAATTGGGAAAATGTCCATTCTGAAAAGCAGAACAGTTGCAAGGGAATTAAGATAAGCACCTCTGTGACTATAAACCACTCCTTTAGGCCTTGATGTGGTGCCTGAAGTGTAATTCACACTTATAGGATCATATTCACTATGTGGTCTCACTATATCAAAACCATGGTTCCCAATTGCTATTAGCCTCTCATAATCATAACTAATTGAAGTGGGGTCAATGGTTGATGAGCATTGAGGATCAGTGATTAAGACTAAGATTGGCAATTGTGTTGATTTGTGGTCTAGTAGGTTCAATGCTCCTTTGGCAATTTGCAGTAGTTGGTGGTCTACAAAGAGGACCTTGGCTTGTGAATGTTCTAGAAGGGCCGAAACCATGGACGCGTCTTGGCGCGAGTTGAGGGTGCAGAGAATGGCTCCAGCCATTGGGACTGCAAAATGCAGCTCATACATTGCAGGTACATTAGGGGACAGTGTTGCAACCTGTTTTAGAGAGAAAATAAAAATCATGGCATAGCTTCAATGATCAAGTTGGCATTGTTAAAATTCAAAAAGTGCAGCAAGTTTCACAGAAACATCAAGAAAATCCAAGATATGCAGTCATAGAAAGCCCATGTATGAGACTTTTATCGCCGTGTCGTCTCCATATGCTAGAGCTAAGAAACTAAAAACTTGAACAAAGATCAACAAATTGCTACATGTAACAGACTATGCCATTGTGTCTTATAAAAACTCATGTCAATTTTTTGACACTGTACTTTAATCATATGTCATAACAATTCGATCACGTCTTAAGTTGATTGTGGTCGCTTTAACACAACCCCTCTTCTAGAAAATGAGCACAATTTAAATTGCATATACAAAATTCATTAGTGCTGTGAATATATACTATGCACATATTCATAAACCAAGGGAAAATAAAAAAGAAACATGACAAATCAATTCTGAAAAATTGATCACCATAGAAATATTTAATTGGATCACAGCATAACAAAGTTTTACGCTGTTTCAGCATAAGAATTAAACTCTTATGACAGTTAATTTCTATGCAATGGCAGCCATCTAAACAAATTAAGCCACATAATCAAATATGTTTGACTGTTTCGCGTATTACAACACATNTGGGCTAGATTGACCTTTACCGAACCCGACCTTATATTTACACCGGGTCAATTTTGAGAGTCTGGACTCGATCCTAAATCCGATCATCTTTGGGCCGAGTTAAAACTCAGGTTTGGACAGGGTAAAAAATGGGTCAAAGTTATCTCAAACTTTAAAAATAAAAAATAATATTCATTAAAAAATAAATTTGAAAAAATTATAAACTAAACATTATATTTCCTAACAAAAACTCATTAATTTCAAACACTACAACAAAATGACATAAAATTTATAATTTTAGCATTCTCATTCAAACTTTCATAGTTTTAGTGAAACATAAACAAAAAAAAAATAATAAGTGCACTACAATAGATTTCTACACACTGAAGTAGGTATGGTTTAACTATAATAAACACCAAAATAGACATGGTTATGGGATGGGAAGGAAAGAAAATAAGAAATGCATAGTATAGTAATGTATGCGGGCTGGGCCGGGTGACCCGAGACTAAACCCGAACCCGATATGAATTAAAATCAGATTTTTTTTAGGGTTGTTTAAATCAGGTTTAATTAAAATCGGGTTCAATTCGGCCTGAATACTTCGGGCCAGTCCAAGTTAGCGGGTTGGCCGGGTTATGAACACCCCTAGACCAAACATATAAAATCTGACTCGCGAATAGCAAAAGCTCGATTAGACCTGACCAGTTTAACACGCAGGCCAAATTGGCCTATTTAGTATTAACATAGGCAAAACTCGCGGACTAACCCGTTTACTCACGTAAATGGACGGATTAAACGTATAAAAATCGGTCCACAAATAATAAAAACTTATTAAAACCCGACCCATATAGGCTCACGGGATAGCCGGGTCAAGCTTAAACAGGCCGAGCTGGCCCATTTGACAGCCTTATACCTATCTATCTTATGCTTTTTTATTTTGACGGAAAATGGAAAGTCATAGTTGCACCTTAAAGAAAGAAAAA
>QANU01087750.1:2793-14936 GCA_003254905.1 Nissolia schottii
TATGGTTTTGGGCGATCATCCTTCTGCTCCTATCGTCATTGAAGACGACGAACCCGTAACAACCCCACCCGAGTCCGACGAGCCTGACTATAACTCCCCTTTTTGGGATGAGCCTGACTACGACTCCCCTTTCTGGGACGGGGTCGAGGACGAGGACGTGAACGTCCACTTGGAGGTAAACGTGGATGGGAACGTGCACATGGACGCCAACGTGGGTGGGAACGTACACGTGAACGTACACGTAGATGGGAACGTGTACGTGGACGTGGATGTGGATGATTCTGAGGATGACGTAGAGGATGAAGACACTGTGGATGACTGAATATATTGTACATTAATTTTGAATATATTATGTATATTATTTGCTTCTTTAACTATGTAATGAATCTAAACACGCAAGGATATATATGGGAAGTGCCACTTTGTGAATTTATTTGTTATCTTTGCTAATGGATACATGCATTAATCTGTTGTAACTCTCACAATGAATGTAATCGTATATTACATATTATTTAATTATTTATTTAATTATAAAAGTACCATATTATTTACATCAACATTGTTACTCAAATAAATAATAATCATTCAAAAATAAAGGTTATGAAAATTTTTTTTAAATATTTGCCAATTACCGTCGGCTATAGCCAACGGTATCATGGACAACGATTATCGACGACAACGGTAAATACTAACCGACGGAATATTAGCGTCGATTTTCGGTGACGGTAAAATCTGAAGAAAATACTATTATTATTAGCGCTGGATTGTTTCGACGGAAATCCGGTTCAAATTACCGTCGGCTGTCACCTTCGACGTAAAATTGGTTTCCATCGAACCCTTTACCGGCGGCCCGATGACCGACGCTAAATCCGTCGGAAACGCAATTTACCGACGGTAACTGGCTCATAACCGACGGAAAATACCGACGGAAATAGTGTAATTTCTTGTAGTATCATTAATTAATTGTGAGAGATCACATTTGACAATATATGACGAGAAATCTAATTGAGATGGTCTATTTCAAATTTTGGTGACATTAATTATGTTCCCAATTATGTATTGTGTATTGAGAATAATTCCTATTTAGTTGATATTTAGATATTATTGGTTTTATATGTTTCGGACATAGATCTTATAAGGTATTTGGATATTATTGGCCCTGTATGTTTCGGGCTCAGATCCAAAAAGATGGTGATTATTATTGTTGAATGTTATTTTATGGAGTGTATAACAGGCCGCAGTAACAACCCATGGTAACAGGCTATGGTAACAGGTCAGACAACAAATTTTTTTATAATAAAAAATATGCAGGGAGGCCTATCAGGCTCCAACCCAGGCCAGACCTCCCAAAAAGGTTAGGTCAAGATAAAAAAATAGTCTATGATAATTAATAAACCAAGCCTAAGCCAAAAACTAACGAGACAGGTCTGACCTGTTAAGAGACTGGCCTATTTCCATCCTTACCTCTAATGTATCTGGGCGTAGCCTACTGCTACGATGTGGAGTAAGAAATCGACCATTGGTGCTAAAAGTTGACTCTAAAGAAAAATTAGAAATTGGAATAGGAGGAAAATCTCTAGCAATCAATTTCAATGTTAGGAATTTCATCTCATTTGCTTTCTACCAACCTAAAATATCAAAATCTTCACTTTTGGTTTTAGGCAACACCTTTTCATCCAAATAATGGTCTAACTCAGACTTTGTATCAATAAATGTAGACTTTTCATTCACATATATGGCAAAGCCATCTTTCCAATATTAATCCATAGTAGGAGTGCTTAAACTTTCCAATATCATTTCTTTCTCTATACTCTTGTTCACATACTCCCTAACCAGTTAAGTTTTGGCAAATGACTTTCACCTTCTCTATTTCGTCCCATGCCTTTTCTCCATATATTTTAGGAAAAATGTAATTCAAAAAATGCATTTTTTACCTAGGATCTAAAATAGTTCCCACAACCATCACCCAATTAATCACTCCTTCATACTTGTTAAATTCAGCAATCATGCATCTAGCCATTTTTTGAATTATTTCATTATTAGACCTTTCCCATTCTATCAAAGCCAACTTGATTTGGCAAATTTTGGAAAAGTAAACATTTGAGGTAGGATACAAAGTACGAGAACAACTCAATCACACTATAAAATAATCTCAACCTTAGCCAAATTTCATTTGCCACATCCCAATCCTCATCAATTGGCAAACTTTTGTATTGAGGCTTACGTAATGGCCTGATATGGCCACATCAAATATAAAAAAGTTAAACTTCACCTAGTTTTATAATCAAGAGCAAGGGTCTTATTATAAGAAATGTTCAATTGCTCACATGTTTCTTTAAATTTTTCTCCATCTTAGGTGTTGTTGTCATGCTTGTTAAACTCTCGAGTTAACTCTTAAACTCTTACGAGTTTATGATTTTACTACATAAAAACGAGTTAACACTTATGTAAACTCTTTTTTGGTAAACTCGTACGAGTTTAAGTAAACTCTCGATTCTACTAACGAGTTCACGAGTTAAAATCTACCTACGAGTTTACGAGTTTACCTCAAAATGTACAAATTTTGTAACTTTGTTAGATACTTACCTAACTTTGTTTATATTAGATAATGTATATTGAGTTTATTTTGTTAATTTCATATATTTATCATAATTGAGCTATGTTTTATTGAACTATAAAATAATACATATACTGAATAAAGTATGACATAACCACTAAGTGTCATGCATTAAGGTGTATTTTATGATATGTCTTTCATTAATTTAATTTAAAGTTAACATTATTCAATTTCAATTATAAATACATTATTTAATTAAGTTTAGTTCCTAATTATATTGCTTATAACATATTTTTTTACGTATGTAAACTCATACGAGTTTACGAGTCGAGTTTACGATCCGAGTTTGCTGAGACTCCACGAGTTTACTTAAACTCTCGAGTTTGATAACCTTGGTTGTTGTCTAATAGTGCACACTATCTCTCACCTTTTCAATAACATCAAATATAAGAAGCAACCCATCCTTCACAATTAAATTTAATATGTGTGCACGACAACACATATGAAACAATTGACCACCAAAAAAAAAAAATTTTCCTAGGTGCATCTTACTTAAAATAGTATCAACCATAACATCATTTTTAATGCAATTATCAACTATCAAGGTGGATATTTTTCTATTAAGATTTTAATTTAACAAACATTCTACCAGAACATCAGTAAGGGCATTGGCAGTATGGGATGCATGCACATAAATAAACCTAAAGCAAATAATAAGCATATAAGTTTTATAGTTTACAACAAATCACTAACAAGTAGGAAATACTATAAGGAAGAAAAAAAAACGCTATTACCTCATAAGTTGGCTTTGCAAAGCCCAAGAATCATCAATGTAATGAGTTGTGACAACCATGTATCCTCTATTTAATTGCAACTCGACTCTTGTTCATTTGAAGCAACTCCATTGTCTTTGACTTCTCACTATCAAAGAGTTTCATAACGTCACTCTTTATAGCATTACGAGAAACCACCTTATAGAGATGTTGAAGAGTATTGAAAAGTATCCTAAAACAAACGTGGTCAACTATGGATAGCAGATACTCATGAAGACAAATCACTGCAGAAAGCTCTCTCCTTGTCATTTCTTGTTGATTTAGAATTTGCAAATATTATATATGATGACAAACATTGTGTGAACTTTACTAATATGTGTATTAAGTGTTTCAACAAAATAAAGAAGGCGAAATGCCCAAAAGGTTTTAAAATAAAGAAAGAAAGAAAATAAGAAAGATGGGACATGTGCTGCTTGAAGAGAAGAGATAAAGCTACAAGACAAAATAAGGAAAGGAAATATCTTAAGTGTATGGGACAAAAGTTGAAAATCAAATTAAGAAAGGGAAAGTGACGTGATGTCACTAGGAAAGGAAAAAGGAAATAAAAAAAATATATTAAGGGAATCAATCAAGGAAAATGATTGACAATTGACAAGTCAATGAAATTTTCATTGGGAAACAAATTTTCCCACGGTCAACAAGGAAAGAAAAGAAGAAAATTATGCTATTAGAGACAGCATTTCAGGGAATAAATTCCCCATGGTCCAAGAGTTATGCTGCTACAATATGGAAAGAAAGAAAAGAGAATGAGACAAAAAGGAAAGCCAAGGCAAGATCAAGTCTTATTTCACTCTATAGTTATGGAAGGAAAAAAAAGAAAAGAAAACGTGAGCAATCCTTGAGAAAGGAAAGAAGAAAAGAAAAGAGAAAGTACTGATTTCGTGCTACAAACGGTCAGAATTTCTTTTGGAAAAGGAAAGAAAGAAAAAGAAAGAGGAAATAGACATGAAAGCAATGATCCTGCATATATGGAAACTACACAAGAGCTGTCAAGAAAAGGAAATTTAAGAAACAACTTGAAAATAAAGAAATTAAAGGAAGCATGACTAAAACGGATTTCACGTTACAAATTGTAGAGAAAAGGGAAACTGATTCGGAAAGGGAAGCAAGAAAAATAAACTCATATTGCAACGGTCATTAGATAGAAAAAGAGGAAAATAAAGAAAAATGGAAAATGTGAGGAAAAACCTCCATTAAAGAGTGTAAACAGAAAACTTGGAAACAAGAAAAGAAGAGTTAGATTCATGGAAATCAAGAGGGAAAAGCAAAGCTATATCAAGCAAGAATCATATAAGAAAAAGGAAAGAAGGCATGAATGAAGGACATGACTTTAAGCATGCATCAAGCTTGAAGAATCTGCTCCAAGTCAAATATAAATGGAATGTCCTCCATCATTCTTCAATAGAGAAAAACGAGAGACAAAAACTACTATTGAAATACATCATCAAGAGCTCCACCTACAAACCTCTCCTATTCTGAATAGTTTATTTTCAATCCTCTTATTTGGTATTTTGGTATTTTATTGCTTGGTGAGAAAATTGGTTATTTGAGAGTTTGTTTTTGGCAAACAACAGAGAGCTTGAGAGAAAGAGTTTATTTCAAGTTTCGGCATTTGGGAATTTTGTTTGTGAGTTTTGAAAAGAACCATTGGTGCATGTATTTGAAAGCTTTGTGAAAGAAAAGTGATTTTGGCGTTTGAAAAACTGGACGTAGATTCCTAACTAGGAATCGAACCAGTATAAATTTTGTGTGTGTTCTTCTCTTCCCTCTACCATTTATATTTTTATCCTTTAAAAGAAATTTTGTTTTCGTTTTGAAAAGTCTATTTTTCCAAAAAACTTGTCTTTCTAGATACAAGAAGATATCTCCTAAGATTTTAGGAGACAACTTTTTAAGAGAGTTTGATTTTTCGTAAAATGTCTTTACTTAGATTTAACCCCCTTCTCTAAGCCACATAAAACCATCTTTTCTTGGTTAAAAGAATATGCACGAACCATAATTGTTTCACAATCATTTTGGTGCGTCCGTCCTAAGCAAACATTGCCTAATATCCTGAGTGGTGTGGAGTTTACAGTTTCTAAAGCGACCTTTCAAGTGTGAACTCCCATGATTAGAGTCACTAGTGAGTTTTGCTTTACAATAGTTGCAAAATACTTTCATCTTCCCAACAATTTCTTTCTTTGTGAAGTGATTCCACACATCTGAAGTTAATTTTATTTTAACGCCTCCACTTGTAGTAGGAGGAACTAAGCATGGGGTTTTTGTTTGAGGTTGACTTGCATTCGCTAGTTCTTTTAAATTAGCCTGATCAACTTCAGGTGATTCTCTCACAACAGGTATTTCACTCCCAATGGTTGTCATAGCTTAATTGTTGCTCTTATGTGTGGACATTTGATTATTGCTCTTAGGCATAGGCAATTCATTGGTTCTCTCAGGTGTAGACAAAGGATTGGTAAATATTCTATCAATGGTAAAACAAGTGTTAAAAAAACTAATAAAAATATAATCATAAAAACAAGATCAAGAAAATAAAAAATATGTATAAAAATCAAAACTTACTTAATAGAAATAGGCACACAATTATAATGGGATATATTGGCATGTGTTAAAGAGATACAATAAACAGGACCCCATTAAACTTGGCCTATAATGGGATGGATTGACCTTTCAAACTAAAAATTTCCCTTTGAGTTTCTTGAAGGGGCAATATTGTCTACATGAATTAAAAAACACGCGTTACACGTTTTTGTTTCTTTTGCTTTAGCCCATATTAATGATAAACTTGTTTACAAAGGGGTCATGCTCGAGGTGGCCAGATAAGGACTTTTATATACAATCAAATGAAATTTAGTTCAACCAAAAAATCCAATAGTAATTTTTAAGTCACAAAAAGACACTACTATTGAGAGAGAAGCCAAACACAAAGAAGCCAACAGATACATAACAAAATAATATAAACAAAATCAGAAACAATAGATACACCAAATACCAATTGTAGATACGTCATACACCAAAGCTCATTTAGTAACAAAGATAAACTCCTCCATGAAAAAGAACACTTACAGATGAAGGCGTAATCATCATTACTAGGGGTGTTCACGGAGGAGTTTTTTAATGAACCGAACCTGAACCATATACAAACATGTTTTTTTATTAGGTTCTCTAGCCGAATCGGTTTTGATTTATCTCGAATTAGTTTAGAAACAGTTATAGTAAAATAAAAATGGTTCGAACCTGTTTTATTTTGTTTTTTTTTTTTTAATTATTGACTATGCTTCTTCAAGAGGCTTCCTGCGCTAAACATAACCTTTCTCCTTTTGGAAATCAAAAACAATATCAATATCTTCATCCTCATCGTCCCCAGCAATCCTCCAACCACCACGTCATCATCATTGCCAACCACCACATCATTGTCGTCGTCATCCACTGGGTTTGGTGCCACCAGACGAGAGAGTTTGTGTTCATTGTCGGGCAACCATGGTGGCTCTCTGCCACCAAATTTCGCTTTGACACCACTGACATGATTGTCGCTAGTGGACCGTCACCGCCCATGGATTGGAGGTAGCACTCATACTGCTGCTGGAGAAGAAACCGGCCTTCTCGCGTAAGATGAGTTATGTGTTGCTTCCGCCATCAAATCTATCACATTGCCTCCGTTCTTCCGTACGCGGGGCTCCGCTTCGCTACTCTCGTTCGTACGTGGTGCCATGGCAGATGATGAAAATTGCAAGGAAGAGAAAGAGAAAGAAAAAGGAAGATAATTAGATCTGTGAGAAGAAGAATAAGAAAAATAATCAAATCGTTGAACTGTGATATGAAGAAGAAGGAGGAAGATAACCATTTTTTTTTTGTAGACAAGACGATCAAATTTGGTTGGTGCACGAAGGAACATATCCGGCAAGGGTTTTTCTTGCTTTTTTGACATAACTGGTTATTAAAATTGTGCGTATGTAAAATTTTTACTACACAGTGCCTTATAAGAATGAGAAAACTGATTGGAAACTTGGTTTCAGCGTATTATTCTCGATGTCTCCCTAATATTACCACACAATTTACGTTGCAGATCAGATGAGAAAAAAATAATCGGACCGTGATTTACATTCCTAATGCTCCTAGTTTGTATATTATTTATGTTGTGCTTTAGACTTAGTAATGCTTGGACTAATGACATTGACATTGGTAATTGCGATAATTTTGTACACCTAATATGTGAGAATAGGTACTTACTAAACTTGCTGAAGTACACTTAGTTAAGAATTAAACTTGCAAGAGCTATAGCTAGTGTGTCCTCATGATTTTGCATTATGGATAGTAGCAAGCGTTCCTGGATGAAGATTTTTTTTTTTTCTTTCTAATTTGTGGACTCCGTATGGTCTGTTTTATGTTTTTGACACTGATGTGATGTGTCAAATGGTTTAGGGAGTGGTCCCAAATGAAATGAGTATGCTCTGTATTTTGTTTGAGCCCTTATGTAGATTTTTCGAGTTTACTCTCTTTCAAACTATGGGGCAAAAAATAACACTTGGCTTCTGCCAATATTTTGGTGGTATTAGTATTACCCGTAGTTATAAGAGTTGTTACTTCCGTTGGTACTAGGTGTAAATTAGAATAGTTGTCATCTTATAACTAGCCTGGCATACATTGACAAAGGGTAATGTGGACAATAGTTGTCATCTTATAACTAGCCTGGCATACATTGACAAAGGGTAATGTGGACACTCTCTTTCCCACTCTCTTCTTCCACTTAAAACGCTTGCATCCACTCTTCTTTTTAAACAAACATTACAAAATAAATGAGTAAACACTATTGAATACAAAAATAAATGTCTCACACTTCTACTCCCTCGCCTACTTTGTCATAAACAAACATTACAAATATAAACAAACATTACGTCACAAATGAACAAACATTATACAACACAAAAATGAAAAATAAACAAACATTACAACTCATAAACAAATATTACAACTCTCGTAATCAAACATTATAACACACATAAAGAAACATTACATAACAAATGAACAAACACTATACTACACAGAAACGAAAAATAAACAAATACTGCAATACACATAAATAAACATTGCACCATATATGAACGAACATTATACCACACAAAAAATACCACAAAAAAACAAAAATAAACAAATACTGCAATACACATAAATAAACATTGCATCATATATGAACGAACATTATACCACATAAAAAATACCACAAAAAAACAAAAAAAAACAAACATTACAACAGTAGTAACTAAACATTACAGCACGCATAAATAAATATTACATCATAAATGAATAAACGCTATACCACACAAACAAAAAATACATAAATATTACAACACTCATAAACAGACATTACATCACTCATAAACAAACATTACAACACATATGAACAAGCATTCTACTACATAGAAATAAAAAATTACAACACTCATAAACAAACATTTTATCAAAATAGAAACATTACAAAATAAAGAGAACAACTTAAATCATATAAGAATGAGGAAAAAAAGAGAACAAGAAAAGATAAATGGAGAAGAAGTAAAAGAACGTAATAAAAAATAAATGAAAGTTGCAGGTAAAAAAATTGAGAAAAAATAAAAATAAAAGGAGAGTGTGGGAGAAGGAGTAGGAGAAAGAGAAGGAGAAGAAGAAGCAACAACAGTGTAAGGTTAGGCAAGAAGAAGAGCAAGTGAGTGAATTGAGGGAGCGTAAGTGGGAGGATAGAGAAATTAATATTTTATTTAGTTATACAAAAAGTTGTCAACATTTTATTGTACACGAAGACTTTCTTCTATTACTTGGATCAAAGAGTAAATTGCAGTTGCACAACAAATATTTTATGTGGTGATGATTTAAAATTTCAACAAATAAAACAATGAACAGTTACTTAATAAGTTGCACAATGGATTACTTACTTTGGTTCATTTGTGTCACTTTCACTTTTTATGTACATTGAAAAACTAATGTATTTGTCACCGAATCAGTGTTAATTGAAGAGGGTGTAGCTTAGTTTAATTCTACTATTAGACTTAGCATAATTCCACGTGGCAATTAACCAACTTGCTTATGCTAGGTTCTGTTCTGTTAGGAGTTAGTTAACTCTAAAAGTTTCTGTTGTAACCACTTGTACTGCAAATCTCATAGCTAAGTTCTCTAGCTTTGGTCTCAGTGTACACTATATAAGGCAGAAGCATGTATTCATCACACTTGATTGATTGAATGAAATTCTAGAAAGGAAATTCATTTTTGTTCATACTTTTCACATGGTATCAGAGGCTAGTTTCTATCTAGAAGTTTCCTCAACACTGCAAAATCAATGCCACGATTTCTCAGAATCTCAAAGTTGATCTTTCTCTCTGAGTTTTCTTTGTAGAACTCAATCGGAAATTGAGTGATTAAACCACAAAATTATCGTTCTTACTACACTCAAATGAAAACACTATGGGATGAATTAGAAAATTTTTGCCCCATTCCAGCATGTGCTTGCATTGGTAATTGTCAGTGTGATCTTGGCGTTGTTCGTAGCTATAAGGCTCATGATTATGTCATTCGGTTTTTACGCGGTTTGAATGAACAATTTAGTCATGTTGCCCGTTCCTAACATTGAAATAGTACAGAGCCTTCTTCTTCAACAAGAGAGGAAACTTAACTCCGATTTCACGGACTCTAATGTCTTCTTGGGTAGTTCACACTGGTCCTTCCTCAGCCTCTCTCGTGGTCGCTCATATGGCAGAGGATCAAAAGGGCAACCTTCCAAACCCTCAGCTAAGACTTGTAGTGATACTTGCACCATTTATGGCAACAAAAGACTGAGTCATGTTTTGAAATCATTGGCTATCCAACTCACTGGAAGCAGAAATTAGCACACAAAGTCACTACTGATGGTGATCTTGATGCAGTCAGCAATGTGTTCTCACAAAGAGATTGGTGAAGCTTCAACTTTCAGTTTTACTCAAGAACAATATAATGCAATTTTGGCTTTGATCCTAATGGTTTTGTGTGGCTTAGAGAAGGGGAGGTTGAATCTAAGCAATGGTTTTCAAAAAATTACTTTTCTTTAAAAGTTGTTTCCTAAAATTTCAGGAGATATCTCCTTGTTTTCTGGGAGACAAGTTTTCTGAAAAGACTCAATTTCTTTAAAATGAAAACAGAATTTATTTGAAGAGTAGAGAATATAAAAGATAGAGGGAAAAAGAAAATTCATACAAGGGTTTATACTGGTTCGATTCCTTGATAGGAATCTACGTTCAGTTCTTCAAACGCCCCAAAACTAATTTTCTTTCACACAAATTTCAAGTACAAGAACCAATAGTTCCTTTCACTCAGGAACTCTCAAATCAAAACAAAAAACTTGAAACAAAACCTTTCTCTCAAGTTCTCTGTTACTCGCCAAAGAAAAATCTCAAACGACAAATGTTTTCCAAAACAATGAAGACACTCAAAACTTTAAATCAGAGTATAAAGCCAAAATAATCAGAAAGGGAGAAGTTTGTATGTGAAGCTCTTGAGAAGGAATATTACAGATGATCTTTGCTCTAGTGTCTTGGTTTTCTGAGTGATCAAGGATGACTCATTTATGCTTGACTCTTGAATATTGAAGCTCAAGATTAACTCCTCTATCTTTGCCATTCTTCCATGATTCCTTCTTGCCATAACTCGTGTGCTTTCTTCTTTTTTCTTCAATCAGCTTATTTTTCGTTGATGTTCAATCTTTTCTCTCTTGACCGTTGTAAGGAGAGCTTCTTGTTCCATGAATATTGTTTTCCAAATTTGCATCCATCACCTTTTTTTAGCTCTCCTTTCGTGTGTTTCTTTGACAGTTGGAAGGATGCCATTTTTTTTTGTTTCATGATTTTTGCTTTCCATTTTTTTCTTGCATCCATCACTTTCAGCTTCTTTTTGGTGAGCTTCTTCAAGTGATTCTCTTTCTTTCTTTTACTACACAATATTGATTTCCATTTCTTTGTCCTATTCTATTTACTTCACTCATGGCTACATTATAGTCTTTTTTTATAGGAAAGTTTCTTGAAGAGAAGTTGTACTTGATAGCTTCCAATTTTTTGTTGCTATTTCTATGTCACTTAATTTGTTTCTCTTTCTTCCTTTTCATAAATGCATTTCTCTTTCTTCCTTTTTCCTTGAGTTTTGCTGATGGACATCCTTCTTTTGTTTGTCTATTTCCTTTTGTTGAAAAAGAAATCTTTCCCTTTATTTGTCCTTCAATTCTGACACCTCCTTTCTTTCCTTTTTGAACATGTCACCTCATGGGAAGTATATATTTTCCTTTCTTTCTTATGATGACAGTATATGTATATAATCCATCTTCAGAATCATATATATTAATTTCTTTCATTTGTTGTTGTAAAATCATATTTGTTAGCCTTGTATCTCTCCTTTTCTCATGGTCTTGTCTTGTTAAAAGGACAAATTGCTGACTACTTTTATCCAGCCATAAGTCACGGACTGCATCCCTTACTTTCTTTGCTTTTGTTGCACATAATTTGCTGGGCCAATCTTCCTTTTCTTTCTTATTTTCCTTTTGATATCATTACAACTAATTTGGGACAAGAGAGAGTAATCTTGCTAACAAAATTAATTAGCCTAAAACACTAGCACACATATTAGAATATTCATGCAATGTTTGTCATCGTCAATTTATTATTTTGCAAATTTAATCAACAGATCCAACCTCATGGTTCCATGAATCCTTCATCCCACACTGCCAACCAAATCACAGTTCATGA
>QANU01087779.1:0-14220 GCA_003254905.1 Nissolia schottii
GCTTTGCTAATTGAGTTTTTGAAAAATGTGGGGGCCCTTTATGGGAAACCAAGTAATTTACGACATCTGCATACCAAGGTCTTTCAGATATAATTAATAAGGATTCATCGGGAAAGTCATCTCGGAGTGGAAATGGATCAGCTGAGATGTGCGTTAGGCGACTTAGATGGTCTGCTACTAGATTTTCTGCTCTACTTTTATCTTTAATTTCTAAATCAAATTTTTGGAGCAGTAGCATACATCTAATGAGCCTTGGTTTAGCGTCAAGTTTTTTCAGAAGGTACTTAAGAGCTGCGTGATCCGTATACAGCACTACTTTAGAACCACGCAAATAAGATCGGAATTTATCAAGAGCAAACACTATAGCTAAAAGTTTCTTTTCTGTAGTGGTGTAATTAGATTGAGTGGCATCCAAAGTCCTTGAGGCATAAGCTATGACATGAAACTTACCAACCCTTTGGGAAAGCACAACACCTACAGCATGGTCCGATGCATCACACATTAATTCAAATGGCAACCTCCAATCTGGCGATTGGATGATAGGAGTTGTCGTCAAGGCATGCTTCAAGGTGTCGAACGCTTCCCTGCACTTATCATCAAAAACAAAGTCTGTATCTTTGTGCAACAGGAAGGTAAGGGGATGCGCGATTTTGCTAAAGTCCTTGATGAACCTTCTGTAAAAACCTGCATGGCCAAGGAAAAAATGAATCTCCCGCACGCATGCGGGGTAAGGCAAAGAAGAAATAGCATCTATTTTGGCAGGGTCGACGGTAATTCCCTTGCTAGAGACTATGTGCCCTAAAACTATACCTTGTTGAACCATAAAGTGACATTTTTCATAATTTAGGACAAGGTTAGTTTCAATGCATCGTTGAAGTACTCTAGCAAGGCTTTCTAAACAGGAATCAAAAGAAGTTCCAAAAATAGTAAAGTCATCCATAAAAACATCCATGCAATCTTCCAAAAAATCACAAAAAATACTCATCATACAGCGTTGGAATGTAGCAGGTGCATTGCAGAGTCCAAATGGCATCCTTCGATAGGCAAATGTACCAAAGGGGCACATAAAGGTGGTTTTTTCTTGATCCTCCGGGGCAATGTGTATATGGAAATAACCTGTATAACCATCAAGAAAACAGTAATGAGATTTACCTGCCAGTCGTTCAAGCATTTGATCGATGAAGGGCAGAGGATAGTGATCCTTGCGAGTGGCGTTGTTGATGCGTTGGTAGTCAATGCAAACACGCCAGCTATTCTGTACTCTAGTGGGGATCAACTCATTATTCTCATTTTTTACCACCGTAATTCCAGACTTCTTCGGGACCATTTGCACTGGGCTCACCCACTCACTGTCTGAAATAGGATAGATAATGCCAGCTTTTAAAAGTTTCATTACTTCCTTTTTCACAACATCTTGAATGAGTGGATTAAGCCGTCTCTGCGGTTGTCTAACTGGCTTTGCTCCTTCTTCCAGAAGTATCCTATGTGTACATGTGGAAGGGCTGATACCAGTGATGTCGTCTATGGTCCATCCAATGGCTTTCTTGTGCTTCTTGGGTACCTCGACCAACCTTTCTTCCTGTTGAGAGGAGAGATCATTTGCTATAATCATTGGTAGCGTGGCATCTTCTCCTAGGAAAGTGTACTTGAGATGAGAAGGAAGAGCCTTCAACTCTGGACCTGCCGCTTTACTGTTTCTTGTACCTGCAACTTCACTTACTTCTAAAACAGGAGATGCATTAAGTAGATCAAATTCAGAATTCACAAAATTATTACCCAGACCTTCTTGGAGAGACTCATCTATTTCTTTACAGATAGAACACATGTTACTAACTCCATAACAATTAGGGCATTCAAATTCTGGTGTTAGTTCTAGCATTTTATCAGCCCAAATTTCATAAGCATCCAAAATTAAAGAGTCAATAACATCAATTTGAAAAACTGAATGTTCTTCAGAAGGGTAATGCATTGCNGAACACAAGTTACTAACTCCATCACAATTAGGGCATTCAAATTCTGGTGTTAGTTCTAGCATTTTATCAGCCCAAATTTCATAAGCATCCAAAATTAAAGAGTCAATAACATCAATTTGAAAAACTGAATGTTCCTCAGAAGGGTAATGCATTGCCTCAGGTAAACCAAGTTGCACATGCATATCCCCGCATTCCATGGATAATGTACCAGCATGTACATCAATCTTAGCTCGTGCGGTTTTCAAAAATGGGCATCCTAAGATTAATGTAGGCTGGTTGACATTGATGTCATTTTCCATTTCTAATACATAGAAATCTGCGGGAAAAATTAAATCGTTTACCTTAACCAAGACATCTTCTAAAATACCTTCTGGTCGAGCGGTGCTACAGTTGGCAAGTTGTACAATTAATCCGGTCGGCTTGAGAGTTCCCGTGTGCAAGGATTTTTAAATAGACTTCGGCATAACATTGATTGCTGCTCCTAAATCTGCCAAGGCCTTTGTGAATAATCTTTGTCCTATAACACAAGAAACTAAAAACGTACCTGGATCTGTGCATTTAGGAGGTAATGGACTGGATTTGATGATGGATGACACATTTGCACCCATGCTGACTTGTGCGGTGTCTTTCAGCCTTCCCTTGTTGGTGCATAAGTCCTTCAAGAACTTTGCATACTTGGGGATTTGTCTGATTACCTCTAGCAGGGGAATATTCACTTCTACTTTCCGAAATGTCTCCAAGAATTCTTTTTCTAGTTGAAGTGCAACAGCCGACTTAGGCTTTGGACCTTTGTGCGGAAAAGGAAGTGGGACAGGTGCTTCTCCTGTCTGCAGTGGTTCTGGGCACCTATTAGATTCCTTCGTCTGCTTCAAGCTTTTTGCTCCGTTGTCACTACTCGAGTTTTCTTCTTCGGCTTTTCCTTCGGAGTCTTTTTCAGCGGGACCGCCAGAGCCTTCAGAATCTTCAACCTGCGGTGCCTACAAAATAGTACCAGATCTTAAGGTTATAGCACTTACATTTTCTCTGGGGTTCGGAACAGTTTGCGAAGGAAGATGGGATGAGCTGCTCGGTTGTTGCTGCTTGCTTGAATGGATTTCATTCTGTATTACTGACAAGGCAGCCTCGTACTTCTTCTGGGATGCTTGCATATCCTGCATCATTTTCATCATATCTTGTAGCATAGAATTCTCAGGTGCAAGGGCAGCTTGTGGAAGTTGTGAAGAGGGATGGAACTGTTGTTGTGGTGTGGGTTGGAACTGCTGTTGTGACCTCTGCGGAGGAGGCACATATCTTCTTTGTTGTTGTTATGGGAATGGTTTGGGTTGTGGTTGCGGATTAAGGGTGTTTGAGTTGTTACTCCATTTGAATGCCGGGTTGTCCTTCCAGCCTGGGTTATAGGTATTGCTGTAGGGATCATACCTTTGCTGGTTGGACTGATCGGGCTTACCCGAAAACATTGCTGCAACTGTGGAAGTCTCGTCCCTGAGAAGGGGATACTGCTCGGGGGAGTGTGAGATGCCATTAGGGCAGAGAGAGCATATCGCTTGAGTTTGGTGTCCCATAGCCAGCACACTGACCATGTCTGCCAATTTATCAACTTTTTCAGTGAAAGACATAAACTCATTGTTTGGGCGGTCAATAGAAACTTCATATGCTCCTCTGGTGTTCCGGTTAGCTCACATCTCGTATCTAGAATGATCAGCCATTTCACTGATCAACTGTCTCGCCTCTTCTGGTGTTTTCCTATTCTTTAGAATACTGCCAGCAGCTGAATCAATCCATTTCCGGTCCATGAGACTTAGACCTTCATAGAAGTGTTCCAGAAGTTGTACGTTAGTGAACCAGTGGTGAGGACATATGTCGCACAAACTTTGGAATCGCTCCCAATATTCTCCTAAGGTCTCATCAGGTCTCTGTTGGATTCCAGAAATTTCTTTCCGTAGAGTGGACACTCGGCTGGTTGGGAAGTATTTTTCAAGGAACAATTTCTTTAAGCCCAGCCAACTATTTACTGCCTGGTGCGGAATACTGCAATACCAGTCTCGGGCCGCACCCTCCAAAGAGAATGGAAAAGCTTTAAGCTTTACCAAGTCCGGTGTGGCGGACTGAGATCTCATAGTATTACAGGTCATCAAGAACACCTTGAGGTAGCGGTGTGGGTTTTCTGACGGTAAGCCATGAAACTTGGGTAAATGATGTAAAAAGTTGGACTTTATTTCGAAGTCCACGGCATCGTCAGGGAAAACTACACCGGATGGCTCATAAGAATAGTCAGGGGCTGCCAATTGGCCCCAAGTTTGAGCAGGATTTGCCATGTTTCCTGTCATAGAAATAGTATTATCAGTAATAACAGGGGGTTCTCTTTGTTGCCTCGATTCTCGCCTTAGTCTCCTTAGCGTTCTTTCGATTTTAGGATCAAAATTGGCTAAGGTAAGGTCAGGCAAGGAACGAGTCATACATGAGAACTGAAATTAAATAACAAATAGGAAAAAGAAAGGTAGAGAGGAGAAAAGAGTTTTGGCTAAATTGCTTCCCCGGCAACAGCGCCAAATTTGACGCTCACCAAAACGTCGTTATATTTTAGTGCGCGATCAAATAATAATTTATAAACCAAGAAAACCCCAAAAACGTAGTAAAGGGGGTTAACCTAGGTCGTTTCCCAAAGAAGCAATTTAGAACCAAATCAATAGTTAAGTAAATCAAAGGGGTTTTGTCTGATGAATTTAAAAGCGATTAAACGAGAGTAAGACAATAATGATAAAAGCAATATCCTGCATACGGCATTACTAAATCAAGGATTAATTCTCATCGGCTCCTGATTAATTATTCATGAAAGGAGATGTTGTTTATTAGTTGAAATCTCTAACTAATATGCAATTCACTTAAGAAACTACAATCGTCAATTCCTTAAGCATTTATTAATACAGGTATTAAAACCAAGATCTCAGCATTAAAACCCATATCAATTAAGCACCAATTGCACAACCTAATCAAATCTGATTAATTCTCCAAAGGTTCCTTAATCATAGTTTAATAAATCATGCAATCGTCAAGATTCATTAACTTAGATTAAACCTTAACTAACAACATGCAATCGCTATATCATTAATTAAGGATGGAACGATTCATGCATAATCATTAAGCACAAGACCTCGAATTAATCTTTAATCTAGCGTTACCGCATGCAAGATATTAAGAAACTACTCCTCCATGATTGGAGGATTAAAACTCATAACAAGTAATGAGAAAGCAAGAGTAAATAAAGAGAATGAAATAGTAAATGGCAATGGAAAGAGTAAATGAAATGGAAGATTGGAACAATAGAACCTGGATTAAATTCGGCAGAACTTCGTTACAAGTCTTGAAAGAAAAAGGCTTCTACAAATCACTTACTAACATAAACCTAAAGTGCTTAAAATGGAAATGTAAAAAGTGAAGAAATATGAAAAGGGAAAAGAAGAGTTTCGGCCTAGGAGAACTTGAGGGGGAAAGGAAGAGATGATGGAAAATGAATGCCTTGGCCTCCTATTTATAGGCCAAGGCTCAGCAGGATCGCTCGGCGATTTAGCACCGTCGCTGAGCAGTTTAGGCTTATCGCTGAGCGCTTTGTATGCATCGCTGAGCGATTTAGTCAACTCCGACGGCTTACGCGGCTTCATTAAATGCTCCAGCCAGCTTTTGCAGGGCGGCGCCGTAATCTGAGCTGGCTCCAGGCTAGTGCAATAAATGCGCCGGTGCAAGTTGGTACTTTTGCTGAGCGAAAAGGGTTCAAGCGCTGAGCGGTGTGTTCTGTATCGCTGAGCGTTTCCTTCAGATTCGCTGAGCAATAGTTGTTGTTTCGCTGAGCGCTCTCTGTTTATCCGCTGAGCGATGTTGCTTAAACTCGCCATCTTGCTTCTTTCCTCTTTTGTCCTTGGTCACATCTTTTCTTCATATCTTCAATGATCTTCTTGAATCTTCATTTCCTGAAATCTAAAATAGAAAACTCCAAAAGAAATATTACATTCTAAGAGTAAAATAATGCTTAATCTTGCCATTTTTCTTAATTTCTCTTAAAAGAGGACAATGTGTAAAAACCTATTGATTAAGTGTTAAACCCACACATTTAAGTATGCATTTGTTCACTTATAGAGTAATAACTTAGGGTACAAAATCTACTCATCACCCCACTCAATTTTTCATGTAGATTCCAAAAATAACATTATTTTTTCAAGATAAAAATCTCAGCATACAGTTCCTCTCAAAAACGTGGTTATGTTCCATTTTCAACTTAGGCTTTCCTAAATTCTGACAGTCACAGATAGCACCAGCAGTTCCAGAAAAATATCAACAACACATATAATCATAGTCACATACAACATCCTAAAATCATATATCATCTAACATAAAATCACATAGACAGTGGAAAGTCGGTTTACCCACGTTTTCGCGTCTTGCTACGGTTCCGGTGCTATCTACGGCCTCCTGCCTTGCTGTGATGTTTCCTAGCTCCGGTTCTAGGCTAGGTTTCTCCAAGATTTCTCTAAGAACTTAAGAGGATTTTGGTGTATTAAGGTTAGGGAATCTCTGGGAAATCCTGGCTAGGGTTTACGTAGGAAAGTCTCTGGGTTTCTAGTTTGACAAGATAACAGTTGGGTGTGAAATTGGACAAAGTTTTGGCAGGGTTTTCCTTTTTCTCTCTAAAATTTCAGATTCTAAGGGGTATTTATAAGCCAAGCCAAGAAATTCCCTTTCCCAAAATGTCCTTGGGCCAATTTACCATTTTACCCCTAAGATTATGTCATCCATGACCTAAGCATGGTGACTCACTATTATGACTCACCATTTGACTTGTTGACTTGGCCATTTGACCATTTCTTGGCCATATATTTGCTTTGTGTCTTGACCACTTTTGTGGCCAAGAAGTAAGGGTCACACGCAGATCAAATTTGATCAGGTTTGGTCGTTCCTGGTTCCGGTACTTCGCGTATGGTTATTCTAAAAATATTATGATCACGTCCTTGTAATCTCCTAATTTTTCTAAGTAAGATCCTATGTCAATCTAAGGTATTTATGAGCTTTCTTCTGTAACCATATATTTTATAGATACCTTAGACACGCGATTGTACTCGGAGGACAAAAAGGATTTATTCTAGTGTCTGCAGAATTTTATGAAAAAGAACAGAATTATTTCTACAGTCACTTTTATCCTAAGAGTTCATGTTTCTAATGGTTAACCTACAACGAGAATTTCTAGGCATTTATCTAGCGAGATTTTTGCTAAGGAGAAAGTGGGATGTTACACATGAGTCCAAGCCATTTGGGCTTTTCGGAGTGCACATCGGTGGATTTGCCCCCCTGTGCGCACGACAAAGAGCATCCCAGTCTTTTTGCAAGACTATTTTTTGGACTTTTGCAGCTTATCCAGGAAACCATATTTTTTGGACTTTTGCACCCTCCATCATTTAATATAGCCATACTTCCTTATTAAATTAAACAATGAAATTCCATTATATTTTTCTTTACAGAATCCACAAGGGTTATAAGAGTAAAAAAGTCATAATTTTATATACATAATATATACGGATAAAATAATGTTTGAATATATTATATAATTTTTGAATAATACTAAGTCGGGTTGAATTTGGCAACCCGGTTGGCGATTTTAATCACGATTTGCCAATTTTAATGGCGAATTTAAGCAAGATTCGCCAACTTTGTAGGCGAAATTAGGAAAGATTAGCCATATTCGTGGGCAAATTTGCGGTGAATTCGCCCACCTCATAAGCGAATCTGACGTGGCACGCCAACCGTGGTAGTTGTGTAAAATGTTTGAAAACAAGGGTATTTTGGTAATTACTTTGTGTAATAGGGGTATTATAGTAAAATTGTCAAGTTTGTGCATCTAAGAGTCTAATGAATTATGAGATGTATGGTCCATGTAAAGGTTTGTGTGCATAAGCGAATAATGTGCATGCATTCTACTACATAATGTTTGTGCACAGATGCTTATAAAATTTGAGCACGCGAATGAAAATTGAGAAACGCGAATCGCGTGTGCACTCGTGTTTAAGTGCGGAGTGGGGATCCGTGCTTGAGTGAGTATTCGTAGTGGGTCCAAACGTATTTAATATGGGGTGTATGTATGGTGTGTGATATTTAGTGTACGTGTAGCGACACTGATATTGTATATCATTTTTCTACGAGAAAGAAGATTTCATTAATAAATAGTTTATGACATGATATGTGAGATCCAAATTTATTTTATTTTTACTAAGATAGTAAAGAGATTTTTTATCACTTAACCCTAAACTCAACCAATGTGATTTAAATTTATTGATACAACTACTTTATATATAATTATACATGAAGAATAAGTTTCAAATTCCATTATATTGCACATCACCTTTTTAATATTTCAAACATTACATTCAGTAAGTTTTGAACTTTAGAACTGACATATATTGTCTAAACACTTGATCGCTAGACTAATCCCAGCGACTTATTACATTATACATCTCATAAAATTATTCTTATTTGTGTTTACTTAATGTTATTTATTTTCTTGTAGACGCGTACGTGTTGGCTACTCTTTTCCATGAGCTTCACACCCTGAACGTAAACAAGATAACGGAGAAAATCAGTTACATACATAGAGAGAGAGAGAGAGAGCAAGGCCTGAGTAGCCTTGTTGAAAAGTAAGACCACTAAGAAAATATGGTAGCCTTGTTGAAAAGTAATATCACTAAGAAAATATGGGTTTAGCTAACAGAACGAAGGAAAATTTTTTCTTGAAAACATAAGTCTTTTTAAGTTTTTATTGCATATTAAATGTATTAAAAACAAAATATTTTTTTTCGGATAGACACTAGTTAACGGGGCACTCAATATTTGATGGACGTACAAATAAGCGAACGTTTCTTAGATGAAACTACTAAAACTCATTTTTTGCTGTGAGCATGATTAAAGATAAAACGATACACTATTTTGTTTACATAAAAATATCTCTATAAACAATAAATAAAGGAGGACAGTTAGATAAGTAAAAAGAATAAAATTAAATTATTAGTCTAATTAAAAAAAAATTTAAAAAATTGTCAAGTCATTTTAATAAAAAAAAGATAATGACAAAAAGATTACAAGTACTTAACTAATATAATTCCATAAAATTTACTAGAGTTGGAGATTGAAATAGAGTTACGTACTGAGTGTAATCGATTTGGATCTTTCCAGCATTGAGGTCGCCAATTGCAGAGAAGGCCTCTTGAGAGAGATCAAAGGTTGCTTGGCAGCCTGGGGAAGGGCAACGATCCACAATCTTGACGGTGACGCTCTTACCATTGCTTGTGATCCTATACATATGACCACACGCCGCTCCGTTGTTATATATCGCATCGCTTGCAGCGGCAATCATTGTGCCCTCGTCTGTGTACCCGTAGCATGCAGATGCTGCAAACCAAAACCACACATATATAGCATGTTAGTATTATTTTATCTTGTAACTCACAGAAGTTAAGTAATGAGAGAAAAAAGATTTGACACTATAGCGAATTCACTATTCTTTCTCAACAACAGAAAGTAAGTACAATCAATATATATATATATATATATATATATATATATTCATGCAAACCCTTTTACGCAAATTTTAAAAATAAAATAAAATAAATCGTGCTTCTAAATTTAGATTTTCATAAGAACACGGATCAGAATACATAAGATTTATGAAATGAGATATGGTTGATTGACCTTCATCACCGATACGAGCAACTCTTGCGTGTTAAAGATCAACTCCAAAACTTTCGGGGAAAATGAAATAATGTAAATTTTCGGCTGATAAAAGTTCTCATAGTCAAAATTTACTTGATATATTACAAGAAAGAAAAAGAATGTAACGCAGGTGATAACCAAGCATGATGAAAATAGTGTTTGCTACTCACGAACGTAAACTGTGTAATAAGTCGCAGTTCCGGGAATGGCAGATGTCACTGAGACAAGGGTTACGATGACAAGACCCATGATAATCATAGCACTCATTTTGACTGCCATATTGATGCAAAGTAGAGAAACTGAAGTTTAATTATACAAAGGACTAGGTACTTGAACCCTTTATTTTCGAAGTCGCGTAATTTGTGAATGTGTTTTTGATAAAATTTGGGTGCCATTAGTAACCCTTTTATACAGGGACTGAATGCGTAATCATCGCAGTCTATCACTCCACAGTTTTTTTTTTTTGGCTGTTATTTGGATACTAAAAGGCCCAAACATTTTATATACATCATATATTAGAGGGAAAAAAAATTGTTGTATTTTGTGCAATGAATAATATCTCTAACATGGATGGTACCAACGTATGTGCATATGATATCAACATTCGTGGACGTATTATTAAAGCATGTTAAAAAAATATCAACGTAATTATATTTTTTAATGCATTTTATCTCCATCAAATTACACGGTCACACTGTCTCCTTATCAAGTCAAACTCTCTTCTCTGGGATCACTCTATCACTCATAGATGAAACTTGCATGCCACGTGAATATCAACATAATAAATAGGTATCAACATAATAGAAATAGGTATCAACATAACAGAAATATGTATCAATATATAACAAAGTTATCAATTTGAAACAATTTTCTCTCTCCTCTACTCTCATTCTCTCACTCTAGCGTCAAACCCATTTACCACATTAGTATCAACATAATAAAAATACGTATTAACGTAATAGGCAAAGGTATCAACGTAATGAAAATAGGTACCAACATATGCTCTCTCCAAGTATCAATGTCATAGTCATATGTATTAACATATTATAAATATATATTAGCGAATATATATAGAAAAAATAATCAAAGTTCTTTTTTTTATAAAATCGATACCTTTATAACATGTTTATACCTATTTTATGTTATCGATACTTATATATATTATGTTAATATTTATTTTTATTATGTTTATACTCGTATTATTTAAAGATAGAGCGAAGAAATTGAGAAAAAAAAGAGGAAGGATAAGAGGGATTTGATAGAAAAAAGTAAATAAATTTTTTGCCGTATTGCGTAATTCCCTGTTAATATCATAGCATGATGTCTAGGATGTACGCTTAGTTTAGATTGGAAAACGCATTTCTCTTCTTCCCCTCTAGATAACCGTCTGCACACGTTTCTAACCAGCAGCCATGGAGGTGCCTTCTAGATTTATCCATTGACATCAAGTCAATTTAAATATCTCTACGCTTAAAACTGACTAAACCTTTAAATTCTTCTTTAGCAATATCAATTAAGTTTATCTTTAAATTATAAAACATATCTAATTTGTTTATTATTTATCATAAATTAATTAAATTAGTCATTTAATATTAATCAAGTTAAATTTTTTTATAAATTAATTTGATTACTTTTTTATGACCTTAAAAATGAATTTTGTACTTTCTATAACTTTTGGACGAACATAACTGTGAGATATCAATTTTGGATACAAATTTAAAGGTCTGCTCCTTTGAAATTAATTGTTTAGTTTTCGTAATTTAATTGATATTTATTATACAAAGCTACCCGTGGACAAAAAAATTAAATATGACAGAAACAGATGCAGGAACAAAGAGAAAACTAAGGAATACAATACAAAACTAAAATTTGAAATATATAAAGATTCTAAAAGAAGACAAAATTGCAAAGAGAAAGAAAGAAAAATGATAAAATAGGTACTAGAGTGAAATCACTGGGAAAAAGGGGGAAGAAAGCGAAAACAAAGAATAATTAATAACGGAAAAAAGATTATAATGAACACATTTATTGTGCGCGACCGTGTGTGTGTATATATATATATATATATATATGACAACAAATAATTGACAATTTTACTTTTTTTCTTTCAGGATCTCAATTCGGAGAACTAAAATGGTTCCTTTTGTAAAGTATAAAACATATCAAAATACATGCATGAGGAATATGTATTTGTCCCTTTTATTATGCTTTGTTCTCAACAAATTGCATTGTAATTGCCAATGTAAGGCTTTTCTGTTACTTAATTATTCTTGTTCAAGTTTTAATTCTAGAATGAGCAATGGAAAAGAAATTATTAGAAATTTGATAACTAAACACTGTATTAATTGTTCTTGTTTGATTAAGTTTCAAATCCAAAGTGATGAACACAAGAAAAAATTGTATAGAAACTTATTTGTAGAAATAATATCTTATAGACAACATCAGGGTGACAAAATTGTACAAAGAAATCAAAGAGAAAACGTGTTTAAGTCTAAACTAATCTAGTCTTAAAATTAAGAAAAAGAAAATGTGAAGTTCAAGATGTGTTCTTAACCTTTCTCATACTCTAGGATGCCATTGCAGTGTGGACGAACGTGTGAGAGTGTATGCAAGTATGTGAATCCTAAAATGTGTAGAAGTGAATGCCTAAGGCATCTTATTTATAGAAGAATTGAGGTCTCTGGCACACTCGTTGTCATAGACTTGAATTTGAATTTTGAGCGTCAAACCATCACTACAAGAAAGATTAATGGCGGTTAATTAGCGGCGAGTGATTCTTAACCGCCACTAATGTAATGGAAATTGTATTTATCAACTGCTTACTCTAACTACCATGGTCAAATGCAAATTGGTGGCGGTTATTAGTATTTTGCGGCGGTTACATAGAATTTTTTTAATAAAAAAATAGAAAAAAAATTCATACGCACTCTCTCAAAACTCTCTGCCACAAAACCCACTCTTACACACTCTTACACTCTCTCAAACCCTTTTATAATAGAAAATCCTCCTTGTCCAAGCGTCACACCATCATCGCCATCGTGTGCCGCACTCAACATCACAATCACCATCGAGGGAGAGGGTTGCACAGTCCCTTAATCGGCATCGTCTCAACTGCAAAATCAATCCTTTATTGCACTCTTTTCCTTCTCATCATATCTGAAGTGGGGTATACAAGAACATATCTCTCCGCCATCGATCGCCGCCACACTATTTTTGTCATTGTTCAACGTGTTGCTCACCACCGCCGTCATTCTCGAAAGTGTACTCTAGGGTTGGTCTCTGCTCCTCTTTGGTCTCTCTAATTCTATTTGTTGGATGAATTGACGATTGTAACACCCCTAACTAACTACTTACGCTTAAGTCATATGCAATGTGTAACACCCTAGGTTAGCAGCTTATGCTTAAGTCATAATCTGCGTCTGCTAGGTTGTTATCTACTGTATGGGAATACTAATAGTCCCTACTTTACTTTGGAAAATAATTAAGTTAACCGAAAATAAGGACCCATTTTTTTCTTTTTAAACATAACTATTGTCATGCGTCAATCTAGAGCCATGCGTGTGAACTATTATAAGTCCCGTATAGTCGTATCACAGATAAATGCGAGCGTCGTCTGTCATGCAAGTACATACATAAACAGTAAAGTAAACAGTACCAAGTGGGTCCAACAGTTGACATCATATATGTAAGAAAGTCATATATATACATATTATAGAGTCTTGTGGAAATCACATACTGCACCAATACATCAAAAGGGGCTATACATATCCTAGTCCGCACATACAGTCAGGGCTACAAAATAACATACATCAAATTATACATATAACTAGAACTACTAGCAAAAAGATGTCGTCTGATGACAGGGTCTGGAATCAGGGCGGGTCAGCTCTCCGGCTCATCCTCGCTGGGGTCCTCCTCCGGATTCTCCTCCTCGTCTTCCTGCTCCAGCTCTTGATCTGGCTCGTCCTCCTCCTCCACGATCTCTATGGGATAATCCTCCTCGGGTGACGAGCGCACAGGTACCTCTGGCAGTCGAAGTCGAACGGAGGCTGGATCGACCTCCACGTCCTTCTCGTAGGGAGCTGGCTCGCCGTCAGCGAAAGTCTCTGGCTCTGGGGAAACCGGTGGTGCAACTCGGCGGGGTGTGGGACGGTTCACCACAAGCATGGACCACAGCTCCGCCTCCTCCCCTGTCTCAGGGTCTACGCTCCTAAATCTGCTGGGCAGGATCCGTCGCTTCTTCGGCGGGGTCGTCATCTATCTCGCCTGAAGCCGTAAGTGAGTGGGGGTGAGAACGGTGGTTCTCAGTGGTTAACTATGAATAGAGGGGATCTGGTTACTCAATTATGCTTTCGGCCGTCCAGGAGATCTCTAAGTGTTCATGCAACTAGACATCCTACCAGTTATTTCTTGCCTAAGTTCCTGGGCGGCTTTATCTAGTTACTAGGTGACAGGGAACTAATCTTTCTTACTAAGTTCTCGTGCTTTCTATCCTTGA
>QANU01087779.1:14720-54861 GCA_003254905.1 Nissolia schottii
GAACCCACTAAGCAACTCTCCATGGGATCACTCAACCATTCCAGGGGATCTCCGCGGAACCCACTTGGCACCGCTGCTGGCGCCAGTCAGAAACTTCAGGAACCCACTCAGCCGCTCTAGGGTACCTCCGCAGAACCCACTCGGTCACCACTACTTGTGCTCGCTCGGTATACTCTCTAGGGAGCCACTCATCACTCCGGGGAACCTCCGCGGAACCCACTCAACACCACTCCTGGTGCCCACTCAGCACTCTTCACGTAACCCTCTCAGCTCTCCAGGGATCCTCCGCGGAACCCAGTCAACACCATTTCGGGTGCCCACTCAGCAACTCCATGTAACCTCCTCAACACTTTAGGGATCCTTCGCGGAACCCATCCATCGCCACTACTGGTGCCCCACTCAGCTCTCTTCACGTAACCCTCTTAGTACTCCATGGATCCTCCGCGAACCCACTCAGCACCATCCCAGGCGCTGCTCAACAACTCCCTAGAAGTCTCTCAGTCACTCTCCGCAGAACCCCTAAGCACCATCCCAGGTGCCGCTCAACAATCCTCCAGGCTGCTCTCAGTCACTTTCCACGAAACACTCCGCACCAGCCCAGGCACCGCTCAACGACTCCAGACTCCTCTCAATCACTCTCGGGATCCTCCGTAGACCTCGTTCGGCGCTTACTCTCTGTTGCTTATTTTATCTCATTTTCTCACATTCATCTCAACACCACATAACCCAGCGATACACAGCAACAACAAGAACATTCATGAATCATAAAACACGTGAAATACAACCAACAGGTAACAGAATATTTATTCTCCATAAATTTTTAACAACACATGCAAGGTCATTTCAAGCATAAAACGCATACCAGGTGCATTATGTCCCACACTCACAATAACCATAAATAGATCACCAAGGAGGTGATTTATGCATAGTTACCCACTTGTAGAAAACCTGGTGGTGGTGAGGAAAGTTGGGAGTGAAGTCTTACAAGCTGTTGCTTTCCAAAGCTTGAGCTTCTCCTTCTCAAAGATGAAGATCTTTGAGCAAGGTGGAGGGTGAAGAGGTTGTTCCTCTTGATTTTGGAAGGAAGAAAATGAAACTAAGATGAGGAGACTTGAGGGCTGTGGTTTTTGGTTTGTGGAAGGTGTAGGAGGGTGGAAGGGTGCTTGATTGCTTGGAGACAAAGTGGTGTTCTTGGAGCTTGGCTTGAAGTGTGTTTATGGAGGATGTGAGAAGATGAAGTTTTTCTTGAGATTTTGGGAGAGGGGACTCGATTTTTGGGGTGGCTGAATGTGAGGGAAATCAATTAAATTTTAGGATTTAGAAAAGGTGATGAATAGTGGGAGGTATGGGTGTAAGTATGGCTAGTGATGTGACTTGGCTTTGATGTGAAAGAAAGCATGGTGATGTAAGTTTGGAAGCATGATTTTTGGGGATTAATTTTGTCCAAAAATCTCCTCTCCTATCCATGCAGCCCTCACCCATAGCTGCTGAAATTTCATTTTCTCCCGGTTTCGGTTCGCTCGTGTTTTATCGTTCGCAGTATCGGTGCGCGCGCACGGTCGTCCGAAAAATATTCCGTTTATACCGTCGCGACCCTCTAATTCTCCCCTACCTAAGGGTATTAATATTTAAAGATGTTTGTGAATTTTTCTCCGGAAGAGTATTTTCACAGACACCTTTTATACGTCAGAAAATTCTATCGGCATACAGCGGCCATTGGGTTGTCGGCCGAACTTCCTATCGCGACACGCCTTATTTCCTAGGGATATTCTACATGATAATTTCCCATCTTAGTTCTCAAATCATGATTAGAAAATTAATTTAATAATTATGTTTACAATTATTTCTCTAAGGAAAAATCGGGATGTTACACAATGCTCACTAGGTTGTTAAGTAATTGGCGGGAATACTTATAATCTTTCATTAGTTTCAAAAATACTTACTTAGGGAAATTATGGACCATTTTTAAACTTCGTCTATTTACGATTTATTTCATAAAGTATGAGCCGCGCTTGAACAAGATATGTATAATACAAACGATAGAGCATTGGGCTTACAACTATTGATCAAGCATAGTATAATTAGTTAGAGAAGCAAACACATAGTCCATCACATATATTTGCATCAACTCACATAAGTATTATAATAAGTTACATATACACGATATATTTGTCAAAATACATTGTCCAATCATCACAACAAAAGGGCTATCTAACGCCTAGCTCTATTAGCATGTCCCCAACAGCCTTTAACTCCTGTCCCCCTACGATGCCGACTTCTTGTGACTATCCTCTACGGCTCCTCCGGTTGCCCAGCGTTGTCCTCGTCTGCCCCTGGAGTCATAACAAGTGAGGGTGAGAACACCGCGTCCTCAGTGGGTTACATTAGAGTAGGCACTACTAGAAATTTGACTATTATCGTCGACATTACCGTCGGTAATTTATGTGGTTATCAACGATAAATGGCATTACCGTTGGTTATCAAGGCTGTAACACCCTAGCTAACTGTTTACGCGTACGTCGCAAACAATGCTCACTAGGTTGTTATCTGCTTTGGTGGGGATTTACTTAGTCCCATGTATTCTTTTAAAAATATTGCTGCCCAAAATATGGACCAAATTTAAACTTTCTTTATACGTCACATAGAGTAAATTAGGAGCCTTGTCACGTTTAGAACATGCATTTTGAACGGAAACATAGCATGTGTAACGATAAATAAAGATATCATAAGTACCCGCCAAGATAACAAACAATGGTCCTTCATACATTCATAAGCAATATATACATAGTATCATAAGTATCAAGCACAAAAATCACATAGAAGTACAAATGCACATATGTCCTCTACTAGCTAATCGTCTGATCTTCAGCTGTCCTCCCTTGGAAGGGTTCTATTTCCTGTAGCTCCTCTCCTCGTCCCTCCTGTTGCCTGCCTGCTGGGACGTCTTCACTATCCTCATCGTGCTCACCTGGAACCATAAAGGAGTGGGGGATGAGAACACTGGGTTCTCAGTGGGTTACCTTCGGTCTCGCTACTTGTATTACACTCAATTATGATTCCGCCGCTCAGGGGGTCTCTAAGTGTCACAGTTATACTATGTCCCTACCTTTTATTTTAATCCATACTAAGCCTGAGCAGCTTTATCTAATTTACTAGGTGACTGGGGAACCTATTCTTCATTACTAAGTCATCTGTTCTCTATCTTACTTCCTAAGTACACATAATCACATATTTCACATAATCACATATCACATAATAAGCTTCAGTGCGCGTCCACTTATAACCGTGCCCATTTTAATTATAAGCTTCTTCGCACCTTCACTTATGTACAGTTATATCACTTAGAGCACATACTTCAAGCTCAACCCCCCCTTAATGGTGGCCTACCACGACATGCTTCCTTGTTGTCGTAGTATCGTGAAGACTGGGCAGCTCTTAACCATCAGTAGCTCACGATAGGAGAGTCCATCCTTATGCTAGGGATGGCGAGGGGACCCTACCCCGTCCTTATGCTAGGGACAAGGCATGCCCGGGGTTCAGCTTGCCTTTCCTGCCGGCTATTATGCACAGCTAGGAAAAGATTCCTTTTTCCTTCCTTTCCTTTTCCTTTTTGGGACTTAGTGACGTCATGCCCTATTCCTTTTCCTTTCCTTTCCTTTCCTTTCCTTTCTTTTCTTTTTGTAAAACCATTTCCATGACACATAATCACATAACACATTCATCAATACAGTTCATTCCAGTCACAGTTCATATGCCTTAAACATGAATCCTTAATTCATAACATTTAACATACGTTAATAAAATCAGTAGATCCATGGATAATTGCAAGCAATATAAAAATTATGTTTTAAACAAAGTTTGATGTTTAGGAAATAACAAGTTTCGAAGTGGGGAGTCTGTCTTCGTTCAGGCTGCTCAGCGCCTAGGGTATATCGCTCAGCGTTGGAAGCCGCTCAGCGCCATCACTGGCCGCTCAGCGCCTCACAGGCCGCTCAGCGAAAACCCTGGCCGCTCAGCGGGTCCTGACGAATTTCAGCTCCTACTTCCTGCAATTTTCCATGTTCTACAAGGTTTCTAAGCATCAATCCTTAGAGCATTTCTTCCATTATTTCTAGCCAATCTCTAACAGCCATAAACATAATTTCAAGCTTCCAAAAATCATTTTCATAATCAAGTTCATTTTTTCCTAACCGTCTAGTCACAAAGCATATAGCATATCTAATACATAAAGCACATATTCACATAGCAATTCATCAAAGAGGCATGAAGTAAGAGAACCTAGCATAATCTAGCATAAAACACATCATAAATGAACCTCAAGCATCCTAGACCACATAGACAATGGTTATGTCAGGTTTACCCACCATTACCGCGGTTCTGACGGTTCCTGCTTGCTCCTAGCTTGCTTTGACGCCTCCTAGCTCCTCTTGGCCGAAATTGCTGCAGCTTTCCTTGGGTTTTTGAAGTGATTTTCGTGGCTGGGTTAGGGGATTCCTGGAGGAAGTGAATTGGGTTGAAGGCAGGCGGTGTCTGAGTCTCCGGTTTGATAGAACAGCAGTCGATCGGGCAAACGGATAGAGTTTTGGCAAGGTTTCCAATTTTTCATGGAAATTTCGGTTTTGGGGAGGGTATTTATAGCCCAAGGGCTGAATGCCCATTTTACCATTTTACCCTTGGTAAAAATTACCAAAATGCCCTTTTTAATTTCATTTTCTAATTATTTAATTAGTTTGGATAATCATCAAGTCAAATCAATGAATATTTAATTATTTTTCTTGAAAATATCTGCCTCCCCATGTGCTAAATCAGATTGGGTCCCACCTCGGTCCCGTCTCGCTCGTTTTTGATCGTTCGCAATCCCGATGTGTCGCGCACGGTCGTCCGAAAAATATTCTGCTTGTACCGTCGCGATCCTCTAATTTCCCTCTTCCCAAGAGTATTATTCTTAGAATGTGTTTGTGAATTTTTCTCCAGAGGAGTATTTTTCACAGATACCTTTAATACATCGTTAAGCTCCCGTGTCTGCGGACACCCGTTCCGCTTGCGGTTTCGCTATCTCCCAAACTTCCTAATAAGATTATGGGGCTAATCTAAGGTATTTGGGACTTTCTCCCGGTACAAGTTGGATTCCCAGAGACTTGAGACTCTCTGCTCAGTTCTACCGGCTAGACGGGACTAAACGGGACTGTTCTAGTGTCTGCGGAATCGTCCGAAACTGACCCGATTTTCGTTTTTCCGACACTTTAAGTTTTTCATCCATCTCTAGGGGTCGAGAGGAATCATTTGAGTGTCAGCAGAATTTAGAAATGCCAAATAAAATAATTTCTACAGACACTCGAGTCCTAGATAATCAGGCTTCTACCTTCCTGACTTCTCCAGCATGGCTAGCGTTCCCGGGCATCCTCTTTTATTCCTAAGCTCCTTGGTACTGTATACTCCTTCTATTCCTTTCAGATTCTCCCTAACTCCTCACTTATCTACCTGAGCCGCATAGTCCCGCACATCCGGTGCTTGACGGACACCTACAGCTCACGCTTCCAACCTCTGATGGAGTTCGTTCACGAGTTTATTATGCGAAATCTTTACTAAGGAAAACTGGGATGTTACAAAGCCCACGGTTAAGTAGTCGATGGTAATCAACGTACCGTCGGTTCTACATGTCCGATGCTAATTTCAGGCGGAGAAAACCATTGGTAACCAGTTTAGTTGTGAGCGAATCTGAACCGTATTACCGTCGGGTATATACGACGGTAATTATAATAATATTTTATTCATTGATTGCCATTGGTATTAAACGACGCTAATTTCGTACCTTCTACCATCGGTAATATATGACGGTAATTATAATAATATTTTATTACTGTTGGTGTTTACTGACGCTAACTTCATAACTAATTTAAACTGTTACCGTTGGTAATATACAACGGTAATTATAATAATATTTTATTCACTGATTACCGTTGGTGTTTACCGACGCTAACTTCGTAATTAATTTAAACTGTTATTGTTGGTAATATACGACGGAAATTATAATAATATTTTATTCATTCATTACCGTCGTATGTAACCGACGATGAGTATAGCATTATTTTAATATTTTAAAAAATTAATTAAATAATTATTTATTTAAAATAATTATTATTTTATTAAAATTGTAATAATTAATTATATTATTAAACAATTTTAATTTCATTTTATTATTTATAAACCTCATTATTCATAAATATATAAAATTTATATTTTATTTAATTAATTTATAAACCCTAAACCCTTAATTAACATGAAAAATTTATACGATTTCAAATTTAATAAATCATATACATTTATTAATAAATAATTGTGATTAATTTTTTTAGTTTATTAATATATATAAATTTATATTTAATAACTAATTATGAAATAAAGCAATTAATACCAAAAAGGTAAAGAAAAATAGAACAATTAAAAGCCGCAAGGCAATAATCTCTTGTATACTGAAAGAAATAAAATATTTAAATTGTTTAAATAAATACAAATCGCAACTAGTTTGACGATGAATAATAGACACTATCAATGTCATTTTCAGAATTTAGGTCCGAGTCAAAATCTTCTTCTTATTCTTGTTCTTGTTCTTGTTCTTCTTCTTCTTCTTCTTCTCCTTCCCTATCACTGTCGACGTTACTAGTTGATTGTTGATAAATGTTAGAAAGTTGAAGTATCTCTGGTTCGTCGTTTGCTACTACCAATGTGATTGTATCTATTGTCTGAACGCAATTGTTGAGGGGATTGAGTCTTGTACTTGATAGGGTTGATCATTCGATGATTGCTGAGCTGATTGCATGTCATCCAACTCAATGCGGCCACTCAGTTTGCTCTTGATCACAGCTTTCCAGCTTGATTGAGTTGCTCCTAGATAGCTAGCATAGTATATTTGCTTGGCTCTTTCAACAAGGACGAATGGATCATACCCGTTATAATGCCTTCCATGATTAATATCAGTAATAGAGTAATCTGGATGAGTTCGTGTTCCATTTGGTGAAGTATCGTACCAATGACAGAAGAAAAGAGCAACGTGATTAGATGAGCCATTGTGCTTATATTCCAATACGAGTATTTTTTGAAGCACTCCGTAGAAATTAGGGCTTGTTTCATCAGTATTAGAATAGTCACCCTTGACATAAACACCATTGTTGTCTATCTTTTGGTTAGCTGCCCATTTATGTGTGTAGAACTTGTATCCATTAACAAAATAAATGGGCCAGCTAATCGCTTTGTTCATTGGTGCCCATGACAAACTCATCAAGTTACTGTCGTTACTAGAATTATTCCGAACCTAAAAAAATGCGCGGTGAAAGTAAGTCATTAATTGCTTATGATAGGGAACTGTTTTGGTCGGTTAAAGTATATAATATAAAATCATTAAACACATACGTAATTTGCAAACCATGAAGGAAACATTTGATCGGTGCACTGAGCACCAAATGCTCGTTGAAACATCTTGAAAACATGCATCAATGGTACGAAACAAACGGTTAACGTGTATGTAATCAAATAAAGTATATTAAGGATAGATAAAATGAACTTACTCATAGTAGGGGAGTACTTCTTCACAGTTGAGCAAAACACATAGGTGGGGTACTTCCTTTTCTTGCGCGTTTAACCAGTAATCTAATCCCTTTCCTGCCGGACGACCAGATTGATTGAATATAGAGAGGGTCGACTGACTAGGCATTCCTCCACCATAATCATTTCGTCCCACGTGGTTCTACTGCAGTTAACATTAGCAGCAAAGTAGTAGGAACAAAGTAAGGATGTTTCTTTTGTCAATAATGCCTCGCATATCGGCCCTTCAACTTGAGCTTTGTTCTTAACGGTTCTCTTGAAGACTCCCATGCATCTTTCGAACGAATACATCCACCTATACTGAATCAGACCACACATGCGAGCCTCGTAAGGTAAGTGTACAGGCAAATGTTCCATTGCGTCAAAAGGAGGGAACAATCTTTCAAGCTGGCAGAGGATGATCGAAATGTTGTGTTCCAGGAGCAGAAGGTCTTCAACATTAACTGTGGATGAGCACAATAACTTGAAGAAGTGACTTAGCTCACTCAGAGGTTTCAACACGTTCTTCGGTAGTTATCTAAACGCAATTGGCAGCAAACATTGCATAAACACGTGACAATCATGACTTTTCATTCCAACCAACTTTCCTTGGATGATATTAATACATCAACCCAAGTTAGATGCATAGCCGTCAGGAAATCTCAGAGTCTGCAACCAACGAAGAACACTTTGAACTTGTTGCTAGTTGAGGGTGTAGCAAGCCTTTGGCTTGATGACACGACCGCCAAAAATCTCCTGTAAATTCAACTCACAGCGTCTGCAAACCTCTTTCAAGTTCAGTCTTGCCTTCTCGTTGTCCTTGGTTTGATCAGTGTTCATGATAGTATGGATTATATTATCAAAAACATTCTTTTCAACATGCATAACATCAAGACAATGACGAACCAAGTTATCTTTCCAATATGGAAAATCCCAGAATATGCTATTCTTTGTCCAGTTATGTTGTTTCCCGTAACCTGGAAGCCTAACATTTACACTCTCAGTTATCTTTAGAAACCGTCTTACCCTCCTCCAAATGTCATGACCAGTTAATCTCTATAGAGGCTCTTCATTTTCAATTCTATTTTTCTGAAACCCACACTTACTGTTTCGAAACGTGTGACCAAGTTCCAAGAATACCTTATGACAATCAAACCACGATTGTTTTCCTCCGTGAGGTAGCTAGAATGCCTTAGTGTCTTCAATACAAACTGGCCAACCTTCCCGCTGTCATCCATCCAGACAACATGCCATAAGCTAGAAAATCATTAATAGTCCACATCAAAGATGCCCTCAGCATGAAATTTTGCTTCATGGACACGTCATACGCAAGCACGTACACCTGGGTTCCACAACATGTTCAGTTCATCAATAAACGGTTGGAGGAAAACATCAATCTTGGCTTTTGGGTTGCTCAGCCCAGGGATCACACAAGACAAGAACAGATATGGATCTTTCATACACATATCAGGGGGAGATTATACAGTGTAACGATGATGGGCCAACATGAATAGGGTTTGCTGAACTGATTATTGGGAGCAAACCCATCTGAGCAAAGACCTAATCTGACATTTCGAGGATCTGGGGCGACGTCGGGATAAACGTTGTCGAAGTACTGCCACGCTTCTCCATAAGTTAAGCTCGCATCACCCTTATAGTACAACATACACCCTACATGACAGCAGTCAATGTTTATGGAGTGCAATCCAAGTTTGAAGAATATTATTTTGCTTGATAGAATTCGACAGTATGTCATTATTCGGGGGTGTTAGTTCTTGGATGAATGAAAGCCACTGGTCAAATGATTTCTCAGATTGATTGGCCTTCGACTTCATTGTACAAATCCTTCCTAAACAGGAGTATTTGCTTCTTCAAGTAAACTATAAAAGTGCTTAGCCTCCGTATTAGGTTCTTCGTCAAGCATGGTACCGTCGAAGGCATCGTTAACCATTTCATCAAATCTATCATTATCATTAAATTGAAAGTCTCCTGCTTCATCATCTCGTTCAAATTGTACGTGACTTGCACTGCCCCCTCCGCAATGCCGCCTACTAAACTCATTGACACTGCTAGCATCCACTTTTCCGTGGTCGGTCCATATCCAATAATGCGGCTCAAACCCATTCTTATAGAGATGCAATTTAACCCTTTCAAAATCCAAAATTCTACATCGCTTACACAAAGAACACAAACATCTAATATTTTGCTCTGCCATCATAGTCTACGTTCATACAAAAGTAGTCGACGCCCTCAAAATATTTCAGTTTTATCACTCCTCGGTTCTTGTAATATTTATCGTACATCCAATATCTGACAGCGAGAATCATTTTTTCCAGAAATCCTACGTGCATGGTACACAAATTATGGACGTTAACTTAATGATTTTTTCGACATTAACTGCAGCCATTACAAATTAATTCCACACATATATTTCCTAAACCGTTCTAAAACATAAGCCCTCCAATCTCAGCAAACAACACATAATCAATGTTACCAGAACATCAATTCAAACAATGTCGGAAAGTCATGCTAAGCGTTCCTTCCCTTATTTCAGCCATACAACTCCAATCCTACAAGTTGACGGTAATTACTTGACGGTAATAGTCAAATTTCTTATAGGGAGGGGCTATCCCATTGCCCCGGTTATGATCCAGGCCACTCAGGAGATCCTTGCATGTTCATGCATACTAGATTCCTACTAATTGTTATTATTCGTCCTAGTCCTGAGTAGCTTTATCTAAATTACTAGGTGACGGGGGAATCACTAGTCTTTTTATTATCTATGGCTTCATGCTTATTAACTTTATTCGCTTGATCTACAACTTTCATATAGGTCGTCTCGAGCATTCTCTTGACGGTATTTACATGCTATATCTACTTACATACATATATTCATACATCACATATCTTATGCATGATGGGGGTCTAGGGTTCTCTTACGCTTACGGTCAAACTAGGGGACCGGGTCGCATCCTTCTTAGCTCGTTATGTCCTTCCACCTTTATATACCGGGGGACCGTCATCCCTACCCGATGTACAACCTGCTTCTAACTTCTGTATTGAGGACGACCATGCATCACTCTAACCTGAGTGGTTGCGAACCACCAATGAAAACTAGGGTCATTTATCGCCCATCAATAGGAATAACCATCCACCTAGTGGGATGGCGAAGGGCCGGTCCTTGAGAAATGACCAGGCGTAGGCTCATGCTTTCCTTGGTCTACCCTCGTGACATGACCAGGAACTTATTTTCACTCTCTAGTAGGCCCTTGTGACGCTACCAGCAGTGTTCTGCTTAACATTCTTTAGGACTTTGTGACGTCACGTCCTCAATTATTCATATTTTCTTTCTTTCTTTCTTTTCATCATAAAAACAGGTCTTAAACCTGTGTTCATATCATTGACCAATCCATCTTGCTGGACTAGTGAGGGGCTTGTCCTGTGGACTTTCCAAGAGAAGGGAGTCCTATCATATAACTATGTACTTCCTTCCAGGTACACCGGACCCCTTGAGGCCATAACCTTCTTAGGACATCACTTGTTCCCTAGGGTTCAGTTATGATGTTTAAACATTAGGTGATTAATTGCTAGTTATCTACAGTCGTCTTAAAGTTTAATGACGACCGGGTCCTCATGATGCAGTTTGACCGAAAACATAATCATCACTATTGTTACACGTAATTAGCATGAATCAATGCTTGTTGGAATAGGTGGGCCCATGAGAGCTGATCTGATTACTTAGCCCTTAGCCAGGGTTTGCTTAAGGACCTAAGGCTTCCCAGGCCGCTCAGCGACCTAACTTTGCCGCGCAGTGCCCATAGGCCTTCTTAGGTCACTTGGGCCATACAAGTCCAGGGTTTCATTGGCTAGGGTTCAGGCTACTCAGTGCTCCCTTAGGGCCGCTCAACGGACCCTGACACTATACCAATCACAGAATTCAATTTCCAAAACCATTCCTTATCGTTTCCTCAGGTTGCTCAGTGGTTTAGCATAGGCCGCTCAGCGGTCTAGCACAGGCCACTCAGCGCTCTGTGTATAGAAGCACTGTGCTAGGGCATAACTACTCAGGTCGCTCAGTGCCCTGGGCGTGATGCACGTCCACAACTTTGTTGCTTTTTCTTCCCTTTACCTTTTCTCCAAAACACTCCCATGCACACTTCTTAGGGCTTCACCATAGGTTCCAACAACCACAATATAACAAGTTCTAGCACAAAGAAAACACAAAATCATCCATGAATCATAACCCTAGCTTCGAGCACCTAGTACAGGGTGAAACACCTCTAGCTAACTGCATACGCTCGAGCCGTACGCAATGCTCGCTAGGTTGTTTACTTTCTATTGGTTCCTGTATAATTTCGAAAATAATTGTGCTAGAACATAAGGACCCCTTTTTTTCATTTGCATAGAAATTTCATAACACTTGAGCTGTGAGTGCGAAGGAATAGTATCAAACAATAAAGCCCTTAGGCTCAAGACTATGCATATATTATGTTACAGGTTCAGCGGGTCCATCACATACACACATAGAAAATAGTATCGATATTACATTACATAGACATCAATAGTTCATTTGTTCATTATACTACTTATTCTTCCCGAAATCTCTTCACGGTTCCTCGGCAGGTTCGACAACATCGGCATAGTAAGAGTCATCATAAGTTACTGGAGCCATAAACGAGTGGGGGTGAGAATGGCAAGTTCTCAGTGGTTAACATTCTAGCGTGGTCTTGCATTTTTCTCAGATATTCTCCAGGCCGCTTAGGGAACCTCTAAGTGTCATGCATACTAGCCCCTACTGATTATTATCTTTGGCTTATGTCATGAGCAGCTTTATCTAATTTACTAGGTGATTGGGCATCTACTCTGAACATTATCTAGGCATCGTGCTATACTCTTTATCTTGCCTGAGTGTGGCAATACAAAATTGCCTGCTCGTATTACCGCTAACTGACATACTAGTCGTCTCAGGGCGTTCCCTTAACGATACATAATGCATAATCACATATACACCGACATACATAACTGCATGTATACATACATTCATTCGTTCATTCATACATGTGGATATATAGTGCATGAGGGAGTCTGGGGATCTCTTATGCTCCCATGGCTGCGTCCTCTGTAGTCCTTTCACCTCTTTGCTTTTCCTATCGTGACGACCCAACAGCGCTCTTAACTGGTGTGGTAGCTAGCCACGTAAAGCTCATAGGAGGAAGACATCGAATTTGATAGGTACAATCACTCCCCTAATAGGAATGGCGAGGGATTGGACCCTGGACTCGACCAGGTGTGGACACGTAAGTCAGCCCTTGGACTTGACCTCGCTTTCTTTCCTTCTTTCTTAACTGGGGCCCCTTCTTTCCTTTCTTTCTTTCTTCAGGCCTTGGCCTGTTCTTGTTATCATAAGGCCTTGGCCTTCTCACTTCTCAGGCCTGGGCCTGTTCTCATAATCTCGAGCCTTGGCCCGTTGCTATCGTAATCAGGTCTCTCTACCTGCGTTGCTCATAACTAACCCAGCTTGCCGAATTGGTGAGGGGCGTGTCTGTAAGACGTGCCAAGAGAATAGGGGAACATCCTAATTATATAACTATGCTCTTTAACTAAGGTCTTTCGCACCAATTGGGGTCAGAACCTCTCTAACTTGTCTTCGTTCCTTAGGGTTCAATTATGATCTTATTGGACTTTAGGTGAGGACTTCTAGTTATCTACAGTCGTCCTACAATATTCAATGGCCGTTTCCCCATGATGCATGTTCTCCTGGATAATGGTACGCATAGCTATGCCTAATGGATCCCATAACATAGTTAAAACTCAAGTTTTTCAGTGAGCATTCGAATGATTAGGGTTTGTGCATTCGAATGATTCTTTCAATCGATTGATCAAGGAATTCAATCGATTGAAATCCTTCTCAGGCTTTCATTCGACTGAAATCCTCATTCATTCGATTGAAATCCAAAATCTTTCATTCAATTCCTGTGGGAATTCAATCGAATGAACTAGTGTAAAATTGGCTCCCGAGAGCATTTTCTCCAAGGGGCTTCCCACCGTAACTTTTCTCATTTTCCAGTGATCCCATCAGTACAGCTATGGTTCCTAAACGTCAAAATCATCAAAAACCATCCTACACAACTTATTCCCTATAGTTTCTACAAAGTAGTTTTGCAATCAAATACATACAGATACATATACACAGTCATAAAATCAACCACGTAGACAGTGGGCTTAGAGTTACCCACTTCCTCTATGGCATCGGAGTTGATGAGGGGATTGTAGAGAAAATCCTCGTCACAATGGTATGCTCCAAGAAATTTTTGGGAGTCCGACAGCGCTTCCGCGATGTGCACGAACGGTACTAGAAATAGAGAAACTGAAGGCAAAGTGAAAGGTAAAATTTTTCACTCAGGGGGCGCTTTTATAGCCGTGGCCCCCTGCTTACTAATTTATTTAATTATTAATTAATTTTATTATTAGATTATTATTTTATTATAATTATCCAAAATATCTTGGCCCTCCGTTCAGTTTCAGTCACGTTTGATCGCGTTTGGTAACCACTGGCCCGCGTACGGATATCCGAAAAATATGCCGAACACATATCCGCGATCCACGAATTTTTTGGTCAGGATGGCTTACTGAAACAAGGTATCCGGGAACTTGTTTCGCCAACCTATATTTAACAGATCCCTTTGTCACTCAACTGAATTTCTGTTTTGACTGGAAACGGGCATGGACCTCGCGGTATTCCGCGAGATCGTAACTCCCTAACCTTATCCAAAGTTTAAGGGAAATAGATCTTGTAAATAATTTTCTCCACCCTATAATCGCTTTCCTTTATGCTCTTAATTAGGCAAAAATCCATAAATCTTACAAAAATCTTTCTAAGGGAGAAACCCGGGATGTTACACATGGCACTTTCCTAACATCACATACTATTACAAAAGCTAAAAGATCACATAGGAGGTGAGTAAGCTCAAGCTTACCCACTTTCTAGATGTGTTGGTGATGGTAAGGATAGGGTGATGACGTTTCCAAGAAGGCTTGAAATATCCCGGTTTCGACAGCGTAGCGGCAGAGTATCTGAACAGAGCAATCTTAAGCAGAAACTAAGAGATGAGAAAGTGAGAAAATGAAAACCATGGAAGGCTATTTATAGGCCTAGGAGGCCGTATGGTTTGGCCATTATGGGCCACATAATTTTATGCAAAAAGAAAAAGAAAAATAAAATAAAAAGAATTGGATAGGTTTGATGAGTCATCTTTGACTCTTTGACCAAAACACTTGGTGGGCATGAAGAGAGAGAAAATGAGAGAGAGAAAATAGTGGCTGATTGGTGCTTGGCCATGGGGCCCACTTTTCAGTCCGGCTTGATCGTGTTTGGTCGTTCGCTGTCCGGGTGCTTCGTGTACAGGTGGCCGAAAAATATTCTGATCACCCCATCGTGATCTTCTACTTATCCTAATGGGAAATTTAAGTTCATCTAAGGTATTTGTAAATTTATTTTCCAAGAAAGTGTTCTTTGCAAATACCCTTGATGTACAATTAAATTTTGGTGACGAAAGGTAACAAATCCAGTGTTTGCGAAATCATGAATTATTACCTTTACGAACGTTTTTGGAACAAGAATTTATGTTTCTAAATTTGTAACCTAAATAGAGAGCATGTATATGCATTTCTAGGGCAAGGCTTTTTCTAAAGGAAAAGCGGGATGTTACAATGACTCTGATCTCTCACTCACTTTCTCTATTTATATATTTAATTGTGAATTGTGATGGTATTGAAATTTGATGTTTGACATGAAATATTATTTAGTTGTTCTGCCTATTATTAACATATATTATGTATTATTATATAGCTAGCTATTGATTTGTTTATGGAGTACTCTGAAGTTTAATGGTTTTGTGCTTTTCCTCTATGTTCTGTCAAATATGGAACCTAAAATATTTGCACAAATTGCGATTAAATGATGCTCAACATAGTAAAACCATTATGGTTTTAGAAAAAAAAAATTGATTATGTTTCTTTTTCACTCCTAAGAGGGTTAACTTGTGAAATTTTACTATTTCATATTCTTTATTTATGACTTCTGCTGCTGCGGTTCTCAATTTAATTGGTTTTAACTTTGATTTTATCTCTTCACTACCTCCACCGGTGTATGATTCTTCTGATGATTTTTTCCAGTTGTTTCACGCAATATAAGTTTGAGGAACCTTCTGGTGCTTACACAAAAGAATGTTTAACTGGGACGAGCTATTGAGGCTTTCTCAGGTGAAAAATAGGGGAGTAAGTTGTAAGAGTAAGAGAAAAGTGTAGGGTGGGTGAGAACTGGAAATGTAAATATATTCAATACTGGTCATCGGAGTGACTTTGATTACAAAGTTATTCTTGCCAGAGCGAAGGATTAAGTGCAAGTTACAATGAAGAAAGGGGGAGGCGAAGTGGTGTCAAGGTTGAAGAGATTGCTACAATTACGACTACTCCTAAGAAAGTAGGGAAATGAAATGAAAAAGAAAAGGTGGTGGCATACGCTGAGCTACCGTAGGATTGCTGCTTGCCGCTGTGGGGACTTACTATGAGTTGATAGGATTGTCAGGAAACCACCTCGAATTTAGCCCAGGAACCCTGTATTTATAGAGTTTTAGGGCTCTCCTCTTCTCATAATCGTTCTTCACTCAATCGTCGATAGTTACCATTTTCGACCGTTGTGATCTGCATAATGCGGGCTGGTTGCGCTTGCATGTGTGACACGACATGCATCGGTTGTCCTCATCGTGCTCTTTAGCAGTTGTGCCACCTTCTGAACGTGGGAAGTTATTTTTCCATAATGGCTACGTCAGATTGGAGGTTATTGATCGTGTTCAAACTTGTTAACCGCTCCCTCCATAGAACTGACTTGATACCATAATTTTCTGCTAAGTCTCAAATTTTGTCGTGAGATTAGTCCAACACGAGGCTACTACCATGAAGTGACTGTGACAATTCTTAGATGGATTGCCATTTTTGTGATAGTTTCTGTCTTAGTCATCTGTCGTGAGATTAGCCTAACACGAGGCTACTACCATGAGGTGACCGTGACAACTCTTAGACGAATTGCCATCTTTGCGATGGTCTTATCTTTCTTTCATACACTTGAGTAAGGTATTATTGATCGAATGATGTGGGCCCGTGAAACCCTTCTCAAGACTCTCAGCCACTAGGCAAGGTTAGTTAGTGCCCTAGGATCCTCCAGACCACTTAGCGCCCTGCTTTGGTCGCTCAGTGCCCTCAAAGCACTCCTAGGGTTTTTAGCCATCCTTATCCAAGTTTGCATGGGGATTCAAGGTTCAGGCCGCTCAACGCCCCCTCAAGGCTGCTCAATGCCCCCTCAGGGCTGCTCAGCGCCCTGGACACAAGATTCCTTACCACGTAACCTTTGAATCTAGCCATGCATGTTGAGGTTGCTGAAATTGCTCAGGCCACTCAACGGACGCTTTGGCCGCCTAGCACCCTGGGCTTTTTCAGGATCACAACTTTGTGGCTTTTTCCCTTTTCCCCATTTCCTTCAAAACCATTTTCATGCACTCTTCTTAGGGCTGCACCACATGATTCCACCAATCACCACTCACCTAATTTCCACCTCAAATACCAAGTTACATACAAGCAACACTTCAACATATACTAGAGTTACATAAAATCACATACACCGTATAGTTACACAAAATCATTTAAAGATCACCAAGGAGGTGAGTAAGCTAAGGTTACCCACTTCCTAGGAGTGTTTTGTTGATGGTGAGGATGGAGAGAAGATGTTCTCATGAGTACGTAGCTTGTCCTTGGTAATTTCCGGCTTCGGCAGCGTAACAGTAGAGTTCACGAATGGAACGAGTTTTGGTGAACTAGAGGAATGGAACATAAAGAACCCATGGCAACCATGAGGGCTATTTATAGCCTCAGGTGCTGTGTGGGTTTGGCCTAATTTTGACCAATTTTCATTTTTCAAAAATAAAGAAATGTTGGATAATTATTATATCATGAATAGTGACCTATTATGGATGAACTTCTTTGACCATTGACTTTTCTTTGTTGGCTTTGTGAGAGAGTGTGTGTGTGCGGCCATGAATGGGCTGAGGCCATGGCCATATGGCCCAATTTTTAGTCCGGTTTGATCGTGTTTGGTCGTTCGCTGTTCAGGTACTTTGTGTACAGTTGTCGGAAAAATATTCCAGACACACCATCGTGATCTATTAATTTTCCTAACATGGAATTTAAGTCAATCTAAGGTATTCGTAAATTTATTTTCAGAAGAGCGTTCTTTACGGATACCTTTGATACATCGTTAAATACCAGTCACGAAAGGTAATTAATTCGGTGTCTGCGAAATTTTACAAAACTGTGAACTATTACCTTTACGGACGTTTTAGCATAAGAATTTATATTTTCAAATTTCTAACTTACATCAAGGGCTTATATATTCATTTATGCTGCGAAATCCTTACTAAGGAAAAGCAGGATGTTACAGTCTCCCTTGTGTCTTTTACCCAATGAACGATGAGTTCAGGAATCATAAGTGTGAGAAGCGAAAGAGTCATTGGATCCCTCACTTTTAGGCTTAACTCTATAAGAACAACAAGAGTGATCCTTGAACTGTTCCTATCTATGCCTCGTGTATTGGAAATGAGTAGGTCCTCGAGATCCTTGATCATATTGTCTACTACTATCTTTGGTGGACGTTTTATATTCATGATCCCGATGTTCTATTTTTCCAATTAGGCGAGGAAAATATCAGTTCAAAATTTGACGTTAGTCCTAACCTTTGCAAAGATAATCAGAAGTCTAATTGCATCATGTTATCCTTCCACTATATTAGCTTAGGAATTTTGGAGATCGGTGACTATAACAACCCGTAGTTTGTAGGATGAAAAAGAAGGGAAAAGAGACGTAACACTTAGGGCGCACAGTAGTGGATTGGTGCATTATGGGGAATGCAATGTCCAAGGAGCATTGCAGCAATACACAGGAGAAGCCCCACATCGAATAGTATGCCTAGTGTAACAACCTGATTTTTCCCCCTTACAAAGATTTCGTATAATAGATAGATATATACGTAATATAATTAGACTAGGGTTTCAAATCCTAATCTTTTTCTCCAAAAATGTTAAATAAGGTAATACCTCGTAATTTTGCGAGAATCTGCAAACACCGGGTTTATTGCCTATCTTCACCGGAATTTAAGCGTGCATCAAAGGTATCTGTAAAGAATACTTTTATGAAAATAAATTTACAAATACCTTGGATGAACCTAAATTCCTCACTAGAACCATTAGGAGATCACGAGGGTGGGACCAGAATATTTTTCGGATAACCGTACACGAAGTACTCGGATAGCATACGACTAAACACGATCAAACTAGACTGAAAAGTGGGCCCATGGCCAAGGACAATCAGCCCACGGCTCTTTCTCTCTTTCTCTCCCACATTTTCTCTCTCTTCATGTGGACCAAGTATTTTTTGTCAAAAAGTCAACATGACTCATCATTCTTATCCTATTCTTTATATTTTATTTTCTTTTTTCTTTTCCAAATTAATTATGTGGCTTAGAATGGCCAAGACTATTTGGCCTTGAGGCAAGTAAATAGCCCTCCATGGCTATTCATTTTCTCACTTTCTCATTTCCTAGTCTCTGCTCAAATTTGTCTCGTTCAAAAACCTTGTCGTTACACTGCCGAAAATCGAAGAACTAGCCAAGAATGCCGCACACTCTTGGGAAACCCTGTCTTACCCTCCTACCCATCCCCTCCTACCCATTATGTTAGAGATGCTAGGTTAATGATGTATGGGTGGTTTTGATGTGTTATACATGGTAAATATTGTGGTATTGTAGTTGTTGGAACTTGTGGATAAGCCCTAAGAATTGGGCAAGGGAACAGTTTGAAAGAAAAGCAAAATAACAAAGGAGGAACCCTAAGTCACGCCCAGGGCACGGAGCGGTCTCAAGGGGGCACTGAGCAGCCTAAACCTTAACCCAAGCAACCCTAGACTGGGATAACCAAGTAACCTAAGAAGGCCTGTGGGTGCTGAGCTGCCAAATTAGACCGCCGAGTGGCCTGGGAAGCCTTAGGTCCCTACACTAACCCTGGCCAAGGGCTGAGTAATTGAAGCAGTCTCGTGTGCCCACATATTCTAACAAACACTTATCTATATGGTTTATGTGTAAGATTAATAATGATTACATGCATCATGAGGAACGGGTTGTCAACAGAGTGATAGGGCAACCTTAGATAACTAGAGAAATTATCACCTAACTATAGAAAGAATATAATTGAGCATAGGGAATAAATGTAGAGAGATGGTGTCAGAGAAACTGAGTCAGACCTCCCAACACAGAGGTGTTACTAGATAGAAATACAATGCAGTATGTGTATGGTCCGCTTTCGGTAACGCCACGAGGGCGACCCCTTTCCACCCAGTAAGGGGGTGGAGTCTTGTTAACCTTGAGGAACAGACAGGAAAGGTAGGCCGTACACCACCATGGGGACGACGATCGATCCCGCAGTGTACGAAGGGGTGTGGACGGACAAAACCCACAAGAGGTGAGGATAGACAGAATGTGTAAGAGTATACGACCCTGCCAGGAGTGCTGACAGGGGAAGTATGTGTGAAGGGGCCCTGCAGGCATGAGACATGTGATGAATGAGTAAGTGTGTATGTGTACAAGTATCTATGGTTAAGTTACGTGGGTATGTGATGTAACACCCCTACTCTCAGCCTACGCTATAGTCATAGCACTGATTATAGGGTTGTTATCTGCTTGGTTGGGTTACTTTTAGCCCCTACTTTTAGCTTGGAAAATATCTCTTACACGAAAATATGGACCATTTTGAAACTTTTCCTTTCTCTACTTTTTACAAACTAGGAGCCATGCGTGTTCAGAAAGATAATTATATAATTATGCAAGTGTTAGAGTTAATTATACAAGAAAGATTAGAATATAATATTTACAATCATTTGGTCCATACACAATACACAGTTACATTGTAACACATAAGTACAATTACTGCACATATTGTTCATACTAGCTACTGGCCAACATATACCATTTACTACTGCTATTACTTATAAAACTATAGTCGCCTTCTTGCATCCTTGGAAAAAGTGGCTCCTGCTGCTCCTCGGGGTCTTTGGCTACAATCTCTCAAACCGTCACTTGTTGCTTTGTCGCCTCCACCTGGAACCATAAAGGAGTGGGGGTGAGAACGTCGCGTTCTTAGTGGGGTTCTATGGGCTTACCTACTCATTTCACTACTCCAGTATGATTCCGCCGCTCAGGGGGTCTCTATGTGACATCATTATACTAATTCCCTACTTTTTATTATCCGTGCTAGTCCTGAGCAGCCTTATCTAGATTACTACGTTATCGGGGAAATCTAATCTTTCCTTTACCTATCCTTGGCAACTTAGCATTCTCTATACTCTTACGCTATCCTCATATTGTGTGACCTATCTAGAGGCCGTCTCACGGAACCGTGGTTCCTTGAAGTTGCCTTTGCACATACAAATTCCAAAACATATTCCATATACATATCATTCACGTATTTCATGCACATATCACATATTCATATCATCGTATTCGGGTATCACCTAGACATATCACATTCATGCATCATATATCGTGATCATGTATCATATGGACGTATCACATTTATGCTTCACATAGACATATCTTGTTCATGTTTCATGTACATATCATATGCATGTAGGCCATTAAGAATGCCTGAGGGTCGACTTGCCCAGGGGCAGCCTCTTCCGTGCCATGTCAATGCTTGAGGTCTGCTCGCCCCTATGGCGGCGCCCTCCATATCATGTAAATGCTTGAGGTCTGCTCGCCTCTCTGGCGACGTCCTCCATATCATGTAAATGCTTGAGGTCTGCTCGCCCCTAGCCCTAGGGCGGCGTCCTCCATATCAAGTCTCAATGCTTGAGGTCTGCACGCCTCTCTGGCGGCGTCCTCCATATCATGTAAATGCTTGAGGTCTGCTCGCCCTATGGCGGCGCCCTCCATATCATGTCTGAATGCTTGGGTTGATACTCATGTTCTTTCAGCATATAAACTTTTCTTTCTCTTTCTCATATCATTTTCGCATATTATCATCTTATCTTTCTCCTAGTATTTCTGCTTCTCTTTCGTTTCTTGCACATAGCATGGCATGACTTGTCCCCTAAGTTCATTTCCATTATAATCTTTACTCATTACTTGCTTAACTTCTAGTCCTCTGAATGTACCTTAGCATGATGCATGGCATACTAACATATTTCTTTAAATAATCATAATGCATGGACTTACTACGTCACATAATTCACATACTTCAGTCTTACTTAGCATACAAATCCTCACTTGTTGGAATATAGGGGACCTTGAGAATTCCCCCCTAGGGAACCTCTGCGGAACCCACTCAGCACCACTCCTAGTGCGGCTCAACAATTCTCTAGACTCCTCTCTGTCACTCTCCGCGGAACCACTCAGCACCAGTCCAGGCGCCACTAAACAACTCTAGACTCCTCTCAGTCACTATCCGCGGAATCTACTCAGCATCAGTCCAGGCGCCACTCAACAACTCTAGACTCCTCTCAGTCACTATCCGCGGAGTCTCGCTCAACAACTTTCTAGACTCCTCTCCGTCACTATCCGCAGAACCACTCGGCGCTTACTCCTTTACTTATTTTCTCTCAATTTCTCACATTCACACCCCAGGAATCCTCTGCGGAACGCACTCGGCACCGTTCCAGGCGCCGCTCGACAGTCTCTACATACTCCTCTCGATTACTTTCCGCGGAACTACCCATCTATACCTGACGAACCAGAATCTGTTTTCTTTGTTTTTCTTGCTTTTCTTTCCCCTTATCTCAACCATCATATACTAAGCTAGTCTAGGTCACAGGACCCTTCAGAATCATCTCCTAAGTCCTAACATAGCATTTCTAACATAATTTGTCATAAGGCATACAAGCACATAAACACATACAAGCAAACATAAGTCACCAAGGGGTGAACAAGCCAAGTTTACCCACTTGTAAAAGAACCTGGTGGTGGTGAGGAAAGCTTGGATTAAAGTCCCACAAGCCTTGTTGTTTCCAAAGCTTGAGCTCCTCCTTTCTCCAAGATGAACAACATCGAATAAGGTGGAAGGGGAAGAGGTTGTTCCTCTTGATTAGGAAGGAAGAAATGAAGCCGAGATGAGGAGACTTTGGGGGGCTGTGCTTCGGTTCTTGGGAGGTGGAAGAGGGTGGCAAAAATGCTTGGCTTGATGTGTGTGTTTTTGGAGAATTGTGGAAGATGAAGTTTCTCTTGTAAATTTGGGGGAAGGGAGCTCGGTTTTGGGGTGGCTGAATGGTGAGGAGATTTATTGAATTTTAGGATTTTAGAAAAAGGTGATGAATAGTGGAAAGCATGGGCATAGGTATGGCTAGTGTAAGAAAGGTAAGGTGATGTGAGTTTTGGAAGCATGATTTAAGGGATTGGACAAAAATCCCAACCAAACCGTGCAGCCCCTTCTCTCCTAGTTCAGCTTCCGAGATTTCATTTTCTCCCAGTCTCGGTTCGCTCGTGTTTTATCGCTCGCAGTCTCGGTGCGTTGCGCACGGTCGTCCGAAAAATATTCCGTTTATACCGTCGCGATCCACTAATTCCCCTCTACCTAAGGGTATTAATATTTAAAGGTGTTTGTGAATTTTTCTCCGGGAGATTATTTTCACGGACACCTTTTGCGCGCCAGAAAATTTCATCAGCGAACAACGACTGTTCGGTTGTCTGCCGAACTTCCTATCGCGGCCCGTCTTATTTCCTATGGATATTCTACCTAATAATTTCCCATCTTAATTCTCTAATCATGATTACAAAACTAATTTAATAATTATGTTTACGATTATTTCTCTAAGGAAAAATTGAGATGTTACATATGACAGTCAGGAATAGAAAGCGCGATTACCTAGAATTAAGTAAAGCAAGATTAGATCCCCCGATCACTAGTAAAATAGATAAAGCTGCTCAGGACCTAGACCAAGACAATAACCAGTAGGAGTTTATTATGCATGAACACCTAGAGATCTCCTGAGTGGCCTGGATCATAACTGAGTAATGAAATGATAGGTAGCGCTAAGGGTTTCCACTAAGGACGAAGAGCTCTCACCCTCACTCCGTTATGATTCCAAGCATGCAAAGTGAGTGAATCGACGAGGCCGATACATGGTAGAAGATGGGTGGGTCACAATCGGATTGTTCTAGAGCAATAGTAGAAGTTCCACCTACGCATTAGGGTGATACATGTTTTATACTATGTACATGGTCTAGATAGGCCATTAACTTGTTTAATACGTTTGTGTAATAATTATTAGTAAACAGATATGTGATGTTGTGTTGGACCTTGTATTTGGAAATATATACATATGCCCTACATGTTCTCTTTCAGTTACCGCCTAAGCTGCCTTGTACGCTAGCATTTGTTATATATGTTTCCTTGATCACGCATGGCTCATAGTTTACAAATTGGTAAAGAAAGCGAACGATTTTCCAAAATGGTCCATATTTTCGAGTAAGAAATATTTGTAAAGTTAAAAGTGGGGGCTAGAGGTAACCCTACCAATGCAGATAACAACCCTATGAGCATTCCTTACTACCATGGAGTGGGCAGTTAGCAGGGGTGTTATAATTGGTATCAGAGCAGTTTGGTCCAATAGAGCCTAAGGACTGAGCTGCACTATGCTTTCGAGCATGATAGCGATGCATGTTTCTACTAAGTTGTATGTGCTAATTTTATGTGTACTAGCTTGTCTTGAGATTAATCAACTCAAGATTTGTGCAGGTACGACAGATTAGCCATGCCACCGTATAGGGATAGGACACAATATAACGGGGAACCTGCGGATTTCACAGCCATTCTCTGGGAAATGGCTCAAGCCACTCTAGCCTAGGCCCAAGCCACTACGCAGATGGCAGCTGCCACTGCAATGGAACACACACTGCCCACGGAAGAAGAGGCGGACGCAAGAAAGTTTGCTAACTTTTGTAGAGCTAATCCTCATATCTTTGATGGAGCAATGGACCCGGAACAAGTCCACAGCTGGCTACGGGAGATGAACCAGAGCTTGGTGTACACCCACTGCATGGAGGCACGGTGAGTAAAATTCACTTCCCGAAAGCTGAAAAGGGATGCCCTGGAGTCGTGGGAGAACACCAGGCCTGTCCTCGACCTGGGCTATGCCCCAATCACTTGGGCCCAATTTACTGCCACTCTCCTTGACAAGTACTTTCCCAAGGAGTTGAGGGAACAAAAAGAAGTAGAATTTCTGGAATTGAAGTAAGGAGGAATGACGGTGGCAGAGTGCACCGCCAAGTTTGAGCGACTTTGTCAGTACTCCGAAACCTACCGGTTGAACCCCAGTGAGGCATGGAAGTGCGAAAAATGCTAGCAGGGACTGAGGTTGGAGCTGCAGGCCTCCATTAATGTGCTAGCTATAAGAAATTTTGCCACCTTGGTCAACAGAAGCCTCGCTCATAAGGAAATTGACAAGAAGCTGGCCATAGCAAGAAGCAAGCAAAACAAGCAGGAGATAGCCGAGCACAGAGATGCCTTGCAAAATCAGGGGAAAAAGAGACCTTTTCAAACTTAGTATCAATAGCAGCAACAGCAAAGGCAAACCCAAGACCAGTACCAGCCATAACAACCGAGACCATAACCACAACAAGGGGAGAACGCATGCCACTTTGCCAGAAGTGCGGAAAAAACCACAGTGGAGTGTGTCTGAGTGGAAAGGACATTTTCTATCGATGCGGGAGACCCGACCACCTTTCCAAAACATGTAGGGTAGCCCTACCAGTCGGCTTACAGGGTGTCTGCCATCGATGCCGGGAAAACAGACATTTCGCCAGGGATTGCACAGCGACCAAACCCACGGTCACGCCTCAAGGTCGAGTCTTTACTGTATGGGCCGACTACAATTAGGCGAAAGATGATACCACTGCAGGTGAGTAAGCAATAGTAAGAACAGTGGATACCCAGAATCTCTAGCAACGCTAGAATTTCAAGGCGAAATTCTTTTAAGGGGATGGAATGTAACATCCCAATTTTCCCTCTTACATAGATTTCGCATAATAGATAGATATATAGGTAATATAATTAGACTAGGGTTTCAAATCCCAATCTTATTCTCCAAAATTGTCAAATAAGGTAATACCTCACAATTTTGTGAGAATCCGCAGACACCAGGTTTATTGCCTATCGTCACTGGAATTTAAGCGTGTATCAAAGGTATCTGTAAAGAACATCTTTTATAAAAATAAATTTACAAATACCTTGGATGAACTTAAATTCCTCACTAGAACCATTAGGAGATCATGAGGGTGGGACCAGAATATTTTTCGGACAACCGTACGCGAAGCACCCCAGACAACATACGACTAAACACGATCAAATCAGATTGAAAAGTGGGCCCCATGGCCAAGGACACTCAGCCCATAGCTCTCTCTTTCTTTCTCACGTTTTCTCTCTCCTCATGTAGACCAAGTATTTTTGGTCAAAAAGTCAACATGTTTTATCATTCTTATGCTATTCTTTATATTTTATTTTCTTTTTTCTTTTCTAAATTAATTATGTGGCCAAGAATGGCCAAGACTATTCGGCCTATAAATAGCCCTACCGTTAAGCGGTCAGAAACCAGAGAACTAGCCAGGAAAGTCGCACACTCTTGGGAAACCCTGTCTTACCCTCCTACCCATCCACAAGACTCTATAAAGGTGGGTAAACCTAAGCTTGATCACCTCCTTGGTGGCTTCTTTGTGATTGTGTTTGCTTATGTGCTCTTATTATGTATTATGTTAGAGATGCTAGGTTAATGATGTATGGATGGTTTTGATATGTTCTATGAGTTGAATATTGTGGTATTGTGGTTATTGGAACTTGTGGAGAAGCCCTAAGAAGTGGGCATCAGAAGGGTTTGAAAAAAAAGCAAAATAACAAAGAAGGAACACTAAGTCACACCTGGGGCGCTGAGTGGCCTAGGGCCTAACCTTAGAAAACACTTTGGAAACTATTCTGTGACTTGGGTAGCTCCAGGGACCGCTGAACTACCTCAAGGGGGCACTGAGCAGCCTGAACCCTAACCCATGCAACCCTAGACTAGGATAGCCAAGTAACCTAAGAAGGCCTGTGGGAACTGAGCAGCCTGGGAAGGCTTAGGTCCTAGGGCTGAGTAACCGAAGCAGTCTCGTGGGCCCACATATTCTGACAAATACTTATCTATATGGTTTATGTTTAAGATTAATAATGATTACATGCATCATGAGGAATGGGTTGTCAATAGAGTGATAGGACAACCTTAGATAACTAGAGAAATTATCACCTAACTATGGAAAGATTATAATTGAACATAGGGAATAAACGTAGAGAGATTGTGTCAGAGAAACTGAGTCAGACCTCCCAACACAGAGGTGTTATGAGATAGAAAGACAATGCAGTATGTGTATGGTCCACTTTCGGTTACTCCACTAGGGCGGCCCCTCGCCACCCGATAAGGGGGTGGAGTCTTGTTAGCCTCGAGGAATAGACATAAAAGGTAGGTCGTACACCACCATGGGGATGACGATTGATCCTGTGGTGTACGAGGAGGTATGGATGGACAGAACCCACACGAGGTGGGGAAAGACAGAATGTGCAAGAGTATATGACCCTGTTAAGAGTGCTGATAGAGGAAGTATGTGTGAAGGAGCCTTGCATACAGGAGACATGTGAGGAATGAGTAAGTGTGTAAGTGTGTATGTGTACGAGTATCTCTGGTTAAGTTACGTGGGGTATGTGACGGTCAAGAATAGAAAGCGCGATTACCTAGAAGTAAGTAAAGCAAGATTAGATCTCCCGATCACCTAGTAAAATAGATAAAACTGCTCAGGACTTACACCAAGACAATAATCAGTAGGAGTTTAGTATTCATGAACACCTAGAGATCTCCTAAGTGGCCTAGATCATAACTGGGTAATGAAATGATAGGTAGCGCTAAGGGTTTCCACTTAGGACGAAGAGCTCTCACCCCCATTCCGTTATGATTCCAAGCATGCAAAGCGAGTAGATCGACGAGGTCAATACGTGGTAGACGACAGATGGGCCGCAACCAGATTGTTCCAGAGCAGTAGTAGAAGTTCCACATACGCATTAGGGCGATACATGTTTTATACTATGTACATGGTCTAGATAGGCCATTAACTTGTTTATAACTTTTGTGTAATAATTATTAGTAAACAGATATGTGATGTTGTGTCGAACCTTGTATTCGTAAATATATACATATGCCCTACATGTTCTCTTTCTGTTACCGCCTAAGCTGCCTAATATTCTAGCGTTTGTTATATATATTTCCTTGATCACGCACGACTCCTAGTTTACAAATTGGTAAAGAAAACGAAAATTTTTTGAAAATGGTCCATGTTTTCGAGTAAGAAATATTTGCAAAGTTAAAAGTAGGGGCTAGAGGTAACCCCACCAATGCAGATAACAACCCTGTGAGCATTGCTTACTACCATGGAGTGGGCAGTTAGCAGGGGTGTTACTGTCAAAAGCTTAATTTTTGGACTCTTATCATTTTATATATCCATCTTTACAGCTTTCAGATCCTCGAGGGATCCAATTGCAGTATAGTCGGGTATAGTCCTATCCACAGGGAGTTGGTAAACGCCATTCTTGAATTTTTTAATTAAACAATAGAGTGGATGGATTGGAAATTGATTTCAAAATAAAGACAGGAAAAGAAAATAAATACACAATAAAATGACAACAAAGTAGAGGTAGATTAGGGAGCTTGTTGGGTTTTGATTAATGTATAGTTTCTTGCATTCATAACTGAATGCATATGAATTATCTTTCCTTTGATTACTCGCCATCAGTTCTTATCTTAAACATCTTTTTCAAGCATGATAAGATGATTAAGGTTACTTTATTAGTCTGTTAATTTCTTGCACAAATTAACAAAGTAAACCGGCATTATCTCAGATGTTAAAACGACTAATAACCCTAATTCTATTTCTAGCTATTAGTTTTATTAGATGAAATGATTAAAGTCCAACCTTAATGAAGCAGTTTTCACTCGCAACAATTAGGTTTAGGTTCAAGCATTAGTTAACTAATTTAAACATTGATTTGATTTCCACTTAACAATGTAGCTTTCACTCACAAATATTAAGTTACAAAACAACATTTAAATAATTCACTATAGCTAGCATTAAGTATAAACCAATTCATGTAAATCAAGGAACAGATGTATTCATTCATGCAATAGGAACATGGATACAATTAGGTTATAGCATTTATCAAAATCCCAACAACAAGAGGATTATAACATGACACTTTCTCAAGCCGTCATGACAAGGACCGCCGTGCTTCTTGATCTCTCTTGGCCCCTAGCCTAACCTCCTCTTTGTTGCTTAAACAAATGCTTTAAAACTTAAGAAAATACAGAGAATGTCAGTAAGAAAAGCTTCTATGAAGGGAGGAAGAAGTGATGCTGAAGTGTTGAGCCTTGGCCTCTAATTATAGGCTGATTCCTCGAGGGCCACTCAGCGGCTTCAGGGATCCGCTGAGCGGTGCAGCTTTCTTCATGGTGAAGGTTTTATCCTCTGAAAGGTGGCTCTGCTCTGACATTATCCTGTCCCCCGCTGAGCGGCGTGCAGAGCGCTAAGTGGTGTCAGGGCGGCTGCAGACGTTGCTTCATCCTTAAGTTACTTCACTTTGAAGTAAAGGTTCGCTGAGCGGTATAGAGCTCCGCTGAGCAGTACCTCGCTGAGCGGTCTAGACCCTCGCTGAGCGGTTTACTCTTCTATTTCTCCTTTTGTTTGCTTTTGTCTTGTTTTTCCTTTTGTTCCTTGCCTCTTTCTCTTGTAGGATTTTTAATCTGTAAAATTCATCGTTTTAGCCTATTGATCCATATTTTTCCTTTTATGAGTTTGATACAAAACATGGGGAAATTTCCTTGATAATATCTGGAATTTAAAGCAAAAAGGTTATTATTTAACTTGTAAAAATACCAAAATATAATACTTAACAACTCCCCCTAGCTTAAGACTTTGTTTGTCCTCAAACAAAAGGTATTGGTTCTCAAAATTCATATGTACAAAACTGTGTTAAACATTTAGTAAGTGTATGAACATAACAACATGTTGCAATTCATCTCATAGTTTCAAATGCATTTACCTTTCAAGACATATGGTGCTATCATGGAAATTTTCATAATATGGAAAAATGCAGTAATGGGCGATTGTCTAATCAAATGTCTTTCGATCAAGGAAAATTTTCATATAATCTCTCAAAATGCCATCTGCATATGGGGTAAGCGTATCACTCAATTTGTCGACCAATGAATCATAACTGATCAGATTTGTTACCTGCCTCACTATTTTGAACAATTGCATGGTCACTCAAGGATCACAGAAGGACTTTGTAAGGTTGTAATGAGGCCTGGCTTTCAAAAAGATTTTTGTTTTTCTGGATAAGAAGTATTTCTATTAAGAGAGCACTTGAAAAACCATTTTCTCTTTTGTTTTTCTCTTTTTTCCTTAGTTCCCTTAGCCGCTATTTTTCAAAACATTTTTGTCTTTCTTTTTCCTCAATTTCTATTTCTTTTTCTTCACTTTTCTTGTGAAATTTTGAGATCAAGGCTTTCTCATTTTCTTCACATTACTGCTTCTGTTCTTTTGACTTTTCTTGTAACCTCACTTTTGCCATATTCTTCATGTTCCCCCTAACTTAGGTCTTTTGTCATAATCCACTAAATGCTCTCTTAATATAGAAATTAAGGGACATTTTTGTTTTTTTCGTTTAGGTTCAAGGATTATAACAAAATGAATTTCTTATGTTAAGCTAAGAATGGGTAACAAGGGGTATCCTAATTAGGTCAAGCTTTATGGCTGAGTGGTGGTTTACTAAAGAACAGAATGCCTTGATCCTTTCCTATCATTTCTGTAACATCTCACTCTTTTCTTAGTGAGAATTTCCCCAGATAACTGTTCGTAGAGCCCTTGGTATGAGTTAATATGTGGAAGTCTGTAGGAATTATTCTGTTTGGTTTTGATAAATTCTGATGACACTCAAATGATTCCTACTGACCCTTAGAATTGGATGATGAGATTAAATTGTCTGTTAAACGGAGTTCTGCTTAGTTTCAGACGATTCCGCACACACTAGAACAACTCCGTTTAGCCAGTAGAACCTAACCAAGAGTCCCAAGTCTCTGGAAACTTAACCTATACTGGGGAAAAGTTTCAAATACCTTAGATTAGCCCAAAACCTCATTAGGGAGAATAGGCGAGAACAGGCAATCACAAAAATGCAAGCGGAAAGGTTGTCTGCAGCCACTGGAGCTCAACGACGTATCAAAGGTATCTGTGAAGAATACTCCTCCGGAGAAAAATTCACAAAATCCTTGAGTTGACCTCAATTCTATGTCAAGGGAAATTAGGGGATCGCGGCGGTATGCTCGGAATATTTTTCGACCGACCGTGGGCGATGCACCGAGACTGCGAGCAACCAAACACGAGCGAAACGGGACTAGGAGGGGCCCAAATCTGATTCCCCCACGTGATGGCTGCAGATTTTTCTAAGAAAAATAATAAAATAAGGGTTACTATTCATTGATGTGACCTTTTATTTATCCAAACTAATTAAATAATTAGTTAATTAAATTAGAAATGGAATAATGGTAATTTTTGGCAAAAAAATTGGTGGACCAAGATGCCCCTCCGCCTCTATAAATAGCCCTCATTTTCACTTCATTTTCACATATTCTCATCCTTCCCAAAACTCTGCCCAAAAATCATTTGGTTCAGGAACTCTGTCGGAACGCTGCTGAAATCAGGAGACTGGTCAGGAAGCTACACACCTAGGGAACCTTCATCTCTTCAACCATCCCCAACCTTCTCTAATCCTCTAATAAGGTGGGTAAACTTGGCTTGCTCACCCCTTGGTGGCTTATGTTTGCTTGTATGTGTTTCTGTGAGATTCTATGAACTGGTGTGCAATATGTTAGATATGCTAGGCTTAGGGTACATGGATGATTTGAATGTTTTGTAAGCTTAGGTATGATGTATAATGGTTGATGGAACTTGTGGAAGAACCCCAAGAAGTGAGCATAAGCAAAGAGGCAAGGGAAACGAGAAAGGAAAGTAGGAGGCTCAAGTTTCGCCCAGGGCGCTGAGCAGCCTAATGAACCACTGAGCGGCCTCATGAATCGCTGAGCGGCCTCGGGCTGGGACTTGGAAAAGGTGGAAAATGTTTCTAAACTTGCCAGTGTAACAACCCAGGTTAGCGGCTTATGCTTAAGTCATAATCCGCGTCCGCTAGGCTGTTATCTGTCGTGTGGGCATACTCGTAATCCCTAGCTATTCGCGAAAAATAGTTATGTTATTTTAAAATATGGACCCTATTTTTTTTTCCTACACAAGTTACTTTTAAATTTCAATTTAGAGCCATGCGCATGAGAGTTATAGCTTATGCTCGGTAGATACGAAAAACTGAAAGATAGTACGACGAGTAAACATACATATGGTAAGAACACAGTAGTGGGTCCATAAGTCATTAATTTACACTTTAATTACAAACATACATTTTCAGTTGTTCATACAAGTCCACACATATACTGGTATAACAGTCAACAGTACATACTATATATTTGTTAGCATCTCTATATACACATAGACTACAAAAAGGCAACAACAGAAGACTGGCAACAGGGTCAGGGGAGACGTGAACTGGTCGGGGCACGCCCGCGTCACTCATCGGGGTCCGGGTCCTCCTCTTACTCATCCTCTTCCTCTGGGGAGTCTTCGCACATGGGGCCATCCTCAGTGAGATGGTCTGCATTGGCTAGGGGTGTCTCCGGGGTATCGAACAAGTCCTGAAGCACTGTTGATGGACCTGGCTCGGCGTCATGAGCGCGGGGTTCAAACTGTCGACGGTAGGCGAAGGACACTCGCTTCCTGGCGCCTCGGCAGTTTGTCGTGGAGGTCGTGGCGGCCACGAGTTGGGGTCTATCTCCACGTCCTTCTCGTATGGTAGAGGCTCCTCTAAGTCCACGTCGATGAGGATGGGGTCGTCAACTGATGATCCGGGTACCACGGGAGCAGCTGGGGCTACTCTTAGAGGGTCGGGGAAATCCGCAATGAAGAACATCCATATCCCTGCCTCTTCCCCTGTCTCCGGGTCTCTGTGCCTAATCTTGGTGCGGAGAACCTTCTGCTTCTTTGGTGGCCGGCTCATCGTACTCACCTGAAGTCATAAGCGAGTGAGGGTGAGAACGCGTGGTCCTCAGTGAATAACTGTAGGCTGGTAGGGTCTGGTTTACTCGATTATGCTTCAGGCCACTCAGGAGATCTCTAAGTTTTCATGCATCTCCTACATGTTATTATCTTTTTTAGGATCCTGAGCAGCTTTATCTAGTTACTAGGTGATTGGGATCTCTAATCTTTACTTACCTAGTCATTCGCGCTTGTTCTCTTGACTCGCGGTATACTTAGACCGTCTCGTGCGTGTCTAATGGACGGTTTACTTGATATATTTATAGCCATAAATACATACAATTATCACATCAATATCATGCATGAGGGGTCAGGGGTTCTCTCACGCGCCTATAGCTGCGTCTTTTTCATTACCGGGTGCCCTCACTCCCTTGTTGACTGCGGGATCGTCATCCCCTTACAGCCACAACATGCTTACAACCATTCAGCTGATAGAATGGCAGGAGTGTACCTTAACGGTAGCACTGGCAAATGAGGGTTCGCTTTTCCACGTCTGGGGGACAATATCTCTTTTCTTTCTTTGTCCACGTCTAGGGACAATCTCCGCCATGTCTGGGGGCGTAGGTCACACCACTGCTGGGGTGTACTTTTCTGATGCCACGTCTGGGGGCATATCTTTTTTTCTTTCTCTTAGATGTCCAACCTTCGAGGAAATATTGCTCGTCTTTTGAACGTCATGACGTAAAAGCTCAAGCGTTGTTCTTCTCCTTACTTTATTTTCTCTCTTACCGGGTTGAAACTCGCGTTCAGATCACTGTCTGCGTATCATAATCATAAACCAGTCCTTCTTGCTAGACTGGAAAGGGGCTTGTCAGTGTGACATGCCAAGAGAGGGTCTTCCTATTACATAACTATGTTCTTTCTTTAAGGTACACCAACCCTGGGTGGTCGGGCCTTCTTAAGAATTTACGGGTTCCCTATATTCGATTATCATCTTTGGACATTACGTTGATTAACTCTAGTGGTCTATAGTTTCCCTAAACCTAACGGCAACCGTTCCTCATGGTGCATGTACTGAATAACTTCGCTATTCTTTCCCTATGTTCTCATTCTTAGGTAGCAGAGCAATGTAGACAGGATGGTGTGGATCCCTTGGTTGATTATAAACTGCTTTTCTTTTGGACAAGTCTAGTTGGAATCCCTAGGGGTCTCAGGCCGCTCAGCGCCATGCATCCCCGCTCAGCGCCCATGGCGGCTCAGCATCGTGGGTGGACGCTCAGCGCTCTTGGCCGCTCAGCGCCATGAGTGAGCGCTCAGTGCCTCCCTGAGCTCCCTCAGGTTCTGAACCATCCTTATCCACTTACGTGGCATCCAGGTCACAGACCGCTCAGCGCTCTGGAGTGTCGCTCAGCGCCCTGCCCCTGACTCACTTCACCACGTAACCTTCTCAGGCTAGGGCACAGAAACAGTTCAGGCCGCTCAGTGCCCTGGAGCGTTCTAAACCTGCAACCCGAGAGCTTCACCATCTCTTGCTATCTTTTTTTCCAACCATTTTCAAGCTTTCCAAGGTTCATCAACACATCATTCCATCCATCACTTAGCACCGAGAATCATCCTAAACATATCCATGCATAACCAATCATAACCAAACATTCTAAAACATCAACAACATTCACATGCAAACATATTATCACATAAGCATTCAAGAACACCAAGGAGGTGTATAGCCTAAGTTACCCACTTCCTTAGAGCTTGTTGGGTGATGAAGAAGGTGGGGGAGAGTAGTCCTCTAAGCACAAAGCGTCGTCCAAGCTTCTGTCAGTCTTCGGGCAGCGTAATTGCGATGCACACGAGCAGAGTTTCAGCTAGTTCAAGAGGAAGTTTTTTGTAAAAATTGGCTGAATGGGAATGGCTATTTATAGCCAAAAATCTTCCCCCAAAATTCCCTTTTTACCCTTCCTCTTATTTACCATTTTGCCATTTCTTATTTACTTAATTCATTAATTAATTACAAAGATAATTAAAGAGTCAAATCAATGAATAGTAACTAAATTTATTTATTATTTTCCTTGGAAATCTGATTTACCTCACGTGTGGTTTCAGATTTTGAACTTCTCCCGGTCCTGTTTCGCTCGTTGTCCCGATGCGTCGCGTACAGTCGTCCGAAAAATATTCTGATCATACCATCGCGATCCCCTATTTTCCCTTAACATGGGACTAAGGTTACTTAAAGGCATTTGTGCATTTTTCTCTAGAGGAGTATTCTTCCCAGATAACTTTGACGCGTCGGTAATTTCCAACGGCAAAGAATCACCATTCTGCTGTCTGCGGAATTTTACGCGACGTCCAACCCTATGTGCCACGGAGGTTTTTAGCCTAAAAATTCCCATGCTAACCTTCCTAACTTGATTTTGAGAATTATTATATATTTATTTTGCGAATTCTTTACTAAGGGGAAAAACGAGATGTTACACCAGCGTCAGGGACGCTAAGTGGCAAAAAGGTCCGCTGAGCGACCTGAAGGCTGACTTGACCATGTGATGTGGATGGTTTCAGGGACCGCTGAGAGGACCCACAGGGACGCTGAGCGACCTGAAAACCTGGAGACCTGGACAGGAGTGATGAAGTGAACCGGGAATTCCCGAGGGTGTTATGTAACCCAGGGAGCTCTAGGTCACCGAGCTAACCTAGACCAGGGAACGGACGTTTATGAAAACTATCTTGGGCAGCTCATTGTTCCAACAACCATTGATTTGATAGATGTATGATGTATGTGAAACATTGCATGTAATATGTAGTATGGTATAATGCATCATGAGGACCGGGTTGTCACCTAGGTGTTAGGACAACCTTAGACAACTAGAAGTTAATCACTTAACACTTGAAGATCATAATTGAATGCTAGGGAACAAGAGATGTTCTAAGAAGGTTCCGAACACTATGGGTTCAGTGTACCTTGAGACAAGTACATAGTTATATAATAAGAAGCCCTTCTCTTAGCACGTCTATGGACAAGCCCCTCACCAGTCCCAAAAGGGTGGATTGGTCAATGATGTTAATGAAATGAAAAGAAAGAAAGAAATCAAGAAAAGATAAATATGCATAAGGGTGACGTCACACCTAACGAATGATAATGATAAGGATGATGATATACGAGTTCACGCTTGGTTGCGTCAAAAGGGAACTGACCCCCGCCATCCCAAAAGGGTGGATGGTTATCCCAATTAATGGTCGATAATGGACCCTAGACTTCCATTGGTGGTTCGCAACCACTCAGGTGAAAGCGCAGCTTGGTCGTCATTAATCTGGGAACAGAAGTGGATGTAGTCGTATCGCCACGACTACATGGGCAAGGACTCAATGTAATAAGAAGGACGCGACCCCGGGCTCAAAGTTCACCCAGAAACGTAAGAGAATCCCAATTTCCCCCATGCATAAGACATATAATGAATGAATATGTGATGAACGAAAATGCGATGAATGAATATGTGATGAATGAATATGCAATGAACGAATATGTGATGCATAAGTATATGAGAAATAATTGTATGTAAGTCTATGTATTAAATAAGTACCGTCAAGAGAACGCTCGAGATGGCCTATGTGTATACGCGAAGGAAGTTAATAAGCACGAGAACCTAGATAAGAAAGACTAGATCCCCCAGTCACCTAGTAACTTAGATAAAGCCGTTCAGGACCTTAGACGAAGATAATAATCAGTAGGATGTTAGTATACATGAACACATAGAGATCTCCTGAGCGGCCTGGTTCATAAGTGAGTTAAAGAAGTACCCCTACGCTAAGGTGAACCACTGAGGACAAACGTTCTCACCCCTACTTGCTTATGCTTCTAGAAGCAGGCGAGGGTTACAAGGAACCATACGAGGAGCCGCACGAGGAACAGTAGATGATAGAGTACGACCTGCAGGAAGTTGGGGAGCAGAACACTAAGGCCCCGAGGACAAGCTAGTATACTTTTACATGGATAGACATTTTGTTATGTATTTTGATGAGTATGTCTTTTATATGTAAATTATTATTATACTCTATGTTTGTTGTAAATTATCTGTGAAGAACCAAGTACTTGCTTATGTAAATATTTATACCATGAATGATTAATAGTCGTAAGCGCAGGCTCTATCGTTTGTATCATATATTTTGATTCACACACAGCTCATACTTTATGGATACGTAACAAGTAGAAAAGTTTTAAAACGGTCCATATTTTTCCTTAAGCTAGTATTTTCGAAAGTAATAAAGGACTATAAGTATTCCCACCAAGTGATTGACAACCTAGTGAGCATTGTGTACGACTCGAGCATAGGCAGTTAGCTAGGGTGTTACAATTTCCATGCAATTATCAAAAATGAGAGACTCAAACAAATCCAACTGTATAAAACAATGGCGACTCTCTTAATATTTCCAGTGTTTAGCTACACTCCCTCACTTGGCTTTGGTTTTAATTTCCCTGATATCAGACAGTTTCAAAGTTATGCCTATGCAACTATCAAAAATAGTACATTTTAACCAGTTATAAAAATCCCTAATTGCATATTAATCTATCCTGGATTATGCCTTCGATCCTATTCAATTTATGCCTCATTTATGTTTGTCCATTTTTTCCTTAATGTTTGCAAAAAATTTGAACCAAATTTTATCACTTAATGCTATGGACATCCAAATCTTATCAAAATATTTCCTAAAATATTAGTTGGCAATATAAACAAAATGTTAGCATAATATACTTAACTGAAAAGTATAACTAACGAAAGCGATAAGCATAACTAAAAACGTAAAATAAATAACATATACGAAAAGTAAATAGCAAAAATAAAATCGAATATAAAACAAAACAACAGAATTGTAAATTGTCACTGGGAGGTTTTGAAGAGGTTTCTCTTTCTGTTCTTCTTCTCAACTCTCCTTGTATATCTCCCTCAAAAACTAGCACTCTCCGACTCGTCATCCTCCATATCAGTGTCTCCGGCAGAAGCTGCTGCCTCCCCCTTGCTAGATTATGGCTGGTCCTCTGGCCACCCTGCTGTCACATGAAGTCATCAGGGGTGGGTCCTCTGAATCCAGACTCAGTGCTTAGGATGCTATAGAAGCCCGTGATGGCAAAGTAGCAAGCTCGCTGTTAATGAGAGAGGAAGAGCTGCTGTTGAGGGAGCTGGATCTGCTGCTGTCTTTGGGGGGGTAACTCCCTATCCATGTTATCTAGCCGCTGCAAAACACCAGAGGTTGGTGCTCGTTGAGAAGTAATGGCCTCTGTTGGCTGCGATGACTGCTCGGGGAGATCCGGTTAGACGTGGAGCTTCTCGAGGGCAAAGCTGAGGAGGCGTTCAATGCAGTGTGTGTTTATGTACATTGCATTGAATTCCTTTAGTCCGGTTTCATGCGTCTCCTCTTGCATGTCATAAGCACTAGCAGATATACACAGGGCAGTGATAAGAGAGGGTAATACCATAGTTGTGGCCTTTTTATCCACTGCTTCTGCAATAGCAGAGGACATGACGGCAGCAATGTCTATCATCTGCTGCTGAAAGATAGACCACAGCAACCGGCACTTGTACGCAGGTAGGTCAGATACATGCGGATTTGGACAAAAATTCTATAAAATGAATAATGTCCAAATCACCGCCAGGCGGCACATGAAGTATCTCTTCACCGTCCCAGTGATGGCTCGGAGAGGGATGCCTGGAAGAATCAGTGCCTGACGCACCTCCTCGTCCGAAAAGCCATTCTCGTCCATCCAGAGCTGGAATTGGAACGGTTCTGTGCCGTTTGCCCAGAATCTCGTTGATCATTTCTTTGTCGTAGGGGACTTGGACTCCTTCGACAATTGAGAATCTGTTGCTAAATGCCTCTGCTGAAGAGCAGGCGTTGGCATAGAATTGTCGTACTAATTCTGCGTGGTAACATTTATGAGGCTCCGCTATTACTCCCCAGTTTCTTCTGGCCAGCTCTTCTTGAAACTCATGAAACTGATCCTCCTTCAAATTTACAATTCGCTCTGGGAGGATGGTATTACTTCGAAGCTTTGAATACTGTTGTTGTGCCTCGTAGGAGATAAACTTGTTTATGTCATATCCTTGGGATGGCTCGGCATCCTCCGTACGAACTTTCTTTGCCTTTTGTTTGATGCGAGGCCTGCACAATATAAAAAATCCAATTCACCAAGTAAGCTTTTAGCAAGGATTTCCAATAGAACAATACACTTTATCAATTCAGGTCCCAGCAGCCAAACCATAACAGTTCATTTATATCACCTATTTATCAACCTTTTCCATTCATGCCTTTTTAAAATCTATCAACATTTATCACTTGGCATGTTCAGGTACCATATGCAATCAATGCTCATCATCATAGGCTAGCACAAGTAATTTCAATTGGATTGACAGGCTAAACAGGAGAATCTATGGATCAAAATTCCAGCACAACAACTTAATCATAACCCTTTAACAATTTGCGAGCTACAGTTTTAGAGTCATTATTCTGGCTAGTAACATCATCAAAATCATACTAGCAATAGTAGCAAATGTTCAAACTTAGGTTCAAAATTAGTGGAAAATAGCCTATGCAACCTGTAACATCCCGATTTTTTCTTAGAGAAATATTCGTAAACATAAATAATTAATTAATTTTCTAAGCATGATTAGAGAATTAAGATGGGAAATTTTAGTTAAAATATCCCTAGGAATTTAGACGTGTCGCAGTAGAAAATTCGGCAGACAACCGAACAATCGTTGTTCGCCGATGAAATTTGGCACGCAAAACGGTGTCCGTGAAAATAATCTCCCGGAGAGTAATTCACAAACACCTTTAAATATTAATACCCTTAGGTAGGTGGGAATTAGGGGATCGCGACGGTTCAAACGGAATATTTTTCGGACGACCGTGCGCGACGCACCGAGACTGCGAGTGATAAAACACGAGCGAACCGGGACCGGGAGAAAATAAAATCTCAGCAGCTGCATGGTGAAGGGCTGCACGGTTTTGAAGGGGTTTGTGGGTCAAAAATATCCCTTAAATTAAGCTTCCAAACATCTCATCACCATACCTTCTCACATCATAAACCATACCCATGCCCATACCTCCCACTATTCATTACATTTAATTAAATCCTAGAAATCAATTAATCTTCTCTCCATTTCAGCTCTCCAAAACCGAGCTCTCCCCCAAAAATCTCAAAGAAATTTTCATCTTCTCCAAGCCTCCATAACCACACCTCAAGCCAAGCTCCAAGAACACCACTTTGTCTCCAAGAAAGCAAGCATTCTTGCCACCCTCTTTCACCTCCCAAGAACCGAAAACACCCCC
>QANU01087779.1:56744-73400 GCA_003254905.1 Nissolia schottii
GCATAAGAGAACCCCTTTCCCCAGACATGCATTAAAGATTTCTTGATGAATGCGGTATGTATACATATATGTGCAAGGATGTCTATATGTAACGAACGTCACGAGGTGACATCTTGAGTAGAAGAACGTGGGTACGTGATGCAGTATCACTAGGCCCTGACGGTCTAAGTTAGAAAGCATGAGATTCAATAACTAGGTTAAGCAAGATTAGATTCCCCACGATCACCTAGTAATTAGATAAAGCTGCTCAGGGCTAGTATGGATAATAATCAGTAGGGGTATTAGTATGAGTCGACACTTAGAGACTATAACATCCCGATTTTTCCTTAGAGAAATATTCGTAAAATATAAATGATTAATTGATTTTCTAATCATGATTAGAGAATTGAGATGGAAAATTTTAGCTAAAATATCCCTAGGAATTTAGACGTGTCGCGGTAGAAAATTCGGCAGACAACCGAACCGCCATTATTTGCAGATGAAATTTTGGCACGCAAAACGGTGTCTGTGAAAATAATCTCCCAGAGAAAAATTCACAAACACCTTCAAACATTAATACCCTTAGGTAGATGGGAATTAGAGGATCGCGACGGTTCAAACGGAATATTTTTCGGACGACCGTGCGCGACGCATCGAGACTGCGAGCGATAAAACACGAGCGAACCGGGACCGGGAGAAAATAAAATCTCAGCAGCTGCAAGGAGAAGGGCTGCACATTTTTTTAAGAAATTTTGGGTCAAAAATATCCCCTAAATTAAGATTCTAAACATCTCATCACCATACCTTCTCACATCATAAACCATACCCATGCCCATACCTCCCGCTATTCATTACATTTTTTTAAATCCTAAAAATCAATTAATTTTCTCTCCATTCAGCTCTCCAAAACTGAGCTCTCCCCCAAAAATCTCAAGAAAAATTTCATCTTCTCCAAGTCTCCATAGCCACTCCTCAAGCCAAGCTCCAAGAACACCAATGTGTCTCCAAGAAAGCAAACATTCTTGCCACCCTCTTTCACCCTCCAAGAACCGAATACACACACACAAAGTCTCCTCATCTTAGCCTCATTTTCTTACACTCACAACCAAGAGGAACAACATCATCATCCTCTTCATTGTGCAAGGTCCTCATCTTTGGAGAAAGGTGACATAAAGCTTTGGGAACTTCAAGGCTTGTGGAACTTCACTCCCAACTCCCTTCACCAACCTTCTTGAGAAGTGGGTAACTTAGGCTTTTACTCACTCCTTAGTGCTCTTGAGCTCATGGATGATTATGTGTGTTTATGTGTGTTTGTGTTTATGGGTTTTATGCCTTGAAACGAACTTGCATGTGTTGCTAATGATTTGATTAGGATAAATATATTTTTGATTGTTAAAATTTGTGGGTAAACTAACTAAAACCATCCCTTGATGGTTCTATGCCTTTTTGCATGTTTATGTGATTTATGAGAAAATGCACATAATATGTCTTTTAAGCCTAAAAATAAATTTGTTTGTGTTATTAATGATTTGATTAAAAATGAACGTGATTTGAGGATGATAATATGTGATTTATAAAGGCTGTAATATGTGGAAAAATGTTTTTAGGGTTGTACATGAAAGAATCTTGAGGAAAGGTGACATAGAGCAAAAATGGAGTTTTTGGCATAAAAGGGCAAAATGGTCAAATCTGTAATTTCGGGTGTTTGGGCTAAAAATCTGGGTTTATTATCATGAAAAATGGGTTCAGAGATATCAAAATCCTTAGGGTCAAGTCTTGCGTCCATTGGGTTATGGAGAAATAAAATTCCAAAGAAAAATCGATTTTTCGGACAAAAATGACATTTTGGGCTTATGGGGGCATAACTGTAATTTCAGGTAAGGAACTTAAAAATCTGGGTTTGTTTTCATAAAAAGTGGGTTCAGAACTATGAAAAACCTTAGGGTCAAGTCTTGAGTCCATTGGGCCTTTGAGAACAAAAAATTCCAAAGAAAACAGGGCGTTTGCAGGGGCGAAACGATGATTTTGGAAAAAGGGGGCAAACTGCAATTTCGTGGAACTGGGAGTAAAATCTGACTTTTTAATCATGAAAAATGGTCTGAGGCTATCGAAAACCTTGGGGTAAGGTCTTGGACCTCTCCGGTTTCTGATTACAAATTTCTGACAAAAAACGGACACATGCTCCGCGATTTTTAGAATAAATACTGAATATGTCTGTTTACGTTTAGGATATGTTTAAACATGAGATGTCGAGCTATGTATGTTCTATGTGTTATGTGTTGCATGAATATATGAATATGTGCCAGATGTGCTATGTGCTTCATGAATAGATTTTTAGAAAGTATGAACTTATGATGAAAACGATTTATGGGAAATGGAAAGTATGTTAATGATTATGAACTGAGAATTTATGTTTAAGGCTTATGATCTATTGACTGGAATGGACTGTATTGATATATGTCTTATATGATTACGTGTTGTGGGAATGATTTTATAAAAGGGAAGGAAAGGAAAAAAGTATAGGGCATGACGTCACTAAGTCCCTAAAAGGAAAAAGGAAAGGAAGGAAAAAGGATACTTTTCCTAGCTGTGCGTAATAGCCGGCAGGAAAGGCAAGCTGAACCCTGGGCATGCCTTGTCCCTAGCATAAGGACGGGGTAGGGTCCCCTCGCCATCCCTAGCATAAGGATGGATTCTCCTATCGTGAGCTACTGAGGTTTAGCGCGGCCTAGTCCTCACGGTACTGAGACACTAAGGAAGCCTGTCGCGGTAGGCCACCGTTACGGGGGGGTTGAGCTTGAAGTATGTGCTCTAAGTGATATAACTGTACATAAGTGGATGTGCGAAGAAGCTTATAATTAAAATGGGCACGGTTATAAGTGGACGCGCACGGAAGCTTATTATGTGATTATATGAAATATGTGATTATGTGAAACTTAGGAAGTAAGGTAGAGAACAGATGACCTAGTAAATGAAGAATAGGTTCCCAAGTCACATAGTTAATTTAGATAAAGCTGCTCAGGCTTAGTATGGATCTCAAAATCAGTAGGGTGATAGTATAATTGTAACACCTAGACATCCCTGAGCGGCCTGGAGCTTGTATGAGGAAAAAAAAGTCCCCTAACCCCTAAGGTTTCCAACTGAGAGTGCTATGTTCTCACCCCACTCATCCATGACTCCAGGTTATAACGAAGCACAAAGAGCTGAGCAGTATAAGGAGGAGGCATCCCAAGACAGGACAACAGAGGACTAGACTACTAGCTAGTAGATATTATATGCGTATATGCACTATTATGTGACATTTTGTACTTGCTACTTAATATGTAACCTACGTACTTGTTATGTATGGGTGATGGACCAATGTTTGTAGTTATGACATGTGTTAAATACTTCCATATTTTATCTATTAAGCATGCTATGTCTCTGCTCACGATGTATGCTCTAACACGACAAGGCTCTTATTTTACTCTATGCAACGTACAAAGAAAATTTTAATCTGGTCCATATTTTGAGTAACAATATGTTCAATGTATAAATGGGACTAAGTACTATCCCTACCAGAGCAGTTAACAACTTAGCCAGCAAGCTTGCGACTTAAGCGTAGGCTTGCTAGCTAGGGGATTATATTGACCCCCTGAGCGGCGGAATCATAATTGAAGTGAAACGAATAGGTATCCCCCGAAGGACCCCACTGAGGACGTAATGTTCTCACCCCCACTTCGTTATGATTCCAGGCAGGAACCAGTAACACACTGCGAGGACCCAGACTTACTTTGGAATGAGGACAAACACTTCTACTGTAGCAGAAGCCCCTGAGACATCGTCGAGGAGCAGCCAGTGCTACCGTTCGACAAGCAAGCTGAGCAAGGATTAGTGACATGTATTGTGTGACAGTCACACGGTCTAGTCAGGCCGTTGGCGACTAAGTGTGGTAAATGTAAAGTATATTATTATTTAACTGTGCAGTTGTATTATGGACCAATTGATTGTACATATATGTATAATATAAAATATTAAGGAGATCTATTTCTTAGGATAGTAACGCTTAAGTCTGATAGGACTCTATCGCTTGTATCTATGTATAATTCATCGACGCGTATGGCTCTAAATTTGTAAACTAGTAAGGATGTGAGAAAAATTTCAAAAAGGTCTGTATTTTCGAGTAAGAAATATTTTCCAAGCTAAAAGTAGGGGCTAAAAGTAACCTCAGCCAAGCAGATAACAACCCTATAATCAGTGTTACGATTAGAGCGTAAGCTGAAAGTAGGGGTGTTGCACAACCCCTTGCAATTCCAAATCAGAATCTGGAAACAGATTGGTACCTGCATATTCTTTCAATTCCTTTCGACCATTCAAGCATGGATTCATTTATGGGGAAAGGAGAAAATTTAAAAGAACATTAATCCAAAAATCCCACCGCTGTCTCCACCAAATCTCACAATTTAGAAAATCAAAACCCTCTAATGTGCACAACTCCAATTCTTTCCTACATAATGCATATATTTCATCCCTCACTTGAACTCAAACATTGGCATGTAATAGCATTCATGGGGGATAAGTGAGATTTCACCAAAAATTCCCAAAATAGATTCTAGGGTTCAGAGAGAGAGAGAGAAAATGAGCAAGAGTGAAAGAGTGAGTAAGAGATAGAGCACTTACATGGTGTATGTTGGAGGAAGAAGATGAGAGTAACAATGAGATATGGCACCCCTTAGGAGATGGGAACGCGCCGCTGGGCGTGGTGAGAGGGAACGAGAGAAATGAGTGTTTTTGAAATGGCCACTGTGATAAAGGCCTCGATTTTTAATCTCAGATCCCAGGCTGCTGAGCGGTATTGAGGGGCCACTGAGCGGTGTTTGGGATAATTAATGCACCTTTAAATTCAGTTACAGGCCGCTCAGCGGAATCAGCAGCCCGCTGAACGCTATTAGAGCCTGAAAAATTGGCACTTTTTATGGTCTTTTAGTGATGTCCTAATTTTTGCCAACCTTGTGCCATTCCCCTTTGTTCCCTTACCTCTTTAGAACCTTTCCAATGCACTCAATTTACTTTTCCTCAAGTATTTATCCATTTTGACCTCTTTATGCATCAAATTGACATTTTGTGCCATTTTGAGATCAAATTTTTGCAATTCTTTGTTGTAAGGCTTTCCAATTGGTTCTTTTCTTTTGGCATTGCAATTAAAACTTGTCAAAGGCTTGAGATTGCAAGCATTGTAAGTTCTTGGCTTGTGAATCTCAATTTGGCCTTAAAGGCAAGTTTATGGTCATTTTAGCACTTTTAAAGGTCATTTTGCATTGTAGCCATTTCCAAAGGATGGGGATTGGTTTATTTGTGCACAAAGGACATTTCTAACTTAGCTAAACCTTTGGTTTGCATAATTAGGCTCATTTGAACAGAAATTCTCAATTGAGCCTTCTTATGTCCAATTTTTAACTTGTTTAGCAGGTTAGAAATGTCAAAGCTTGTTAAAACCTTACGGCACATAAACCAATTAATGCCAAGAGTCATATATGACCTAAGACACCTGTGCCGAGCAATAATTCCTGATTCAAAATGTTAGGCACAAAAGTTACCTTGAGGCTATATTTGACTTTTATATGCATTGTTTTTCCCTTTTTCATTTGGAAAGCTTAAATTATAATTACATATTGCTAGTAAAGCCTATTTAAGCTATAGAAACATACGTACCTTGGCCCTATAGCAGCCACACCATGAGTTTAAGCATTAATTCAATCCTCTAGCTCCACAATTAAACTTAACATGCATAATTAACTTTAAATAGATCCTAGAAAGCATAGAAAATACTTACAAACACTGGGTTGCCTCCCAGGAAGCGCTCTTTTAACGTCATTAGCTTGACGTCTGTTTGCTTTTAGTAGGCCACCGTAGGTTTAAGATTTTGTGTATCTTCCCCAAGGTATGGTTTGAGCCTTTTTCCGTTTACAACCCATGTTGCTTTCTTGTCTGCATCCCAAAGCTCCATAGCTCCATAAGGCTTGACTTCCTTAATCACAAAGGGGCCTGACCATTTGTCCTCAACTTTCCAGGGAATAGCCTCAACCTGGAATTGAACAGGAGCACTCTTGTTGGCCCAAATGGAAGTTTCTTGTCGCAATCTTGCAATCATGATACTTCTTCACTTTTTCCTTGTAGAGCTTGTTAGATGGTATGCCTGCAACCTTAACTCCTCTAGTTGATGTAACTGGGTCTTTCTTTTGTCACCTGCACAATTCAAATCAAAGTTTAGAAATTTCAAAGCCCAGTATGCTTTATGTTCTAGTTCCACTGGCAAATGGCATGATTTGCCATAAACCAATTGGAACGGAGTTAATACTGTTGGGGCTTTATAGGCAGTTCTGTATGCCCACAGAGCATCATCCAACTTCTGAGACCAATCCTTTCGGGAACTTGAAACTGTTTTCTCCAGAACTCTTTTGATGTCCCTATTAGAAACATCTGCTTGTCCGTTGGTCTATAGATGGTAAGGTGAAGCCACCTTATGCTTCACTCCATAATGCTCTAACGCTTTACCCAGTTGCGTATTAACAAAGTGGGATCCAACATCACTGATTATCACTCCGGGTGCTCCAAACCAATTGAATATGTTCTTTTTCAAGAATTTGATCAATGTTTTCCCATCAGCTTTGGGAGTGGCCACTGCTTCTGCAACACCCTAGCCAGTTGGCCTATGCTTAAGTCATAGGTTTTCCTGGCTAGGTGGTTGACTGCTGGGCTATGAACTATTACCGTTCTAACTTATCTATTGAACTGAAAATACGGGCCAGTTGAAACTTCTTTTGGAAATACATGCATATGGAAAGAAATGAGCCGTGCGAGTAATATAACGAACAACGGCATAGCTAAAAGATAAGAGAGTATAAATACATACCTGCAGCGTAGAGCTTTAGCGGCAGACAGTACACATAGGGGCCCAAAGATACACAACATTTCATTTTAATATAATACATAAAGTTTATACATAGTTCTATCCAGAGGATAATAGTATACATAAACAGTAACAATAATATACAAATGCGGAAACTAAAAGCAACTACGTACACGAGCAGCACATCTCGCTTCATGTACAGTACAACAACCTAACTCCGCAAACGGGTCCGGCTGGCCTCCACCTACTCGGAGTCTCCTAGTCGCTCCAAAGGCTCCTCCTCCTCACTGCTACTCAGATCCGTCACCGCCGAGAAGCCACGTGGGGCGAAGGGATGCGGTCGGGCGGTCAGTATCCTCTTCCGTGCGGTGGTCCAGCGACCTCGGACTCGAACTGGCGGAGTGTACGCACCTCGATCGGTAGCTGGCGTCGGGGCTGGTGTGGGCGTCTGCTCGGGCTCGGACGGAGGCATCTCCTCATCGCCATTGAGGTGAATTGGATCCCTACTACTGCTCCCTGGACGCTCGTCCACCCAGATAGGGTTCAGCGGCGAAGTACCCGGAGCTCCAAGCCTCTGCCTGGGAGGATGATCCGGCTCATCAGGTAGGCGGGCGAGCGCGTACGTGCTCGTCTCTAGGAGGGTGTCGGTGTGGTAGTTACGCATGCGGGTGCGCGTGAATAGCCAAACGTCCTTGGCTGGTGGTGAAGCCATGGCTGCAAACTGGATCCATAATCGAGTGGGGGTGAGAACTCTAGGTCCTCAGTGGGTCTCTTGTGTCTACTAACGGTTCATTTACTAGAGTATCCTCCAGGCCGCTCAGGGGTTTCTAAGTGATCATGAATACTATAACCCTAGTGATTATTGTTTTTTGCTAAATCCCCGAACAGCTTTATCTAGATTTACTAGGTGAATAGGAACTAGTCTTCCTTACTATGGCTGTGTGCTTATAACTTATCTTTTGACCGTAATTAAACTACTCGTCTCGGGTCGTTCCCTTGACGAAGCATAATGCATAAACAGTTATTCATAATGCTTAAATAGCTATACATACATGTTTATCATCACATCATCAGTCATCAGTTCATACATTTAATCATATAGTGCATGAGGGAAGTTGGGGATCTCTTACGCGCCCTGTGGCTGCGTCCTACTTAGTCCTCGCACCTTTGTAGCCGTGGCCTCAGACTACAACCTCTTTTTGCTACTATTGTATCGACCCGATGGCGCTCCTTACCGGTGTGGTAGCTAACCACGTAAGGCTCATAGGAGGTAAACATCGAATACAATTAGTGCAACCATACCCTGTGGCATGGCGAGGGATCAGACCTATGAATGATCAGGCGTGGACGCGCTTAGATCGGCCCTATGACACGATCCGCTTTCATTCTTTCTCTTTTGGTGGGGCCCCTTAGCTTCTTTCATTCATGCAGGCCTATGCCTGTTTTGCCTGTGCGGACCTATAGCTGTTTTGCATCTTTGGGCCTATGCCCGTTGTGCCGTTATTAGGTCTCTCTACCTGCGTTGCTCGTGACCAATCCATCTTGCTGAATTGGCGAGGGGCGTGTCTGTAAGACTTTGCCAAGAGAATAGGGATTTCCTAATCATATAACTACTGACTCTGGCTAAGGCCGTCCGAATCCATGGTGATTCGTCGCCTCGGCTCTACTTTTATTCCCTAGGGTTCAATTATGATCTTCGTTAAATTTTAGCGTGAACTTCTAATTGTCTAAAGCCGTCCTAACTCTTACGACGACCCTGCCTCATGATGCATGCTCAAACACATAGATATGGCCTAACCTTACTCCTTGGATCCCTTAGAACCATTAAACTCCCAACTCTGCCAGGTTTCATTCGAATACTAGCTGTGGTATTCGAATGAAATCCCTCGGAGTCCTTTCATTCGATTGGAATAGGCTTTCATTCGACTGCATTCCCTCGGCATTCTTTCATTCGAATACTAGGGGATTCATTCGATTGAATTCCTAAAAATTCGCCTCATTCGACTGCTGAGGGATTCATTCGAAGGAAAGCTCATCTGGGCTTTCATTCGACTGAATTCCTGTAGTATTCGAATGAAGACTACAAAAATCGCCTCCCGAGACTCCAGTTCTCAAATCTTTACTGTTCCTAGGGTTCCATGTAGTACAGTTACGCGTTCCATTTCTCCATCGTTCACAAAACCCTTTTTACATTATTCCTCCCCAAATTACTACTTAATAGTTATATAGTTATGTAGTCAGATATACAAATAGGCACATATTCAGGTAAGAATTTAAACCACATAGACAGTGGGCTTAGGATTACCCACCTCCGATCGGGATTCCGATTCGGTGACTCTGAAGGGGAGATTGTCCTCTTCACGATGGTATGCTCCCAATAATTTTTGAAAACTCCGGCACAAACTCTAGATGTGTCAGAACGTAACCCTCGGCTGCCTACGGAATGTAACTTCAGAGAAGTTACGAAGTTATAAATAACTGTGCACAGTAAAAAGATATTTTCCTTCTTTTTACTTTTCTTTCTTTGTTTTCACGTTTTACTGAAGCTCTGCTTCAGCCTCTTATATTTATTATTATTATTATTTATTTATTTATTATTTACTTAACTTCTCTAAGAAGCTAATGCCCCTCCTCCAGCTCCGTTTTTGTTCGCTTGCGTTTTGTCCGAAAAACCCTACTTTCGGTTGCCCTAAAAATATTTCGGACATACCGTTACACCCCATTTATTTTTCCCCTCGGTCCAGAGCAATTTTCTCGGGAACCAGGGACTCTTTCACCGAGCCGAAAAATCCTATGGACGTTTTACAGTATCCGGGAAATTTCCGTTCGAGTCGAAACTCATCCGGCGACTCCCAAAAATTATAAAACAGCTAAACCTAGTCCGTCTCTCTAATTTTCCAGGGTTTCGAGGGTCTACATCAGCTTCCCTTACTTTCTTCGGCGTTTCCCNCTCTAATTTTCCAAGGTTTCGAGGGTCTACATCGGCTTCCCTTACTTCCTTCGGCGTTTCCCGGCCGTTCTCGGCTGTCCACGGACCCTTTACCGGCTCATAGGAGCACGGGATGTTACAGCTTCTACCCATTTGGAAACATATTCAACAGCTAATAAAATGTATTCATTGCCAAATGATGGTGGAAATGGTCCTATGAAATCCATACCCCAACAGTCAAAGATTTCAACTTCTATGATGTTCTGGAGCGGTATTTCATTCATTTTTCCAATCCCTCCTGTTCTCTGACATGCATTACAATTCTTTACATGCAGATAAGCATCCTTAAACAAAGTGGGCCAATAAAAGCCAGATTGGAGGACTTTGGCAGTTGTCCTCTCTCTATTGTAGTGCCCACCACACGGAGAATTGTGGCAATGTCATAGGATGCTACTGGTTTCTTCACTTGCTACACATCTGTGCAGCAAGCCATCAGCTCTAATTTTGAACAGGTATGGGTCATCCCATACATAGTAAGTAGCATCTCGGAGGAACTTCTTTCTTTGATGGTGGTTCAAGTCCTCGGGAAGCACATATGCTGCTTTACAAACCGTGGCCTTGTTTTGATGAGAAATAACTTCTCATCAGGAAATTCTTCTATAATTTATGCCTCTTTGACAGTCACCTTTGGATTTGTTAACCTGGATAGATGGTCTGCCACCAGGTTTTCCTTGCCGCTTTTATTTTTGATCTCCAGATTAAATTCCTGTAACAAGAGAATCCAACGTATTAGTCTAGGTTTACTGTCAGGCTTTGTTAGAAGGTACTTAATGGTGGTGTGGTCTGTGTATATCACTAATTTCGACCCAATTAAGTAGCTCCTAAACCTTTCCAACGCATACACTATGGCTAGCAATTCTTTCTCAGTTGTAGCATAATTAATCTGTGCTTCATTTAAGACCTTGCTAGCATAGTGTATGGCGTGGAATACCTTATCTTTCTTTTGACCTAAGACTGCTCAAATAGCATAATCACTTGCATCACACATCAGTTCAAAATCTTTGTTCCAGTCCGGTGCAGTGATTATTAAAGCTAAGGTCAAACTTGCTTTCAATGCATTGAATGCATGTAGACAGCTATCATCAAAAACAAATGGAGAATCCTTGTTTAGAAGGTTGCTTAGAGGTTTGGCGATCTTAGAAAAATCCTTGATGAATCGCCTATAAAATCCTGCATGTCCCAAGAAGCTTCTGATTCCTTTCACATTAACTGGAGGTGGCAGTTTCTCAATGACATCAATTTTTGCTTTATCTACCTCAATGCCTCTAGCCGAGATTTTGTGGTTGAGAACAATACCTTTTGTGACCATAAAATGACATTTCTCCCAATTTAAGACCAGATTTATTTCAATACACCGCTTCAGTATGGTGTCTAAATTCTTCAGGAACTGCTCAAAAGAAGATCCAAAAACAGAGAAGTCATCCATGAACACTTCCAGACTTTTTTCAATCAGGTCAGCAAAGATGGCAAGCATGCATCTTTGAAAAGTATCTGGTGCGTTACATAGTCCAAAAGGCATTTTTCTGTAAGCAAAAATGCCAAAAGGACATGTAAATGCAGTCTTCTCTTGGTCTTTTGGATCTACTGTGATTTGATTATAACCAGAGTATCCATCTAAGAAGCAATAGTATGCTTGGCCTGATAAACGTTCCAGCATCTAATCCATAAAAGGAAGTGTAAAATGGTCCTTTCTGGTGGCTTTATTTAATCTCCTGTAATCAATGCACATTCTCTAACTAGTAACAGTTCTACTTGGGATTAGTTCATTTTTATCATTGGAAATAACAGTTAAGCCACCCGTCTTGGGAACTACCTGTACAGGACTTACTCATGTGCTATCTGAAATAGGATAGATCGTACCTGCATCGAGTAGTTTCATGACCTCTTTCTGGACTACTTCTTTCATTTTAGGATTCAGTCTCCTCTGTGGTTGTCTTGCAGGCTTGTAATCATCTTCCATGAGAATCTTGTGCATGCAATAGGATGGGTTGATGCCTTTGAGATCGGCCAATGTCCAGCCCAATGCTTGTTGATTCCGCTGCAAGACTTTGATTAATTCTCGCTCTTCTTCAGGAGACAAAGAATTGCTTATGATGACTAACTTTTCATTCTCCCCCCGTAAAAACACATATTTAAGATTTGGGGGTAAAGGTTTCAGTTCCAGCCTCTTTTCTTCTGTCTTTGATGCATCCTTCACTTTGATTTCTTCTTTACCTTCTTTTCCTGGAGGAATGGTGAGTGTGGAATCTAGGTTGTTGAGGAATCTCTCAATTTTAACCTCTTCTTCTTTGGTGAACTCTACTGGGCTATCGATCAGTGCCATTTCCAGATAATCCACCACTTGGGGTTTCTGCTCAACATTCATTATTACCTCATCGAGTAGATCGATCCAAAAGCATTTTCCCTTATCTTCTAGGTGTTGCATTGCTTTGAAGATATTGAACTGAACTTCATCACTGTGAACTTTAATCTTCAGCTTCCCGACGTCCATGTCAATTCCCATTCTTCCTATTCTCATGAAAGGTCTCCCCAATAGGAGAGGGATCTCGGTGTCTTTAGAGATATCGATGATGACAAAATCAACAGGAATCAGGAATTTGTCTACTCGGACTAGTACATCTTCTACTATCCCAAACGAAAACTTGATGGATCTATTTGCCAACTGCAAATACATTCTTGTCGGCTTGAGTTCTAAGTCTCCTACCCTCTTCATCATGGATATGGGCATTAGGCTCACACTAGCTCCAAGATCTATCAATGCTCTTCCGACTAACACATTCCCAATGGTCACAGGAATAGTCACACTGCCTGGATCTGTCAGCTTATGGGGAATGTAATTCTGTATGATAGCACTACAATTGGCACCCAGTTGCACCACTTCCTCGTCATGGTATCTTCTCTTCTTTGATAGCAGCTCCTTTATAAATTTTGCGTATGATGGCATCTGCTCCAGAGCTTCTGCAAACGTTATGTTTATTTGCAGACGTTTAAATACATATATAAATCGAGCAAATTGTCTTTCCTAATCAATCTTTGATGGAGTTTGTGGATAAGGGAACGATTTTACTATAGAAGGATGTAGTTTCTTTTCCTCATTTTCTTCTCCATTCTGTTTCTTTTCTTTTTCTTTTCCACTAACTCCTTTTTCTTTTTCTTTTTCTTTATTTGTAATATTTTCTTTATTCTTTTCTTTTTCTTTTTCCTTCTCATCTTCTTTTTCTTCATCATTTTCTTTTTCCTGTTTTTTTTCAACTCTAACCTCATCTTTTTCAATACTTGTCTTAATAACTGGTGGCCCTGTTAGCTTTCCACTTCGAGCCATAACTGTAACATCCCGCTTTCCTGTTAGAGAAATAATCGCCAAGATTAGAATAATAATTAATTTCTAAAGCATGAGATTGGGAGGGTTAGAATGTAAAATTTACAGGTCAAATGTCCATAGGATAGGGGGTAATCGCTGTGGGAAATTTCGCAGACAACCGAACCGCGATTGTCTGCCGTTACAATTTTACGACGCTTAAAATGTATCTGTGAAAATACTCCTTCGGAGAAAAATTCACAAATACCTTCTAATAATTATATTCCTAGGTAGAGGGAAATTAGAGGATTGCGACGGTATAAAAGGAATATTTTTCGGAAGACCGTGCGCGACGTACCGGGACTGCGAGCAATAAAACACGAGCGAACTGGAATCGGGAAAAAACAAAATCTGGAGCAGCACGTGAGGGAATTCAGATTGGGTTGGAAAATCATTTTAAATTCATTTTACTATTCATGATGTGACACTTGAATTATCTAAATTAATTAAGTAATTAAAAAGAAAATAAGAAAGGGCGTTTTTGTAAATTTGAAGGAGGGTAAATAGGTAATTTTGGGGCTGCATGGTGGCTATAAATAGCCCAACCATGGCAGAAAATTTTGGGGAAAATTCCACACCTAGCAGAAACTTTGTCCCTTCGTCGTTCGATCGAGCTGACCGGAGACTGACTAAAGCTTGGACCAGGCTTAGGAACTTGAGGACCACTTCCTCACCATCGTCTTCATCACTAACCAGCCCCAAGGAAGTGGGTAACTTAGGCTATCCACCTCCTTTGGTGTTCTTGAAGCTTATGTGTTGTATGTGCATGTGTATGTAAATGAAATGCTTAGAAATGCTTGGTTAGGATTTTGATTGTGTAAGCTTGGTTAGGATGCTTCTAGGGGTGCAAATGATGAGTAAAATGATGTAGGTTTAAGTCTTAGAAGCTTGAAAGAAGTGGGAAAGAATAATGGAAAAGCAAGTTGTTTTGCCTTCAGGTTCAGGTGTTGTACGCACCAAGGCGCTGAGCTGCCCCATAAGGCGCTGAGTGGCCTGATGTTGCACATTACTTTGACCCAAGTAAGACCTTGCGTGGCCAAGAGCCAGGGCAGACCACTGAGTGCCGAGTAGTAGTGTTAAGCGATTTGTGACGTGGACGCCACGTAAGTGGATAAGGCTGACACGAGACTTTTGGGAACCGGGCCAGCGCTGAGCGAAGGGAGCCTTGCGCTGAACGGTAGGACCTCTTAGCGCTGAGCGACGGGGACCTTGCACTGAGCGGCCTGAGAACCCAAGGGTGCTGGTTCATTTTGTCTAAGCAACTAAGATATTGTGACGAATTACCCAGTGATGTACAGTCATTTGCATTACCATAAGCCACCTAAGGGTGAAGAGAACAAGACCAGACTACAAGTATCAAGGAGTGCATGCATCATGAGGCAGGGTTGCCACAGGGCTTAGGGCAACCTTAGATCACTAGAAATAAACCATCTAATGTGCAAAGATGGTAATTGAACGTAGGGAACTGGAAATATCTTAAGAAGGCACGACCACCAAAGGTCGGTGTACATTGAAGAAATAACTTAGTTATATAATAGAAAATCCCTCTCTTGGCATGTCATACCTGACAAGCCCCTCCCCGGCCGTGCGAGATGGACTGGGTTATGATTATGTTACGCAGATAGTTATCTGAACGCGGGTTTCCACCCGGACGAGAGAAAAGAAAGTAAGTAAAGAATGCTTGAGCTTTTACGTCATGACATTAAAAGAAAAGTCAGATGCCTCCAGATGTGGCATAAGTATTTCCCCTAGATGCCTCCAGATGTGGCATAAGTATTCCCCCAGACACGTTCTCAAAGAGAAAGTATGCCCTCCAGATGTGGGCCAGAAAATAAAAGAGAGATCTTGTCCTCCAGATGCGGACAAGCGAGCCCTCGCTTGCCAGTGCTATTGCTAGGGTACACTCCCACAATTCCACCAGTGGAAGGGTTGTAAGAGGTTGCGACTGTATAGGGATGACGATCCCACAGTCAGCAAGGGAGTGGGGGCATCTAGCAGCGAAAAGGACGCAGCCACCGGCACATAAGAGAACTCCTAATTCCCTCATGCATTATATTTATGTGACACGTGTATGAATGTATGTATAATTATATATGTACGATTATGTATGCATGTTGGGTAAGCCGTCCATGAGACACGTACGAGACGATCACTGTAGCACCGCGAGTCCAGTAATCAAGCGCGAATGCCTAGGTAATTAAAGATTAGAGATCCCAGTCTCCTAGTAATTAGATAAAGCTGTTCAGGATCTTAGACAAGTAATAACTGGTAGGAAATGTCTAGACGCATAAATACCTAGAGATCTCCTGAGTGGCCTGAAGAATAATTGAGTAACCAGACCCCACGACCCTATAGTTATCCACTGGGAACCAACCGTTCTCACCCCCACTCACTTATGACTTCAGGTGAGCCAGATGACTACCCCACCGAGGAAGCGGCAGATCGTGCGGAGCATATTTACGATAGTAGACCCTAAGACAGGGACTGAGACCGAGCACTGGTCGGTTGATAGTGAACAACCCCCTTCCCCTTCGAGCAGTACCCCAGGCGCCTGCCAAGCCAGGACCCCATGCCGATGGCCCTCCAGTTGACGGTGACACCGGCGAGACGCCACCCTATGAGAAAGACGTGGAGGCCGACCCGATTTCTGTGAGGCTACGACCAACCAAGGTCCACAAGAAAAGAGCCAGGATGAGCGTGACCCAAGTCTACTAACGCCGATTGGCACCTCGCACTCATGACGACGAGGCGAGACCTTCCACCGGACCCCGCTACCGGCCAGACGTACTTGGGACACCGTCGGCCTAGGAGGAGGACCCCATGAAGGAGGAGGAGGAGGATGCAAATAGCGAGGAGTGAGCCTGACCCCGACTAGCCCTGTTTTCAGTGACCTTGTGATTAGACCAGTCTTGTATTTGCTAGTAGTCATAGACATATGTATAGGTTGATATATATTGATGTGTACTTTGTTTCACTTGTATTATTTTATGTACTGACGTAGACTATGTACAGTTATAACCATGTATATATATAACTATCCACTGTTTATGAAAAGCTCTATCTGTGGACCCTACTTAGCACTGTTGTTTGATCGCTTGATTTTGGTTATGTATGACTGATGACGCCATCGTTTACTCGTTATTGGCCTCTATGGAACCTATGGTATAGTTCCCGCGCATGGCTCTAAATTAACGTCTAATGGTAACTTGTATTAAAGGGAAAAAAAAAGGGTCCTTATTTTGAGTATCTAAACTATTTTCCTAAATAAACTAGGCTCTACCAATATTCCCACACAGCAGATAACAGCCTAGCGGACGCAAATTATGACTTAAGCATAAGCTGGTAACCTAGGGTGTTACAATAACTGCCTTGCATGATTCCTTTGGGTTTGGCTCGGTGTTGGCGGAAAACGATTGACACACACCAAAACGTCGTTAATTT
>QANU01087822.1:635-11947 GCA_003254905.1 Nissolia schottii
TTTTTTTTTTTTTTTCTTTTTAAATCTTTGAACACTTGATAGAGAGGTGCTACAGGACACCACATCGTTAAAAATTAAACTAAAATCCTTTTTCTTCTTCCACCTCACTTCTCTTTCTCTGTCTTCTTTCCCTCATTCTTTTCATTCTTCTCTAATAAGCTACATTGAGATTAGATGTCACATGACGACATCTCATTGAAATTTGTTATGGACTGGGCCTATACGGCCCATTCCGCGGAAGCTAATAATCACTCGACCCGCCTGACTCATGAGAACCATCCTGGAACCGGAGGCCCATCCCTTGGAAGACGTGTTTGACCAACGTTCCCCGCACTTCCTCAGCGCGATCACCTCCCGTCACACCAACGTTCTCGGAGTAACCGAACCACTCTGTCCGCGGATAGTGAGGCGTGTATTGAAGCCTATCGTCGATGCCCAACAGGTACATAAAGGAAATCAAGCACTCAGGTATGGAGACCGAAACCTTATTTTCTCATACCTCATCTCCAACCCCGACTGACTTTGGCATCGGAGTCTTTGCAGGCACCCCACCAGTCTCGACCGTGCAGCCTTCCCAGACCCTTTCCGCGGAGCTCCGGAACCCAGAAGTACCCCTCTGGTACATTTGGCGCCGTCTGTGGGGATTTCTCCTCCTAAACATCCCCAATACGGGTTCTGAAGCACCAATTCCCATTATGCCTCCCAAAACCAGAAGAACCTATCGACTAGTGACATCAAGTGACACCAGAGGGTCCGTGTCTGTCAACAACAATACCCCAGTCCAACCAACGCTTCCCCCCGGGCCAGGGAATACCCGATCAGACCGCACCTCCCCCACCAGTAAATACCAACGATGCTACTCCTCCTAACCTAGAAGACATTGTCTGGTCCCAAGCGGCTAAGATTGAGAAATTGGAAGCAGCACTATCAGTACTAGCCCAGGCCGAAGAAGAACGGAAGAAACAGAAGGACATCAGAGTTTCTGCGGAGAAAGCCAGAAAAGAAGCAAAAGAAAAGCGTAAACAGGTGGTCTTAGAAGCTCGAGAGAGGGAGCGCCTCATCGACGGTCTTAACCGCGGTGACAGGCCTTCCGAAGAGGATGAAGGTCAAGGATCAGTTTACAAAGCCGCTGAAACACAGCCGTACAAGATCCGAGGAGCAACAAAGAAAGCGAGAGGTAAGGACAACCACCCCTTCGTTGATGAAATTCTTAATGCATTGCCATTGCCTGAGTTCCGCCCTCCGACGGACATGGAACCTTACGACGGAACCACTGATCCGCAGCACCATTTGGACGCCTTTGGCCACCGTATGATTTTAGACGGAGCCTCAGACGCTATCCAATGTAAGTCGTTTCCTGTGACTTTAAGGAAGGGTGCGCTTATATGGTTTAATGCTTTACCCCTAAAATGCATTTATTGTTTCGACAACCTGGCCGAGCTATTCTCAGCCAACTTTACCACGAGAAGAACGAAACCCAAAACGGCTGTAAGCCTTTTGGGAGTTATGCAGAAAGAAGAGGAAAATCTTCGTCAGTATCTTGATCGATTTTATGAAGAATGTGCGCAGATAGAGGACTTGCAGCCGTAAGCCTTGTTAATGGGCCTTACGAACGGCCTCAGAAAAGGAAGCTCGTTTGCAAAGAACTTATCCAAAAGACCTCCACGGAGCCTAGTGGAAATACAAGAAAGAGCGGAAGAATACCTTTTCCAAGAAGAGGGTATGTAAGCCATAAGGATCGATCCCACCCAAGACGGAGGGGATAACGCAAGAAGAAAGTACACGAATATTCAGCCACCGCGAAGTGATCGTCCTCGAATAAACAGACCTAGAATACTCAAAGAAGGAAGGTACATGAATTATACCCCATTAACAATTTCCCTCACACAGTTATACAGGGAGATTCAGCATAAAGACGGATTCCCCAGGGCTAAACCGATCCGCCTGAGGCCAGGAACGGATACATCCCTATTCTGCACTTATCACGATTCCTATGGTCATAGCACTGAGGAATGCATAGATCTGAAAGATGAAGTAGAATCATGGGTCCGTGGAGGGAAACTAGAAAAATATGTGATCCAAGAAAGGAAACGAAAAATGGAAGTCAGAGAGCCAGAAAGGAAACCCTACATGAGGGATGTCCGAGTTAGGGAAAGCCACCCCGAAGATAGGCGGGAGAGACAACATAGACGACCAGAGACCAATCGAATAATCAACACGATTGCAGGAGGCTTTGCTGAGGGGATACACCCGCTCTACCAGGAAAAAACACTTGCAAGAAGTCTTGCATCTCTGAGACCAAGCAAGTAGCAAAACTCCAGGGTATCGGTGTTTCCCGGACATCATGTTCACGCGTGAGGATTTCATGCATACAACGCCCGTCCACGATGACCCTATGGTCATCTCAGCTACGTTAGTCAACGCAGAAGTCTGAAGAGTCCTGATTGATCAGGGAAGCTCCGCGGATATAATCTTCAGAAGCAGCTTTGACCAGCTTGGGCTGAGAAACGTGGACATCGAACATTATCCTAAAGACTTGGCGAGTTTTTCGGGGGAGACGGTCACACCCGACGGCTATATTTCTCTTTACCTAACCTTAGGACCTAAACACTTAACCAGAACAGAACGAGTGAAGTTTCTGGTCGTGAACAAGCCGTCCGCGTACAACATCATCCTCGGAAGACCAACCTTAAACGCTATTAATGCCGTCATCTCCACAGCTGCTTTGACCATGAAGTTCCTCACCCAGGACAATCGCGTTGCATCTATACGAGGAGACCAGGCAACGACTCAGAGATGTTACAATACCAGTCTACAGACTCACAATCCATGGCAGCCTCCAAAAAGGAAAGATGTGCACAAGATATCGCAGGTAATGCTAACTGACATTTCCGCGGACAACGTGCCGTTACGCGAAAGACCGGAACCAGAAGGGGAGCTAGAAACCGTTCAGATAAGTGTTAACCCTGAACAGGTCACTCGAATCAATAAAAACCTCTCCCTTGAAATGAAGAGCGAGGTAATCGATAATCTAAAGCTCAACGCAGACTTATTCGCGTGGACAGCAGCAGACATGCCAGGAATCCATCCCAACCTAATGGCTCACAAACTGGCCATCTTACCCGGAAGTAAGCCCGTGAAACAGAAAATAAGGAAAATGAGTTCGGACAAAGCTAAAGAGGTCCAAAAGCAAGTTCAGGGATTAAAAGAAGCAGGATTCATACAAGAAATTATGTACCCTTCCTGGCTGTCGAATATAGTCATGGTCCCTAAACCTGGAGGCAAGTGGAGGATGTGTGTAGACTATACAAATCTAAACAAAGCATGCCCCAAAGATCCTTACCCCTTGCCAAACATTGATCTACTGGTAGATGCTGCATCCGAGTACAAATTCTTAACCTTCCTTGATGCATATGCCAGATACCTATGCATCCAGCTGACGCAGAGAAAACCGCGTTTACAACGGGGGGGGGGGGTAACTACTTCTACAAAGTCATGCCTTTCGGGTTTGAAAAACGCGGGGGCCACCTATCAGCGAATGATGGATAAGATTTTTCGTGGCATGTTCGGGAAATTGGTAGAAGTATATGTAGATGACATGATCGTCAAAACATCCGCGGAAGACGAGATAACCGCCAACTTAAATGTTGTCTTTAACACCCTCCGGAACCATAATTTGAAGTTAAATCTTGTGAAGTGTGCATTTGCAGTAGAAGCAGGAAAGTTCCTGGGTTTCATGATAACCCAGCGCGGAATTGAAGCCAACCCCGCAAAATGTGAAGCCATCATAAATATGAGACCTCCCTCGTCCATCAAAGAAGTACAAAGTTTGACCGGAAGAATCGCCTCCCTAAACCGATTCATGGCAGCTTCCGCGGAGAAATCCCTACCTTTCTTCAAGCTTTTGAAAAATATGAACTCCTTTGAGTGGTCTGATACATGCCAAAAAGCATTTGACGAATTCAAGTCTTACCTCTCACAGCCGCCTGTTCTAAAGAAGCCCGATAAAGGTGAGAAACTTTACTTGTACCTCTCCGCACCTGAAGAAACCATATCCTCGGTTTTAGTGAAATAAAAAGGTCAAAATCAGTTCCCTGTGTATTTCACAAGCAAGGTACTTCATGGAGCAGAAGTCAGATACCAAAAAATTGAAAAAGTGGCATTTGCACTCATTAACTCCGCGAGGAGACTTCGCCCTTATTTCCAATCCCACCCTATAGTGGTGAGAACGGATTTACCAATACGACAAGTGCTACAAAAGCTCGATCTAGCCAGACGCATGTTGGCCTGGTCTGTCGAATTATCCGAATTCGACATTCATTATGAACCGCGGGTAGCAATCAAAGCCCAGGCCATGTCTGATTTCATTGCCGAATTTTCGGGAGAATATAACTCTATCGTGGAAGACACCTGGACGTTACACGTAGATAGAGCCTCCAGTATACGTGGAAGCGGGGCAGGAGTCATACTCGAAGGACCAAACGAGCTTAAATTGGAGATGGCCGTCAAATTTGACTTTGTCACTTCCAATAATCAGGCAGAATACGAAGCTTTGGTTGCAGGTCTTAACCTGGCCAAAGATGTTGGAGCCAAGAAGCTCATCATTTGCAGTGACTCTCAAATCGTAGTCGCGCAGGTAAAGGGAGAATACCTAGCTAAAGATGCTCAGTTGCAGCAATACCTGAAGCTTGTTACGCAAATCCTCTCACACTTCCACAGCCACCGAATTAAACATGTCCCGCGGAGAGAGAATGAAAGAGCGGATACACTTTCAAAGCTAGCTAGCACAAGGCCCGGAGGGAGTAACAAGACCCTCATTCAAGAGACTCTCCATCGCCCCTCCATAGTCACAAGCATCAACAACACTGAAGTCCACGTCAGGCGCCACATACTTCACTTGGCCCATGACCGCCTCAAAAATAGACTCAACCAAGCCTTTTGAAACCTCCACAAGGCGCAGACGCTTCTTCTCACACTTAGCACTCTCCGCCTTCTGAGCCTCGCATTCAGCCTGCGTCAACTTCAGCAAATTCTTTGTGCGTTCCAACTCCTTCGACTTCTCTACCAGCATCTCCTTCTCCCTTAACAAGCCATCCTTCCGCTCATTCTCGCATCTAACTCGCTCAACCTCTGCCTTCAGACTAGCTGCCCTCTCCTCCGAAGCTGCAAGCTGAGCCGCCAATTTCTTGTTCTCCGTGGAAGCACGATCAACGTCCTCCTTCAATAGAGAGATTTCTTCTTTACAAACCTCCACCTCATCAAACTCTATGCCTACGTCCAGAGCATAATTCACCAGTCCGACAGCCTTACCCATACGTCGCAAGCTCTGCCCAAGGGCAGCCCCAGAGGACACCCCATCCAATTCCTTTCGCCTATCACCACGGATGAGGCAACTCTTGAACTCCTCAAAGAAATCAACATCCCTCGGCCACGCCGCATTACTGGCACGACTGACAGGAAAACACCGTTCCCCAGAGTAAGTGGCAGGGACCACAGCCTTCACTTTCTTCCGAGGAGGCGATCGCTCTTCGGATCTCCTCGTCGAAGAGTGGATCGACACCACCGAATTAGAACGGCCCAGCTTTCCACCTTCCGCGGGCACTCCGCTATCAAGACGCACACCACTCCCTCCAGCCATTCCGCGCATCTCCTCGCGAGCAGACTCCGCCAGAGACCGGTGGAACTCCTTCAGCTCATCAAATTTCCGCATCGCGTCACGAAGCCGTGAATTTGCAACCCAAACAAGACATTAAAATCAAGTCCGCAAACAAGCAACCAGTAAATCAAAACGACAAATTAAAAACCAATACAAAGGAATAACTACCTAAATACGACTCTGCTTTCGGACTCTCAACTACCTCCTTAACCTTGAGAGGCCCGTCCTTAGTCAGCATCAAGAAAAAAGCCCTTTCAGCCGACTCTCCGTCCGATAGGCTGGGAGGGCGATGGTGATGGATATTCCTATTCCAGTAGCACGACAACACCTCCACAGTGTCTTGATCTCCCTCCCAAAAAGCTCTATACCCAGGGGCAGCAAAAACCTTGAAGAACTTCCATTTAAACTCCTGATAAGAATCTTCCCACCGTGAGAAGACTCGTGTACCAGGAACACTCTTAAACGTGTGCCAGCTACTGTAACTAAATTTTGTCCCCGGAATCGCGGAACCCTTTGGGTTAATCAAAGTATACAGACTCAAGAAAGTGTTTGGAAAAGCTGTGAGACCAAACCGCTCGCAGGCAATTTGGAACCCACGGATCAAGGCCCACCCGTTCGGGTGGAGTTGCGTTGGACTGAAGGTGCACAACTCCATCACCTTCCTCTCAAAAGGGGAAAAAGGCAATCTAACCCCCAAGCGAGTGAAAAAATCCTCGTACAGCCACAGGAAATACGGAGTATTTTGGTGTCGCGCCATGCACACCCTTTCATCCGCGGAAGCCTCTTCTATCCTATACTCATAATCTTCGAATTCATCCTCCGTCAGTATTAGAATTTCACCCATCCGCTCAACATGATTACCGTGAATAATTGAAGGGATCGAAAAAACTTCAGGATCAATCCATCCATACGATATCTCCTCATGCCTTCCCCGAAGGGGACGTGGTCGCCTTAACCCCTGGAAATCCTTTTTAAATTTCCCCATTACAACGACTGAAAAGATGAAAGGGGACAAATTCCTATCAACATACTCCCCAACACAGCAAAAACGCCCATTATCTACCCTACCCCCAAATAAAAAAAAAATAACCCATAAGCAGAAGAAACCCAAATGCCAACAAAGAACAAACCAGAAATTTATACAGTGATGAAAAATGGGAGAAGACAAAGCAAAGATACAGCAATACACTTAGAGCCAAAAGCAAAAGAATGAAGGAAAACTCACCAGAGCTAGTTTAGCAAACGAAAAAGCACCAACGAAGAAACAACTTTCCCCAGAAACAAACACCCACAACTCGGGAAACTTTCTGAGAAGAAAAACCTCTAGAATCGCATCAAAGAAATTTCAAAAAGCAATGGCCACCAGTCGATTATAAGCAAGAGAAAAGGGGGAAACGAAACGTTTCCCACCAAAACAATAAATGCTCACCATCATTGCAACTCTGCCACTCATATCTCGGGAAGCTAAAACGCCCACCCAAAGGAACACGTGGCATCCATCAAACGAGTTAAGAAGTCACACGTCGCCTGTCAAATCCCACGATACCCAAAAAAATGTACGAGCCTAACCGTCACCCCCTCTGCGCAAGACATGGCTAACTCGGGCCCCAGTTGCCTCGCGCCCTGAGTTGGGGGTTCTTGTTACGGACTGGGCCTATACGGCCCATTCCGCGGAAGCTAATAATCACCCGACCCGCCCGACTCATGAGAACCATCCTGGAACCGGAGGCCCATCCCTTGGAAGACATGTTCGACCCACGTTCCGCGCACTTCCTCAGCGCGATCACCTCCCGTCACACCAACATTCTCGGAGTAACCGAAGCACTCTGTCCGCGGATAGTGAGGCGTGTATTGAAGCCTATCGTCGACGCCCAACAGGTACATAAAGGAAATCAAGCACTCAGGTATGGAGACCGAAACCTTATTTTCTCATACCTCATCTCCAACCCCAACTGACTTTGGCATCGGAGTCTTTGCAGGTACCCCACCAGCCTTGACAGCGCAGCCTTCCCAGACCCTTTCCGTGGAGCTCCGGAACCCAGAAGTACCCCTCTAGTACAAAATTAAATAATTTTTTTTCTTCTGTAATTGCTCTCCCCTCCAACTCCTTAAAATTCCCTCTCTTTCAATTCCTTTATTACTAAAATTCTCTCTCCCTGTTCCTAAAAAATTCTCTTTTGCTATCTCTATGAAATTTTCTTTTCAAATTTCTATCTCTCTCAAATTCTCTTGTATTCTCTCTCATAGTAAAAACACACACTCTCTAAAATTTCTCCTCTCTCCCAATTCTCTCTCTCTTCAAAAATCTCTTTCTGCATAAGTAATTAAATGAAATATTTCTGATAGTCAAATTACAAATAAAACTAACTATTGTTGTTGAAATATATTTTTTGTGATATAATGTCATTAAATAATTTTTTTAATACATGTGAATTTGTGAAAGGAGATTCAAAAAAAAAAAAGGACGGAAGGTGCAGTAAATCAGTAAAGAAGAATGCTACATGTACACCCAATTTTTACCCCCATACATACATCATTAATAATGCACAAACTTTACTCTCATGAGCGCACAAACATTACAAACTTATAGATGATATTGTCAATTATACTTAATTAAGTGCACAAACATTACAACCATTAAAACACAAACTTTATGTATATATAGGGTGTATGTATGATGTATATTTTTTGGTATACGTGTAGCAGGACTCATAAGTAAATTCCAAGAAAATACTTACCTAAAATTTGACGAATGAAATCTTGATAAATTAGCAGATTTTTCCAGAGCAGTTCTCCACATTTGCACCTTAGCCTGGTCGTACCTCTTCTCGTGTTCAGCAAACGCACTTGCAAAAGCTCCCTTTTGATGCCGCGCATCTGACGGGTCTACTTCGTAGAAAACCGGTATCACTGTCTGTCCGTATATTTCTCTGCACTTAACTATTTTCACGACTTCTTCCAAACACCACCGAGAAGAAGCGAAGCCTTGCGAGAACACGATCAATGAAATCAATGACTTTTCCATGGCTATAAGAAGTGCTTGTGATATTTCATCTCCGCTCTCAAGTTTATCATCCACAAAGGCAAAAATTTGCTTTCGAGATAATAACTTAATCAAATGGCTCGGGAAACATTGGCGGATGTCTGTGCCCCTAAAACTAACAAAGAAGTCATATTTTATTTGAGGAGCTGCGGAAGTCAAAGTTTCGAGTGGATGAGAAGAAGCATCCTCTGATGCCGTCTTCGCCTCTGTGGCCTTAAATGTTGAAATAATGAAGAGACCAACAAATGCAACATATTTTATTTGAGAAGCCGAGGAAGAAGACGCCATTAAAGGAACACGTCAACACCAGCAATGTAAGCGAGCCTCCATGTAAACTAGCTGGAAGGAAAAACGAAGAGACAAAAAAAAAAAAGATCAAACAGCTTTAAGAACTTAACTATATCTCTAGGAAAAATCTGATTAGCGTAAGCTTGGGGAGTTTTTAATGCATTAAATGTATTGAAAAAATATGTTAGGACACAGGTTAACGAAACTCATGCTTTTAACAATTTTAAATTATAAATCAACAAAAAGAAATGGAATATGACAATATTCATAAGCCTTTGACAAAATATCCATGGAAGAAAGAAAGAATCATATATGCCATGTATTAATTACTTATATTATATGCTTATGCAATTAATTTCATACTATTTGTTTCCCCTTTTCTCCCTTAGCTACCTCCTCCTATACACTAAAGTTTTTAGTATTAATTTGCTAAACTTTAATTTCATCCTCCCTCTCTCTCTCTCTCCATTATATTCTTCTTTCTCCTTCTTTTGCTTTTTTATTTTTATTTTTATTTTTTAATTTGAATTTAATTTATTTCCATGGAGAATACTGCAGGACTGGCGAGGACTACCAGCTGGAGTGAAGTTTGATCCAACGGACCAAGAGCTAATAGATCACCTTGAAGCCAAAGTGGAGTCAAAGAACATGAAATCCCACCCTCTAATTGATGAGTTCATCCCAACCATTGAAGGAGAAGATGAGATTTGTTAATTACACCCATCCTGAGAAACTTCCAGGCATGAAAAAAAAATCGAAATCTTAATTATTCATTTCCTAGTTAGGTCTCACTATACATTTTATTATTTATTATATATATACTATCAGAAACGTTATTGCGTTATATCCATCATTTCAAAGAGTCCATTACATGAGAGACTTGTGTATTGAACCGTTTTATTATATAGAGCCTTGATTTGGACTCTTGCGACCATCAACAAAATACAACAATGATAACGGTATTCAAAAGCCTAAAATTTACTAAAATAACATGTTTGCTTCTGTGAATTTTCATGTGTGCTTTTTCTAATCAGACAAATTTCTCTACGGTCTTATCTCATTCTTTTTTGTCCAGTTCCACCTATCTACTGAAGGATATCACTACATAAAGCCACTAAACGTGAGAGAGAAAAAAATACTGTAAATTTAAAAATACAACTTTGTTACAGACCTGGATTATCGAATTGATCAGATTCAACTTCTCCACACGCTTAGAGTGGGGAAAATGGAAGGAAACTTGTGCGGAATTACGATTCTCCTTTGCTGAATTAATATACAAATTGAGAGCGAAATTCCTATGCTAAGTTGCACCGAAGGCCCAGGTAAAGAAACTCCAACTATATAGGTTGAAAATGTCGCTTGCAATCGCACTGTTCATTGGTTGTCATGGTCAACAAAGGGGGATGGAAATTGCATTTAATGCAATTTCGTTGAACGGCATTATAAATAAAGGCCAAATCGTTTGTCCAATGCATCACACGGCATAAACATTTCTGCAACAGAAAAAGCATTTTTGGCTTTTTGTAGTGAGAATAAAATATAGAGTTTGAGAAATTAAAAGATAGTAGTATGAGAGCATACATTAAAGGTGTTGGGTATTCTCTAATTTTTTTTTGTAATACTACACATTATAGTAGGAGAGAGTCTTCTGAGAATATACTATATCTCTATGTATGTGCAATTAAGATCTTGTAATTATCCTTAAAATATAGTGAATATTTTTTAAAGTTTGTCTCATGATTTTTCCCTCATTATTTCTAGGGTTTTCCACATTAAATTTGATGTGCAATTTCTTGTTATATCTTGTTGATGTGAATAGTAATGGCGATTCCCACTGTAAAGTGGTATTTACGTGTTTTATTTTATTTCATTACTCTGTCCATAAATTGGACAAGCTTACGCTTCCACTTATATCCATAAAATGTTATCGCATTTGGGGGGGTGTACCCAACTCACATATGATGCCTAACAATATATATGTCATACATGACATAAGCAAACCATTATTAGCATGAGTGGACCCCAATCAATGAGAATTCCTATTTACACGGGAAGATATTTACACCAATCAAAATTATATCTCTGTCATTTTGTCATTCTTATCCCAAATTATTTTTTATTCTTATCAAAAACTTTGTTAAACATTATTTGTCATCAAAAAAATATTAAATGTCTTTCTTTTAATTATATCTCCATCATTTGTCATTCTCCCAATGACATCTAATAATTATAATCATGGTTATTAAACTCTCGAGTTAACTTGTAAACTCTTACGAGTTTACGATTTTACTACACAAAATGAGTTAACACTCATGTAAACTCTTT
>QANU01087827.1:0-11408 GCA_003254905.1 Nissolia schottii
TATTAATAAACTTAATTTATTAATTTTTCATTGACAAAATAAAAATTTTATTAGTGACACTTTATTAGAGTTATTTTAAGTATATTATAATTCTTATTTGTGTTTTTCTTTTCATAAAAGTTTGATTTTTTTTAACTCATCGATAACATAGTTTAGGTATAAAATATATATAATGGTTGCAACAAAATAACACAATAATATTGGGTAGCTTAGTGGTAATGGTGTTTGCTTATTTAGCTTGATGCACTGAGTTCAACTTTTTTAGTCATTAATTAGTAACACCGTTCATGTGTAAAATAAATATAATAATTGCAACACCATATAACGACAATGTTGGTAGCTTAGTGACAAGGTTGTTTTCCCTTCAATGAATTGCCTCGGGTTTGATTCCTACATGATGCAAAAGTTGAAATTTTTTTGAACAAATGGGGACATGAGCAAAACGACACTGTTTAATGTCATGTGCAAGATGCAACCAATGTCGACGTGGACTGGGTGACGTGACAGTTAAAGTGTCACGTTACTCCGTTAAGTGTCACATCAATAACATCGTTAATCACACTAACATGGCCAATTTCGAAAATTGAGAGGGACGAAATTGAAAGAACTAAGTTGACCGAACTCGAAATTGAGAGGGAATAAATTGGGGAATTTTTCCTTATTTTTTTAGGATCCCATATACTATGGTTGTTATATACACATGTGCATGTCACATAAAGTATTAACAGACCTTTTAGATGTCAAAAGTGACAAAAGATCTTATTTGCATTGTTTAGAAAGCTTAGGGGATTAAATTGCACATTTTGAAATGTTAAGGGATTAAGTGAACAAGAGCTATAGGTAAGTTGCTATTAACCCATTTTTTATAATATAATTCAAAATGTAGATATAATGATTTTAAAAAAAAATATTGAAGCATGCCATACAAAAATGATGAGAATAATTTGAGGTGGTGTTAAAACAAAACAATACCTTAAATGTTTGTATTGGGAGCCTTCCCACTACAGACATATAACCCTTATTTTCACAAGGCGAGAGTTTTGACATACAAATAGGCTTATTATTCGAGCTGCAATTTCTCATCAGAGCAATATCTCCATAATAGAAATGATCGGATAAAATGGACCGTTGGTTAGACATACTTCTGATACACAGGATCCTCTATAAGAGGCAAGTATAGAGAATACTTGTATGTCTATGATGTCTATTACCTTCACTCTTCTCAAGCTTATAAAAGTATGAGTTGATGTTAAGAATTTGGTTTTCAGGAAAAAGAAGAAGTATTTAAAAGGCCATAGTTTTATTTCCTTCAAACTTTGATGATTTACAAAGAGGGAAGCTTCTCCTTATATAAGGAGGAGTTTGTTCTTACATAAGTACAACGAAGCTCTAAAGGACACAGGTGTGCACACACTCGGCGCTCATACACAATATGCACTCTTTCACACGTACATGCATGCAGATACATATACAACATACACTCAACACCTACCACACATGTATACAACATGCACTCATCACATATCCATTCAAACCCATATAAATCATGCACCTTCACACATGCATTTAGCCACGTGTACAACATGCACCTTCACACGTGCAACCATGGTTATCAAACTCGCGAGTTTAAGTAAACTCGTGGAGCCTCCGTAAACTCGGATCGTAAACTCGTACGAGTTTACCTACTATTAAAAAATATTAAAAAAATATTTTAAAAAATTATTGTGTTACAAAAATATATTTAATAAAACTTGAAATTCATAAATACTTTTAACTCCATAATAAAGCACTAATAAAGATGAAATATATGAGTTCTAAGTTCAATTCATAGATAATATATAATACATTTGTTTGAACCAGAACATATCTTCCTCTACATAAACTTAATGATAAGTAAAATCTATCAACACAAGAAAGAGGCAGTGTATTGAGCAACCAACATAGCAAATGTATATAAAGAACAATGTCATTCGTTCTTGACAGAAGTAGTCTGCTTCGAGCCGACAACAAAGAATTCGGTGATGAGTTCGAGGGGCATGCCCTTTGTTTCTAGAACCTTTAATAACACAAATATCCAGGAGATGACACACACAACAGCATAAATATCGAAGATATCAGTGGGTCCCATATTACTGAGCATCACAAGAAGCGAGTATGTGACGATGATGTCTCCAATCCAGAACACTAAAGTACAGATAGCGATGCAGAGGTCACGCACCCTTATGGAAAAGATATTTGAAATACATACGATGGATTAGCGACAAAGCACGATGGCACTACGGAGTACGATTGCATGCGCAGCTGTAAAATAAATAAATAAATAAATAAAAATAAACCCTGCCTGTGTCGTAAACTCGTAAAATCGGCAATAAACTCGCGATTTTATGCGAGTTTACCCGATTTTACCCGAGTTTACCCAGAAACGAGTTTACATGCGAGTTAGCTCGATTTTACTACCTAAACTCGTAAACTCGTACGATTTTACGAGTTAACAAGCGATTTTGATAACTATGCGCGCAACCATATACCTTAAACATTATCCAAGTAGTAAGCAAGCACACTGACATCTTTTAATAAAGCTGCCTTTATATTTGTATCATTCTGTCTCTATTTCAAGAAGTTTTTCTTCATTAATTGTGTCATTTGGGTCTTGGGAATCTTGTATGATGTTGGGTTGACCCCTCTCATCAATTGGCTTTACTTCATTTGTCCCATATTCTCCACATGGATCCTACTCAAAAATACAAATGACATCTAACGGTTTTAACTTTCCACATGTGGAGTTAACAGGAGGATTTTTATGTTAAACCCATTGATTTCATGCAAATGTGCAATTAGTTCTTCTTTGTAGAATGGTGGCGTGGCATCCTTCATGAACTGTTTGTTAAAGTAAGTTCCACAACTCCTAGCCTGGTTTTGTGTCGACAACATCTTAGTCTATGGGTGTTGTAAGTAAGGACTATGGATGATGAATAGGGAAACTAGTTCACCTATTTGATCTTCCTCCATTTTCCAGATGGTTGTAACAACCCATAGTTTTTAGGACAAAAAAAAGAGGAAAGGACATGTGTTGCAATGTCCAGGGTGCATTGCAGCGATGTGGCAGAACAGGGGCGTTGTAGTGATGCGGAAGTGAAGTTTCACATTGAGAAGCGTGTCTAGAGGGGGTCTTGACCTCCCCCTATAAATAGACGTCTCCCTTGAGTGTTTTTACTTGATAATTCACTCAGAGAGCTCTAAAGGTGCAAACTTTCTTTCAAAGCTCTAGTTATTTTATTTCTTTCTCTCTATTTTCTTCTTTTTGTGGGGAAGCAGTGCCTCCACGTAGGGTGTTAGGATCTCCCAACATTCGTACTCCATAGTCGTCAGTCATTTCCAAGTGAGTGACTTTCTTCACGGTTTAGTTTCAAACCATGTATTTATTTGTTTGAAATTATTTATTTATGAAATTAGTTATTATTTAGGAATTTGCTTATTTATGAAAGTAGTTATTTGAATGAATCTATTTATGAAAATATTTATGAAGTTATTTTAGAAGGTCATGAAAATTATTTTAGAACTACATGGAACCATACATCTTTATTTGCATTAAATATGTCATGTTGCATGTGCTTGAATGTTTATGAGCAAGTTAAGTTATGTTATGCCATCAATTAATGGGTTTGTGTTCATGATATTTCATGTTATGTAATTTAAATTGTTTTCATGGGAGTAGATCTAGGATAAAATTTTACATCAGCGACAACCCACATTGACCCTGATATACCTTGTACAATCATAACATAGAATATGATTCATGTAGAATTAGGGCAAGAACGTAAAACTGGACATGGCAGCTCATGGCGTCCGGTGTCATGTATCATGTAGATTAGGGCAAGACTGTAAAGCCCGAATAATTTAGGAACAACTAAACCGTAATGCCCAAGTTCATCTATCTAGAGAACTCCCAACTTATTTATATTCTCAAATGCTTTCACTTACTATGTATTATAATTATATAATATTTTTATGGTTGATATTATATTATGTATTGCATTTACATGTTGTGTCTACGAGTTATCCCATGTTGTTGTGGGATTTGTCATTTATTGAGCGATAATTCACCCCTCATTAACCCTTTTTTCATATAGCATTGACGAATATACTCCCCTCGTTTAGTAGATTCCAGTAGATTGGATCTTTGTTGAGCTTCACATTGCCCTGGAGTTATCTTTAGTTTCATTTAAGTTATTTAGGATAGTTTATTTTTTGCTAGTCAGTAGAATACTCCAGTGAACCTACAAACAAAATATTACATAATTTTAATTGTTTAATTTTGTATTTTATCTAAGGATTTTTTTTATTTTATTATATTTATCGAGTTCAGTTTATTTTAAAAGGCTTTCTCATTATAAAAAGATGTGTGTTTTCATGATTATCTCGTTAGGAGGCTTTCGTAAGGGAATTACTCCCAGTGTGCTGGTGGCAATTTTTGGGGCCATCACAGTTGGTATCAGAGTCATGGGTTTTTCTTGCGAGTCACTGGGGCAAGTGTTCTTAAGTAAGATCATGACTGTCTAAATGGAATGACCATTATTTGCACAAGGCATGATGTTACCTGAGGCCTTTAGGAAGTAAGTCATGTCTAGTATCAGCCAGTTGAATTTAGGATTAGGTAGCAATTTCAACGCGCGCCTTCTTTCATGCTCTCATATGATTTTTCTATTTCTTCTTTAAGAGAATCATGGTTATCCAGTATCCACGTCGTATCCATGCAACCACAACATCTATACTTCAAGCACCCGCAGTCGTTTAGCAACTATCGAGAGCCATGACCATGTTGGCGGAAATGCTCACCGCCCGGCTTCAAATGGGAATACTGCAAATCAACAAGGAGACAGTCATTGTTGATCGTTGACGCACTATACATATTCAGTTATTTTTCTCATTTTAATCGCATGTTATAGTATTGAATTGTATATAAGAATAAGAAATTAACAAGAACTTTGGCTATGTCCTCTTAGATATTAGTTTTTCAAATTGTGAATAAATTGTGCCATTTTATAGAAAATAACTACTGAAGGATCCTATGCATTTAACGCTCGTTCTTTGAGTGTTATTTTACGTAGGAACACAACTCGGAATTGGGTATTGATCAAGAATTCAAGAAAGAATGAGCGATTATTGCCCCCAAACTCTATTTCAAACTTCATATCTCGCAATTACAACATAATAGAGTTTGGACATCAAGTTGAGTTTTTCTTGCGCAAATTATGGTTGTTATGCTGTCTTTGTATTTCAAGTGTAAAACAAGTTGTAGACTTTAAAAGCTTACACGTCCTATATAATTGAAAATATAAAAGAAAGTTATACAACTTTGATGGAGAATTCAAGAGTTGAATCAAATATCTACTTAATTAAAAAGACCGTAGAAATAGGAGCAACAATGTTGGAATTACAACTTGAAGATGCCACAAAGATCGGGGTGCCATTTCATCATCCAAAGTTTCAATGAGGAAAAAATTGACTTTATTTCATGTATAATTGAAAGATCTACAACTTTCATGAAGAAACATTTGGTAAATTCGGCTCAAAAATCACTGAAACAAAGCATTCTTCGCTACAGTGAGCAAAGCCTTTGTTGAGGCGAAGATACCCTTCATTGCTATGAGCAATCCTTCGTTAAAGCGAAGTTCTATTGACTTATCCATACCGAATCATCATTGAGTCAGTGTTACTGTTGTATTTTTTGCTGCAACAAAGGGTACTCACTGCAGTGAACAAGAGCAGTAAAAAATGGCCTATAAATAGAGCTCAAGCTCCCAACTTCTTCCTTTCACCAAAATCGTGCTCTAATCCATCTCTATCTCGGTTTTCCCTTTCTAAAATCTCTTTTCTTGTTAATTTTCCTATTTTTTTATATTTTGTTTATATTTTTTGCTTTAATACTTTGTTGTAATTAGGCGATTAATTCCATTGATTAAGCTAAAATTAGCGGAGTGGTTATTCCCCCACTTAGTTTCTAGGTTGGCCGAAATGGTTTTACCCCAGCCTAGTTTCTAGATTAGCAGAGTGGATTTCCCCTGCCTAGGCTATAGTTTATCGTAGTGGATTACCCCATTTAGTTCATATTATATCTTCTTAATTTCTTTTACCTTGTGTAAGGTTTTATAAGGATTGGTGTTTGTTAAGGTTATATGATTTATTTATGTTCTTATATGATTCTAATTTCTCACACGTAGTCCTAGTTGTGTTATAACTAATGATTATTAATTATCACATATATAGTAGTTTGGATTATGTTGTCATTATGATGTGTATATCATGCATGGTTTGTGCTAAACTTCGAACATTTGATTGATTAATTAAATGATATTATCTTGGTACGAAAAGGAATTGAGTAATTTTGATATAAATTAGGTTGTGCAATTGGTGCTGAAGCTAATATAAGTTCATAGAACCATGATTATGGATAACTAGCTCTTATGTTGACTAAAATCTTAATTTGGATTGCGATTGTGATTCTATAAAGTAAAATTGCACTATAGTGATACGATGGTATAATGTCATGCCCCAAATTTAGGACGTGACCTCACGTAGGGCTGCTGCCCCTATGGAAGCTCTAATGTGGCATACTAACGTACATGCATGCTAAAATAAACAAATTATTTTATAAATAAATAACTCATTTCATAAATGAAGTAAAACAATATCTTGATTACATCTTATTTGAAGAAAATACTAAAAATGAAACTAAGGTATAAAAACAAATGGGGGATCCTACCCTTGTGGTTTGGCGCATATCTAACATAATAATCTTTGGTAGACCTAACTGCAAACGGAGCTTACTACTGACGCTAGGCGTCACTGTTATTGGACGAGGGGATGTTCTCACTTTCCTCTACTGTATCTTAAAAACATGACAAAAGAGTGAGTTATCAACTCAGTGGTGGGTACCTCAATACCACTCATAAACATATATTGCACATAAAACATAGTGTGTATATATATATATATATATATATATATATATATATATATATATATGCATACATCTGAATAGTAAATAAAGCGTAATTAGGCAAAAAGGTAAATTTGTTTCTATCTGTAGCGTGGGCTCGCCTTTGATGGAGTGGCGGGAGGAAAAATGTCTCTTGATCCTCAGTTCAAGGGAGCTTGAGCTCGACCTTGATTCGCGAAGATAAATCCTCGTGGTTTTGGGTGCGCTGGACCCCAAATATTGGATCTGTGAAGGTATGCGTACTCTAAAGTTGTCTAAATCATCACAACAAGCTTGGTGCACTTTTCCAACCACAAAACAGCTCGCTGCACTAGTCACACCCCGTCGTCATCGATGCATCGGCTAATAGGTGGAGTTTGTACCCAATTTTATTATTCTATAATTGAACATTGCATCCTAAAAATGTCTGATTTTAATGCTTAATTAATATGCTTTTCACATTGTCCAATGTTGTGAGAAATTGAGAAAAATGCAATTTAAGGCACCATTTTTTTTATCTTAGAAATCAATTTGTAGATTTTTTTTGTTCCTTTTTTACTTTTCTATTTAAATTGCAGAAAAATAAATTGCCAAGAAGATCAATGAAGATTTGAAGGAGATTAGATAAAATACAAATGTTAAAGAAGAGATTTTACGAGAAGATTTGGATAATAAAATACAAATGTGAATTCAAATTTAAAAAGATTTGGGGAAAGATTTGCCGATGATTTTTTAACGTGGACTTTGTCACGGATTTTACACCATGGTGGAGGATGAATCTTGATTTAGCTTCAACTACAAAGTTGTCTATCTATCTCTTAGATTTAAGTGAAGACTTGAATCACCTCAATCTGATATTTGTAGCTAAAGTTATTGCCATTTTATCAACTGTTGTGTCAAAAGTGTGAGATTTTCACTCACTTTGGGTTCATCCTCTATAAATAGACACATTAACAATCACAACGACATATTATCTCAATACTCAGCTTCCACTTTTATTTTCTGCACTTTTTTCTTATGTTTTATGCACCTTAGGTTTATGTTAGTAGTGAAACACCCTAGCTAACTATTTACCCGTACGTAGTAAACAAAGCTCACTAGGTTGTCGTCTACCTGGTCGGAATACCTTAGTCCATAGTTATCTTTTGAAAATAGTAGCATAAGAAAATAAGGACCGATTTTAAATTTTTTAGTTGATCTTACATAATTACTAAAATAGAGCCATGCGTCAAAAAAACAATATAACAACGCGTATAACGGTAAAATAGTAAAACATCCAATATACATATCCAAGTGGTCCACCATACAAAGTCATATCATTGTATACATAATATGTACATAGATCAAAACATCAAATATAAAATCCAGCATATACAACATCAAAACATAAGGACTACTGGAATGCTACTCAGTAAGCCCTTGGCAAAACATAACACTCTATCTATCTCTTAGCCGCTCATGGCTCATCTGGCGGCTCTTCTGCATCTTCAAAGTATGATTCATCCTCTTCTGTACCTGAAGTCATAAAACAGTGGGGAATGAGAACGGTAGGTTCTCAGTGGAAATAACCTTAGTTCCTGAGTCGTACATCAGATTATGTCGGACTTCAGGCCACTCAGAGATCTCTAGTGAACATACATACTAATCAGCCTACTATTTATTATCTTGCCTATCTGAACGGCTTTATCAGCATTAACATGTGACATGGGAACTATTCTTGCTTACTACATTCTCGTGCTGATTAACAGTTCGTGAATATACTTAACCGTCTCGAGCGTGCTCTTGACGGTACGGCATAACAGCAGAAATTGAATTGAATAACGGCATGTAATCAGAATACATTCAGCATAACCGAGTCATCAGAATAAACATCACATCATCCAATACAGACATAGCAGAATTCAGCAGAATACAGACATAACAGAATTCAGCAGAATATAAACATAACAGAATTCAGCAGAATACATATCACAGAATCATCAGCATAACCATGACAGAATAAGCAGCATAACATGTCCAGCAGAATGTAACAGAGTAACAGCATTTAACAGCATAACAGAATACAGCAGTGCAGCAGAATACAGCAGTATAACAGCATAGGTGTTATTCCCACCATAATAATGTCCTCTGTTGACACTAGTATGACGGAATAACCTCACACCCTCAGTATAGGCCGACACTGTCCTGACCTTACTGCGGTGGGCTTCCACCTGCCGTGTGCCCCTAGGGACCCCTCGACAGTGGGCTGGTATTGTACCCCCACCTAAGCTTGCCCCCGTACGACAATGCATAGGCGTGGTAACCGCACACCTCCAGGTATGCCATCTCGACACCACCTGTGGCGGGCTTCCATCTTCAGTATGTCTATCCGACCTACTGAAATGGGCTTGTTATCTGGCTCTCGTGATCACGGCCTCAGCAGCATGTGGCATATAGCCAATTTCAGTATTGGGGCATTTAGCCCTTTTCAGTATGTGGCATATAGCCATGTTTCAGCAGTATGGGCATTGGCCCTAGTTCAGCAGTATTGGGCATTGGCCCTGATTCAGCAGTTCAGCAGTAATTCAGCATTTTGTACCTGCAGCATGGCATACTTGTTCCCTATGGTTCATTTCAGCATCTTTCCTTATTTCAGAGTTAATTATCATATCTTTAACTAGGTGTCTCAGAGTACATGGCATATCACCTATTTCAACATAATTTACCAATAACATGCATATTCCATCTTAATTCATAACATACAGCATATACGTGCATATAACTCAGCCATCAATTATCATACAGCATCAAATACCATACTATGAGCCTCAAGAGGGTACCATTAGCTTTTCTTAGTCTCAAGCCGCTCAGCGAAAACTGAGGTTCGCTCAGCGGTTTGGACCCTGGCGCTCAGCGATAAAGGTTGCATCGCTCAGTGGTACCAACTTTATCGCTTAGCGACCAAACTTTCTTGAGCCTTCTTCCACCGCCTTAATTTAAAAATATCTTTTCGCCTTTCCACGTAAGTCATGTCTCGCTCAGCAGTGCCTGAGGCGTCGCTCAGCGACCCCGGTTCGAGACATTCAAACCGAATTGCCATTTTCTTCCATTTTCTTCCCTTCTCTTCCATGGCACCCTACATGAGTCTCACACATGATTCAAGCATAATAATCACATATAATCAAGGTCACAAGACCCTCCAGAATTGTCTTCCTAAACCTAGCATCAATTCTAACATATTTCATCACATATTCCATAAATCACATACATAAGCAAATAAGCACATAACATACGCAAGCACTCATTCACCATCAAAGAGGTGAGGAACTAGGGTTACCCACTTCCTCAAGAGCTTCTTGATGCTAAGAAAAGAAGGAAATCAACCCTTGCTTGCTTGTTTGAAGTCTTCTTGACCTAAAAGGAAATCTTGACATAATTAGGGCAATTATGAATTATGGAAACTTGGCTTTGTACCAAGGGATGGAAACTCACCAACAACTCTTCTTAGTCTCCCTTGGATGCTTAGAAATGGATTTGAATAATGGAAAGGTGAACTTGAAGCTCCCTTGAGCTTTTCTTGCCAAGAAAGAACAAAACCTAGGTTATGGAGTTTCTAGGATTTTGGAGCTTGTTTCTCTTGTTTCCACTTGAAGAGAAACCTTCACCTTGATGCTAGCTTGCCTTCTTGATGATTTTGAGAGTGATTGATAATGATGAGAACAAAGAGAGATAGTTATGCTTTGATGATTATGGTTATGGATGCTTATGGAACTTAAGTCTTGGAAACTTAGAAGAGAAAATGAAACTTTGGAAATGTTTGTGTGTATGTTTCGGTCTTGAGGGCTGGCCGTGCGGCTCTAATGCCTTGGCCATAATTATCTTTCCAATTTTACCCTTAGTGTATTTTAGGTTATGTTTGTTCATTAATTGTTTATGTCCGGACGTCCTAAAATTATTCCGGGCATACCGTTGTGGTCTATTAATTATCCCGGTTAATATTAAAATCTCAAATGACATTTTAATTTCATGTTCATTTATTTTACAGACTCCTATGAGTCGTAAAGAAATTACAATAAACCCTAATTTTGATCCGAACGTCACCGGACGTCACAAGATCGTCAAAGAGTTATTTTTTAAATAATATTACAGAAATAAAATTAATATTTAAATTTTAGCTCATTTTATCTTGCCTTTTCCTTATTATTATATTTTTAATTTTGCCTTAAATAGCATTTTAAATTGGAGGAAAAGTCGGGTTGTTACAAGTAGTGCTCAGTTATTAGTTATTCAAGGATTGTTGAAGCGCTCACATTGACAATGCAAGCTCCCAATTGTTCGTGAAGTTCTTCCATTTATTTTATTCAAGTTTGTTTAATTTAATTCTTTGTTATTTTCTACTCTCTTCTTCTCTCTATTTTATGCGTTTGAATCCTCCATCCATGGAGAATTA
>QANU01087828.1:0-35256 GCA_003254905.1 Nissolia schottii
AGGCCACGGTTACAAGGGTGAAAGGACTCAAGATGAAAAAGATTAAAGGTAACAAGAAGGACGTTACCCTGGCTCATCAGTTAGCCAGAAGCGTAAGAGAACCCCAGATTCCCCCATGCATAAGCTATGTGATGAATGAATGTATGTATATGAAAGTATGTATATGCTATGAATACCGTCAAGAGAACGCTCGAGACGGCTATGTATGTACGCAAGAAAAGCTAATAAGCACGAGAACTTAGATAAGAAAGATTAGATCCCCAGTCACCTAGTAAAGTAGATAAAGCCGTTCAGGACTTTAGGCCAGATAATAATCAGTAGGATGTTAGTATGCATGTTCACTTAGAAACACCTGAGCGGCCTATTTCATAAGTGAGTAAAGAAGTACCCCCACACCAAGGTTAACCACTGAGGACGACTGTTCTCACCCCCACTCGCTTATGCTTCCAGGAGCAGGCGAAGACTATGAGAGCCACGAGGAGCCCTACGAGGAGCCGCATGAGGAGCAGTGATGGCATGAGGACGGTTTAGCAGAAGACCATGCTTTTTATATGTATTTTGATATGTGGTTTAATGTATTTGTCTTGTCTATGTAACCTATTATGATATTTTGTTGGTTGTAATTTGTGATGGACCATATACTTGTTTATGTAATTACTTATGCCAGTAATGACTATCACTCTTAAGCTTAAGCTCTATCATTTGTATTATATGCTTTGATTCACACGCAGCTCATACTTTGCAAATAGAGTAACAAGCAGAAAAGTTTTAAAATGGTCCCTATTTTCCTTAACCTGGTATTTTTGAAAACTAATAAAGGACTATGAGTAATCTCACCAGACGAGCAACAACCTAGTGAGCATTGTGTACTACTCGAGGGTATACAGTTAGCTAGGGTGTTACAATGGATGCATGCTCGAAGCGATTGGTTAGGGTAAGAGCTATACCGTGCTCTCTCCTATGTAAAGTTTTAGGGGAGAAGAAGATTGATGATCATGGACATGACTTTTATGGAAAGAAACATTCATCTTTAATTCATTGTATCTAGATAAAATAATGTAATTATGTACTATATAAATAAAAATTATATTGAGATACTTTGAATTAAAGATAAACTTAAAAGTCAAAGATGCACTTTTTATATGAAAGGAATGAAGCAATTATCTAGAGAAATACATTTAACTCATTTACATTTGAAAATCTAAACTTCCATATTTTTTTTATTTCATATATTAAAGCTATTAAATGATTTTTTTTTAATACTAATGCATTTCATTAAATAACTATTTGTAAACAATATTTCACCTGTCCAGTATTAACAGTCACAACTAACATTTAGATACATTACTGACTTAATGTGTATATATAAACAAGATTCAATGGGAAAAAGAAAAGAAGCAATGCTTTATCCACTAGACTAGCATTACTTTTTGCAACATTTTATGCAATCATATTTATTAATATAATTTTATTATTATTTTTTTTTAAAGAAACCATAATCTAAAGAGTCCCTAGGACTTTCTCACGCTCACACTTTCATCTCATCTGAATAATGTGATAGAGTTTTGCTGGCATTTTCCTTTTTGTTTCTTGTTGGTCAAATGTCATATATAACATTTACTATATAACAAGGAAGAGTGTATAAATTCAATATGAATCAAAAAGACATTTTCAATAAAGAATTGAAACTCTAAAGTTGGAAGCTGCTGAGGTATGCCCATGAAGAAACAGATCAAAAGACAAGTCTGAGCAATGTGAATATCCTTTATGTGAGAGGAAAATCAAATTTTCATCCATTGATTTTATCATTAAGAAACCAAAATCCATATGCCAAAAAAGTTTGCTCAACTTTGTTATGTATATCACCAATTCTCTTGCTTAGTATGTGATAGTAAGATCATAAATAGAATATATGACATTTTACCAACAAAAAAGAAAAAAGAAAATGCCAACAAAGCTCTCTCACATTATTCAAATGAGATGAGAATGTGAGTGTGGGAGAGTCCTAATGACTCTTTAGATTAGGGTTTCTTTAAAAAGAAAAATTAAATAATAAAATTATATTAATAAATATGATTGCATAAAATGTTGCAAAAAGTAATGCTAGTCATCCAGGCCTCCCAAGCAAGCCAGGCCAGGCTAAGGAAATTGGCATATAACAGTTAACAGGCTGAAGATTAATGAAACAGGCCCAGCCTGTTAAGGGCTTGGTCTGGCCTGCTCCCACCCCTAATTATGTCTAATTTTCTAAGAGGTGTTGTCCTTATATGGTTGCTTGTTACATTACCAATGCCATCATCTAGTAAAAGCCCTACCCAAGTGAGGATCACAAATGAATTGGGTGGGAATCTTGACCTTACCCTTCATTGTAAATCTGGAGATGATGATCTTGGGGTGCAACTTCTCCCTCCAATAGGTTTCTATGAATGGCATTTCACTCCCAACATTTGGGGGACAACAAGATTCTATTGTTCCTTTCAATGGAAAGGTGGTGCCCTTAAAAGGTTTGATATACATAGCAAAGAGGGGCAACTACGTTCGTTGGTTTATATATACTAATAAACTATGCGTTATTTATGCGTCAGTCATTCAAGGTGATAGTGTATGCTTTGAATGGAAAGTTTAAATTGGTACTAGACGTGGAACGTGTTTGATCTTAGTATGTATGCATGTATTTATCCTAGATGATTGGGTTGACAATTATATTCCCCATCTAAAAAAATTTAGAGTTCAACTACACGTACACAAAAAACCATATACCATACATACACCTCGTACTTATATACATAAAGTTTGTGTTTTAACTCATGTAATGTTTGTACACTTAATTAAGTATAGTTAAGAGTATCATTTACAAGTTTGTAATGTTTGTGCACTCGTAAGAATAAAGTTCATGCATTATTAATGGTGTATGTATGGGTGTATGAAATTGGGTGTACATGTAGCATTTTTGAAAAATTTATAAATGGAGAATGGTGAAAATCCTGGGAAAAAAAATTGAACTCTTTGTTCATATGCTTCCATCCAAGTGATTTGTTGTTTCTTTAATGTTTATAATGAAAGCAATGAACAAAGTGAGTTTTTTTTAGAAGAGTGAGATACGGATATAAACGAGTTGATTTGGTTCGAGTTTAAAAAGAAACAAAAAATAAATTTGAATATATCATATTTAATTAATTGGATTGGTTAGTTTGGTTTGATATTTTTTTTTTCAACAAATTGGGTTGGTTTAAGTTTGACCATCTTTAAACGTAACGTGGATGTTTTTGTCCAAAATCAAGGCTCCTCTGCTGCTTGTGGGAGTATTCCTTTTTTGCTGCATTTTTTTAAATAATTTGATTTTGAATTCCTTTACTTTACATTTAATTTGCGTTCATTTCTCCATGAATTCAGTCAAATTTGAGTGCATTTATTTATGCTGTCTTTAGTTTTGATTATTAGAATTGACAATGTTTTCCATAACAATTATTTCTTAATTTGTACATTTAATGTATAGAAATTCTATTTAGATACGTTTGAGTCAAATATAAACTTAAAAGTAATTATTGGACTCACATCGATGAATATCTTAGTTGCATAAAAAAATATGAACTTAAAAGTCAAAAATAAATGTTTAATACTCTCTTTCTCATGTTAATTTATTTTCACTTTTTAAATTCATTCATATATTTGGACACAAAATTATCTAGATAAATACATTTGACCCATTTACATCAAAGATCTAACTTTCCACATTTTCTTTATTTCATAAACTAAAGCTATTTTAATATAACTTTCTCCGTCTATAAATAAGTGTCCTCAATGCAAAATTTATTTTTTTACAAATACTAAGTCTCATTTTAAGATTTCAATGCACTATGACCTTTTTTTTTCTTTCAATTTTACCCTTATTCTATCTCACATATTTACCCTTGTCTCAATTTTCAATAATGATGCTGGAGAGATAGAATTTAATGTAGAGAAAATTGAGGAAAATGAAAAGGGTAGTTTTTGCAAACTAATATAATATTAATAATTTTTAAATAAGTGTGAAAAACCTTAAGATTATGTTTTGGTACGAGGGACACTACAAAGGGACAAAGACATGAGGACAAAAAATTCATATATTTTTATATCTCATTAAAATTGAAATAGAAAAGACAAAAAAATTTACATGAGAAAATATAAAATTGAAGTCTAGAGTGACAACAAATTTCTCTATCTCCATCTCTACATATCTGGTACTAAACGCTGCTTAAAAAGACGTTTATTGGGGAGAAAGAGATGCATTAGTATAATTGTGAAAACAAGAGGTGTATATAAATAAAAGATTGACCGAGAGGAAAACAACCACCGATGTGCAATATGCCTTTTGTTCTCAAAAGTGTCGTCCTTCTATGGCTTCTTGTTACATCACTGCCATCATCCAATGGAGATGCTGACTACGTGAGCGTCACAAACGAACTGGATGGGCATCTTGACCTGACCATCCATTGCAAATCAAGAGATGATGATCTTGGGCTGAGGGTTCTCCGTCCTGGCGACTCTTATGGATGGCATTTCGATAACAACTTTTGGGGCACAACACAATTCTATTGTTACTTTCGATGGAAGGGTAGTGGTGACTTTAGACGGTTTGATGTCTACATCGCAAGCAGGGATTTCGACAATGATGGATTGAATTGGGATATAAAGCAGCATGGGCCATGTGCTGTTTATTATCCTTCGGGAAGGGGTAAATGCTTTCCTTGGAATAATTAAACTAAATTGCTACACATGTCCAACATCTTTCATCGTAGTATTTACTCAGTACTATGTATATATCTTGGATGATTGGGTTGACAATTATGTTCCCCATCTAAATAATCTTATGAATGGAAAGTGGTGAAAATCTTGAGTTGATATGCTTCCTTCTAAGTGAATTGTTGTTTCTTTAGTTTATATTGAAAGCAATGAACAACATAATTTATGGGTGGTAAGTAGCAAATGTACACCCAAACTTTTGGACATATGTCATTATATTTATGGATTTTGCTAACCTTGGTTAAGAAATTAAGAATATTAAATTTTTAAGTGTTTACAACTTTTAATATATTAAAGAATTAAAAATTTTATTTTTCAATATAATATTTTTACTCTTAGTTTTTAAAAACAAATCCTTAAGACATTAAATAGTTTTTTTCTATATTTATTTAGGACTGGACAATTTGACGATAAGGTTGTTGTTGTTACTTCATAAATAACTTTTCTCTCTCCTACTTATTCTCTTCTCTCTCCTCGCCCCTCTTTTTTTTTTTTTTAAACGTAAATGCAATTGATCACCTATCACCTCTTCTACGTAGAGGTGGGTATATGGGCTATTATCCGAGGATTGGTTCGCGAAATACTCAATTTGAATGGGGATAAGACTAGTTAATTTGTTGATCCTTTAAAATATGGACGTTTTGAATCGCCCTGCGTAACCTGTGGGTTTAGCCGGCTCAACCAACAGAGTCTGTGGACTAACCATCAGACTACTTCACTATATATTTATTTACAATTGTTATTTATCTATTTTTTATTCACCCCTTATTTAATTTATTTTTCTTATAACACTTAACCCAACTAATAAGGAATAACCGCAAATTACAAACTCATTCCACAAAAGCTCAAATTTCATGCAAAATTTCCTTAACCTTTTATCATTGTATGTTCAAAGAATAATGATTCTATGTAATTTTACATTGATTTTACATTTTTTTTGCTTTTGCAATTCTTATTTTGCAATGGACTAATTTTTTTTAGATAAAATGAACTAAAAGTTAATTTTTTTTAAAAATAAATAAATATAATAGGGGCAAGCCCGCAGACCGCGGGTTTTGCGATGCGGACGTGAGCCAATATAATTTTTGATCCATCTATTTTGCAGTCCAATTCAGTCTAACCTATTTACTTTTGGTCTGGACCGAGCTAAACATATCAGGTCAGCCTGCATACCTACCTCTACTTCTGTGTCTCTTTCTTTTCTTTTTCTCTCCTCTCTCTCTCTCTCATGTATCCTTAATTAAAAATATATATAACAAGCAACCTGACAAAAACAAGTTCCAATTTTTTTAAAAGCCGACAACTTCATATGTAAATGTCATTATCATTTCTAAAAAAAAAATTAAATTTGAGTCTTTTTACAAGCCTATTCTCATTTAAATATATTTTCTTTACCCTTAAAATAATTTAATTTTTATATCAATTTCGTTCGTAAAAAAAATTATATCAATTTATACATATTGCGTCTTAAAAAAATTGGAACTTTTTTTTTAGGTTGCTACTTTTTTATATTTAAGTAAGACATGAGAGAAGAAAGAAAGAAAAAAAGCACAAACAATGGTGGTAGCATTTACGCATGATTGAGGAGAGAGAAGAGACAGTAAATAGGAGAGAGAAGAGAATACATAGGAGTGATTTATCAAAAATAATAGGAGTGAAGAAAGTTTTTTTGGAAAGTTACAATAATAACCCTACAATCAATTTGTCCAATAAATAAATGTAATGACATTTATATCTTGAAGTTAGATAAACAATTCAATGAGATTAATTTTAAAATTTGTTAAAAGTAAACAAGTTTAGTAGGTAGGAGTCCCGCATGGCCATGAGAAACCACTTTTTTTTTTATTCACATAAGAAAAAATATAGGTTTTTCCTTTTTTATTTACTACAACTTTTACTCAAACGAGCTTTTGTTTGGAAGTTTAAAATTATATTCACGCACAATGTTTAAAATGTCATTTATACTTATCTCAAAAACTTATTTGTTTAACATTTAAAAATTGTCGAGATTTTGTTTTTTTAAAAAAAAACTCGTACAAACCAAAAGCTTGTGTGACTCATAATACGCATTGATTCAATACCAAGTGTACAAACATGATGTGACGAGCACGGAAAATAAGAAGGGTTGCCAAGGAAGTTTTCTATGACCTTGAAGGAAAGAGGTGTATTGTGGAACCTATCTCTCAAGAGCATTTGGGCCTTCACCAAGAACCCACTGGATAATGAGAAATTGGGCTATCCTTTGGGCCTTGTGAAGCCCATGGACACTTGAAGAGAGTGATAGAGGAAAGAGGGAAATTAAGAAAACCGGTGAGAAAGGGGAAAGAAGACAAAGAGAAAGAGGGGAGAGGGTACAAAGGAGAGGTTCAACAAAAAGAAGGAGGACCATTTGGCTCACAACTCAGCCTCTCTCAAGCTGACGAAGCCGTGGGCAACCACCTAGAGTTTTTGGGTCTAAATCACACATCCATTTATAAATGTTTGCTACACCCAAGTGAGTTTTCAACATTTCTTATACGAGAGGCCAATCACAAGAGCATTGATCAACCAAGTGAAAAGGCCTAGGAGTTGCTTTTGTGCACACCAATGTACAAAGAAAAATGTAATTTCATTATAATTGGCAATTCTTCTTAATTAATATTATATTAAATCACTTTTAATAATTTCATGATAATTGGTAATGTCTCTTGGCTATCCTTATTATTACTTTTCTCCAAATTCAGTGTCAACTATCAATTGATAGAGAACGTTGCTAAATCACAGAAAAGAATATCTTTAGCAATCAACCAATGAAACATAAAAAATAAATAAATAAATCATAACCAAAATTTTCTCAATGCTCAATCTGCTAGAACTCTAAAAGCCCTGCATGCTCCTCACACCGGATAGTTTAAAAAATAAAAAATAACTGGCAAAAAACTTCCACCCAACTTCACTTTTCACCAGGTTGTGTATTAGTGGTATCAAAATCACCTGAAAATAATACAAAACAAAAATTATTCATATATATATATATATATATATATATATATATCTAACTAATATAACTTAACTTTGTGCCTCTCACCTCTTTGATGGGTAGAACCTTCTTAATCTATCAAAAAAAACCTCCGCTACTTCATACGAATTGAAGTAAAACACACCCAAAAAAAAATTGATTAAAATTAGTTCTGGAAAGCCTAGAATACCAAGGATCAATAGTGTTGAGGCAGAAAATTTCTGTGATATTTTCAGCATGTTGTGATCAAATCGACATTGTCTGAGATCAACAAGAAATGCTTTGTTAAATAGAAAAACTACAGCACCATGGCTTGAAAAATAATTTACACAAGGAAAACAACAGCAAGTGGGCATCAAGGTCAGTAACTAATACCATATGCATAATAAATTAAAAAATAAAAATAAAATCTGATTTCTTGTTTTTATTTTCAATTTTTGTTATTTTTTTTCACGGGATCTTAAAAAATAAAAACAACATGAAAACAAGAATATAAACAAAAAATAGAAACACAAACTAAATAAACCCTTAGATGTCTAAAGAGATGTAATTGCATAACATTTAAGGAAAAACAATATCACATAGTTTCTTCCTTTGAAAAAAAAAAAAGAACAAAAACTCTATAGGCATATATACATGTATGTATTCACAAGAATCACAACAAGCTGACCTGCTTAAACCATTGAGCAAATAGTAATTAAGGACACTTCATATGACCTAATCCTGCATAAGGTTGCTTTATACTTGGCTGACAAATTTAAGAATAGACATTATTTTTGTGGTAATTTACATTTGTTTGTAACCAGACTATCCTAAATTAAACAGGTAAATTACTGAAAAACCTAAATGATGATTCGAGGCTTGCAAGCCAGCATCCCACTCCTAAGTTAAGATGACAACAATCCAGCAACCTTTAAAAGCATATATTAATGTTACATACCCTTTTTCCTCCTCCTCTTCCTAAGAATCATTAGAAAGTGGCAGGAGAGACTCTCCCTATACATAGTGTAATTGATGTAATCAAACACACCACAAAATCCATTTTTCACGATGTGAAAGTATGAAATTCATTTGTGGGTTCTGGTTAATGGATTTCATATGATCAAAAAATAGCAATTGTTGTAAAACTACCAATCCTATGCAAGATCCCACTACACCATCAACATACTTAGAAGCAGCAATGTGCTTCTATAGGTCAACGATTCGAGTCTTATAATAGCGTTTGATTAAGAGACATCTATGGGTCAGTGTGAAAGACAATTCAGGATACAATTTTGCAAAACTCCACTTGCTTCAAGGAAGGAACTGGTCTATAGTTGTTGCAGTTGGCATGTTTGAATACTAAAATCAAGAGAATTTGACTGCTAGATTCTCTTTACCCCTTAGTCCTCATAATTCCTGCTATAATCATGTTCAACATGTTCAATATATAACACTATACACTGAGAGTAGCTTAATTGACATCTCTCTTAGTCTTGTATTTAGGGATATATTCAAGGAATCCTCTTGATCAATTCTTCTAAGAGACATATAATGTGTTTAACTAACCCCGCTATCTATATTAAAAATAAAATATATACATCACATGCTATAACTTTAGAATCAACAAAACAAATGTTATCTTCCAAGTAATATAAGCCTCCACATACAAGATGATTGAACTTTTCAGTTTGATTTAAGTGTGGTGTAAAAATGATAATTTTGGTCCTTTTAAGTAAAATTCCTATAAAATAAGAAAGTTAGGGGTTATTCACTTTTACATTATTTATGAAACTTACACATCACGCTGTATAGAGAGAGATTGGGATCATAGATGAGAGAGTGCCATAACTTAGAGACACACATGAGGCTTGCAAGGTGTTTGATGGAAAGCCTTGTAAACGTTGCCCGTATCAACTCCCCCTTAATGTTGTCTCCATGCCCAACAAGTGTTTGGTTGCTTGGTTCCCATGTAACGGTGTTAGACAAGATTGGTTGCTTGCTCCCTATGTATAACGGTTTTGAGAAGAAGATGGATGTATTGATTGATTTTAAATATTATGTTTGAAACTAATAAAATTAAATAGGAATTTAATGGATTTTAAAAATTAACTATTATGTTTAAGATATTGAGTGCGTTCGTTTAAGCTTTTCTAAAAAAAAAAGCTTTTCCAATAAAAGAAGTATTTTTTTTAAAAAATTGACTAAATTCTTATTTAATTTTATCTTGGGTGGTTGTGACACAATGATTTGTCACGTTTGATGATAGTGGCTATGATGGGGTGATTGTGTGAGGATGACGATGCTTGAGGCGGTGATTTGAAGGGGCTGCAGTTAGTGTGTTTTGGTGGGCATGATGGTAGTCTGCAGTAATAAAGTGATGGTGGTGGTGGATTTTCTTTAAGAAAATTAATACGGGGAGAGGTTGGGGGGTATGATTCGAATAACGTTATTAAAATAGAAATAAAATGAATTGATTAGTAGAAAAACAAAATGACATGATTTTTAATAAAAGATTTGAGTTAACGAAGAAGAAAGGATGTGATGGAATTTTGAAAATTAGGAATGAGATAATGAAAATGATATTGAAAAAAAATGATACAAAAGATTAGATTAAAAAAAGAAAGATGTGATTTGAAAGTAAAGACGATTTTCCATATTTGAAATTGGGTTGGGAGGAACTTGTAGTCCTGCGACAATCTTTGGAGGTCCCATGTCTCATAGTGGGTGACCTTAATGAGGTACTAAGACCAAAAGAAAGAAATGGTGGGCACTATTGCCAAGGGATCATGGAAGAGATGAGAAACTAGATCCAAGAAATGGGAGCAATTGACCTCCCTATCACAGGAGGAAAATTCACTTGGTCGGTGGGCGCTTCAAGGAGCAGGCTGGACAGAATGCTTGTAGAGGCAGATTGGAGTATGCAATTCCCTTCCTTAAAATTGTATGGCCTGCCCAGTTTAGTTTCGGATCACTACCCACTTCTCCTAGTATTAGAGACAGGTGTCACTGGTGGTCCAAAACCTTTCAGAAGCCTTAACACGTGGTTCTCACACCCCTAGATTTGGTAGAATGGTTAAGGAAGAATGGCTCCAAATGGGGAATATTCCCATAATTGAGAAACTGAAACTGGTGAAAACACCTCTTAGGAAGTGGAACAAAGAGGTCTTTGGTAATATTGACTTCGCTGTTGACAACATAGAGAAAGAGCAGCAGATCACCTAACCAAGGCTTGATGGTCAAGATGGGAATAAGGTCAATCAAAGTAGGTTAATAGCCTTGAATGACACTCTTAAGCGATGGTATGAAAGAAAAACAAGCTATTGGTGGCAGCTGTCAAGGGAAAAACACCACAAACTAGGTGATAGGAACCCTAAATACTTCCATGTGGTTGCGGTGAGGAGGAGAATGAAAATGCAAATTGATCAAATTAAGGTGGGAAATATAACCTTGAAACACCCTTGAAGCATTAAGAACAAGATCCTACACTTTTAACAAAACCTCTATAAGCAACCCCCTCTACCATCTATCCACCTACCTTCAGGGTGCTTACCTCGCATCAATCCTAAACAAGTAGCTTAGTTAGAAAGATTGTCATCACCGGAGGAGAGCAACTGATCAAGGATGCAATGTTATCATGTGAACCTTCAAAATCTCCTAGATATGATGCTTCAATATGAACTTTATCAAGCGATTTTGGGAGGACCTTGAATCGGGGATGAACAATCTCATTAGCCACTTCTTCACAACAAGAACCTTCCCCAAAGAGATCAATAACACATGGGTCACACTTGTCCCCAAGGTTGAGGAAGCAACAGAAATCAAGAACTTTCGGCTAATCAACATGGTGGAACGTATTTATAAGATTATTGCAAAGCTTCTGTCAAAGAGGTTAAGAAAGTTTCTATTACCTCTGGCTGGGGAATCCCAATCTGCTTTCATGTCGGACAGGAATATTTTGGATGAAGCCCTAATTGCAAATGAGTCCATCTGGTGGCTTCAGAAAGCTAAACCAAAAGGAGTCTTGCTAAAACTTGACTTCGAGAAGGCCTTTGACACAGTCCGGTGGAGCTTCCTTGATGAAATAATGGAATTGATGGGGTTTGATGTCACTTGGAGAAAATGGATCATGTTTTGTGTCTCAACCGCCTCTATGTCAATACTGATCAATGGCTCCCCAACGGTCCCCTTCAACCTTTAAAGAGGTCTCTGGCAAGGCAATCTTCTATCCTCCTTCCTCTTCCTCCTTGTCACAGAACCCTTAAACAAACTTGTCCATAAAGCTCAAAGCTTGGGGAAGATCAAAGGCATCCAAATTGGAATACACTAAGTAAATCTATCCCATCTCCAGTTTGCAGATGACACCCTGATATTCTCTTCGGCTAACTTCGCTTGCTTGCTAAACTATAAACACCTTCTGGCCTGCTTCTCAATCATGTCAAGGCTCAGCATTAACTTTAGCAAGTCAGCTCTCATTCCGATTGGGTGCGACACCAGCTGGGTGGAGGAGGCAAAGAATTTGTTGAATTGTTTAGTTGTTCAGCTCCCATTTCATACCTTGGTATTCCTCTTGGTGCTAATCCTCAAAGAGTGGAGACTTGGAAACCTATTTTGGATAAAATTGAAAAGAAACCATCCCTCTAAAAGGAAAAACTCCTCTCTCGAGCTCGTAGGTTAATCCTAATCAAAACAATTTTGAATAGCCTTCCTCTTTTCTACCTGAGCATCTTCAAAATCCCCAAAGTGGTGGAGGCTAAGATTATCTCCCTCCAAAGAAGGTTCCTTTGGTTCTCAAACGCATCAAGGAGAGGAATCCTTCTCATTTCTTGGAACTTCATACAAAGACCCAAAGACTTAGGTGGCCTTGGTGTTCGCAACTTAATTATACAAAATGCTGCTTTACTCTTAAAATGGTGGTGGGACTTCTTAGACCCATCCTCTTCGCTTTGGAAAAGAATTATCTCCTCAAACCATGATGTATCCTAAAATGAGCCCCACAGGCAACTCCAAACATTGGGCACTCCTAGTTTATGGAGGCAATTATCCAACTTTGACAGCTTTGGGGAAAATATCATGAGCATGGCAACCACAGGTCTCAGAAAGAAAGAAAGTGATGAATCTCTTACATTGTTCTGAGAAGGCACTTGGATAGGTGATTTCACTCTTAAGGAACAATTCCCTAGACTATTCTCCATATTAGTTCAACAACGCTACAGAATCTCTGAAATGGGGACTTGGAGGGGGTCTTGTTGGCACTGGAAGTTTGATTGGCGGCGACATCTGTTTGCGTAGGAAGAGCAACTGATAGCCGACCTTCTTCTTGTTGTTAACCAGCATAGTTTCATAGAGGGTGTGAGTGACACAAATATATGGGCGCATTGTGCCTCAGGAATTTTTTTCAATTTCATCTTTTTCTTTGCAGGTGTTTAAAAAAGATTGTTGGGGACTCAACCGATTGGCGCTATGGAAGCTTGGCTTGGAGAGGTTTAGCTCTCCTAAAGGTGGAACTCCTCATGTGGTTCATTCTCCAAAGTAGGCTGAACATGAAGTCTAGACTTCGAAGAATTAATTGCCTCCATGTCAACAATGCTCTATGTACCCTTTGCAACTAAGGGGAAGAAACATTGAAGCACTTGTTCTTCTCTTGCTCAGTATCCTCTAAACTCTGGGCATCTTGCTCCAAGTGATGGAACTTATCTCGGTGCCTCCATAACAATGTTGTCTCCTTCTTCAAAGCTTGGCTAGGCACCCCCTTCAGGGGCTTTGACAAGAAAATGTGGACCACACACTCCTATACCTGATTGTATGGACAATTTGGTGGGTTAGAAACAAGATGGTTTTTGAAAATTATTCCCCAAACTGGGACCTTGAAATTAACTCTATCCTCCACTACTTGGGGTTTTGGACAAAATCTTGGTGTGACCAATTACCGTTCCAACCGGGGTTTTTTTCAACAAATCTTATTCATGTCAGAGCTTGGATAGAGGTTAAATATCCTTTTCTTCCCCCTGGTCAGCTACCTACTTGCTGCAAAGCATGTTTGTGGTTTCTTGGAGTGTAGTAGCTTCTGGAGGGATCATCTACAGGCTTTCTCTTTTCTCCCTGCTTTTACTTTGTTTCATTTTTCTAGTTAGTCCTTTTTATGTTGCTGTTTTTTTTCCTTTTCAATTGTTGTAGCGGGGCCTTTCTTGGGACCCTTCTTTTGTGATTTTGCTGGTTTGTTCTGTATCTCCTCCTATTGTTGCTCCCTTCTTCCTTTTAGGGGGGAGCCCTTGAGCTACCAAAAAAATATTTGAAAATAAGTGAAAAGAATAGTTAAAAAGGTTAGAAAAAGGAAGACTTAAAACAAATGCTTTTTTCGTATTTTTGTTTGTTTGTTATATATATATATATATATATATATATATATATATTAATAGGACTATCAAAATGAGCCCGGCCCGTGGGCCCGACTCGTTTACCCAGTTAAATGGACGTGCTTTACATGTAAAAATAGACCCGTGAAAATTTGAAGAAAAAAAATTGGTCCTGCCCGTTTAGGCCCAACCCGTGAGCCCGTGAACTTTTATTTATTTATAAAAAAATCAATTTTTTAAAAGTTTCATTTTGGACTCTAAATTTTATTTTTGAGTTTAAGAGTTTACTTATAATTGAGCATGTTTAACTATTCGTTTTGCTTAATTACTTAATTATATTTATATTGCTATACAACTGAAGTGCTATGACATAGATATTGACAAATTTTGCATTCTATTCCTTCAATGAGTGCCTACGCCCTACAAGTTGATATATACTTTCAAACCTTGTTTATTATTGATTAATCTACGAGAAAGAGTTCCAATTGTGTTTTTGATCAATAACATAACAGTACTCACATCAATGTTATATGCCGTCATTTAATCAATGAAAGTTGTATTAATTCATGAATCGATTCAAATAGCATTTGAAAGCATTTGATATCTTTCAAGCAAGATAGTTGAAAGAACAAAAAAGATAATATAATATCGCAATCAACCATTTAAACTATTTCTTTCTAATTAATTAATAGATAGACGATAAAAAATAGTTAAAAATGATCGCATATACTTATTCACAACTTTGTATTTAAATCATAAAAAATAGACCAACATTTTAATTTTTTTAAAAAAATAAAATGGCTGGCCCGTTTAGACCCACGGACCGATCATAAATCAGCCGGATCCTAAAAATAGGCATAATTTTGGCCCGACCCATTTGACACCCCTATATATTAATTAGACGATGATGTGCTGAGATTAGGGCTATCAAAACCGGCTGGCCGACCCGTTTATGGTCCGCGGGCTTAAATGGACCGGGCCAAAAAAATAGATATTTTTAGGGTCCGGCTCGTTTATGGTTGGTCCACACGGGCCGTCTGTTAGCCTGTTTATTTTTTTAAAAAAAATAAAATAAATAAAAAATTAAAAAAAAGCAAAAAAAATTATTGAAAAAATTTTATAAAAAAATTCACGGGTAAACGGACTGGTCCGCGGGTCAAACGGGCGGGCTTAAACGGGCCGGTCCAATTTTTTTTCAAATTTTCGCGGGCCTATTTTTTGCATATAAAGTCCGTCCATTTAACCGGGTAAACGGACCGGGCCCATTTTGACAGCCCTAGCTGAGATCAGCATTTATTTTTTTTTTTGTTAAAAGTACGAACAAATTATGGTATTTATAATAAGTGTTAATTTTTTTTATTTTTTAGATTCATATTTGATTCAATTCATTTGGCTGAAATTGAGTCAAAGAAGAATCAAAAGCTAAAGACCAATCCTTGTTACAAAGAAGATGAAGAATAGAAATCTTATTTCAATGTACTAAGTCTAAAATGAATCTTAAAAAACCAAAAATAACCATAGAAGTACATTTGACCCATTTAGATTGAAGATCTATACTTCCATATTTGCTTTATTTCATATAAATAAATCAACGCAATCAAATGATTTTTTTTTTTAATCTTAATGCATTACATTAAACAACTGCTTTGATTACGAGAACAAAAGGTGTATATAAACAGAAGTTTCACAGAGAAAATAAAAACACAACTGAGAGTAAAGGTGTGTGCAATATGTCTATTCTTCTCAAAAGTGTTGTCCTTCTATTGTTTCTTGTTACATTATCATCAAGTGGAAATGCTGAATACGTGAGCATCAAGAATGATTTGGAAGGGGATCTTGACTTGACCCTTCATTGCAAATCAGGAGATGATGATCTTGGGGTGCATATTCTCCATCGTCGTACTTCGTATGGATGGCATTTTACTCCAAACATTTGGGGGACAACACAATACTATTGTTCCTTTAAATGGCGAGGTAGTGACCCTGCATGGTTTGATATCTACATTGCAAAGAGGGATTACAAATACACCGCTTTTGATTGGCATATAAGTGAAAGCGGACCATGCCTTTATTTTCACCCAGCAGGAAATGCTAGCTGCTTTCCTTGGAATGACTAAATTAGTAGACATCATGGAACATGTTTGATCTTAGTACGTACGTATGTATTAATCCTAGATGATTGGGTTGACAATTATGTTCCCCCATCCAAATAATCTAATTAATGGAAAATGGTGAAAATCTTGGAAAAAGATTGAACCCTGAGTTCGTATGCTTCCTTCAGAGTGAATTGTTGTTTCTTTAATGTTTATAATGAAAGCAATGAACAACGTGATTTTTTCTTATTTTGGAGAGTTTAGAGATAGAGATATAAACAAGTTGGTTTAGTTCGAGTTTGAGAAAGAAAAAATATGAATTCAAATATATCATTATGGACCAGTTTGGTTTATTATTATTTTTTTCGTCAACAAGTTAGGTTGGTTTAATTTGGGCCATTAGAATGAAGTAAAACAGGTAAAAGATAATATATTTCAATGCCCTAATTTATGGTCTTTGGTTACTCAAGCGGTAGCATAAAATCTTCTAGTATCCTAATGATGGGTGTTTGATTGCTCAAGCCGTAGTACGAAAATTCTGACGCTAATTTATGTCCTCTCTAGACACGAGCAATTAATTGCGTTGCTTGAGCGGTGTCTGTGTTGGAAAGATTCTTCTTTTTCACTCTTCAAAGTCTTCAATCATTCTTGGCTTCCCTTATCATTAACTTAGACTTAACAACTCACAAAAAAAAAAACCTAAAATTATCCTATAAATGCATGGTATTGCCTAAGGGTTAATGACTCAAATTTTACATAAAAACTAGATAAAACATAAGCAATACACCTAAGAATGCAGCTAAAATTACTAAAATTATATGCAAAAAACTAAACAAAAGTATCTCATATTGGAGAGTTATTAATCGGCATCTCTTTATTATATTTCAACCTTTTTACAGTGTCTTTGTCTTTTAGGTTTATCTTCAACTCAATGTATCTATAAAGAATTACTCCCTCATCGCCATAATAAGTGTTTATCTTTAATTTATGAGTTCATCTTTGACTCAATATATCTTCCAAGAATAATGTAATGTATATGGATAGAAATTTTTTATAGATAATTGAGTCAAAAATACACTTAGAAGTCAAAGATGCACATTTAATATGAAAAGAACAGTGTATTTATGTACATTTGAAACATTTACATTGAAGATCAAAACTTCCATATTTTCTTTATTTCATAAATCAAAGCTATTAAATGTTTTTTTTTTAACACTAATGCATTTCATTAAACAACTATATATAAAATGATACTCTCTTTGTCTAACATTAATGGTCACTTTTGACTATTAAATAAATTATTGACTCAATGTATGATATGTATTTGAATACGATTTGCATTGAGTTATCTAAAAGTGATGGTTAATATTGTACAAAAGCATTATATGTATTATGTATACAAACACGATTAAATGAGAGATTAAAAAAATAAATAAATAAATAAAAGGTGCATGCATGCAATATGTCTATTCTTCTCATAAGTGTTTTCCTTCTATGGTTGCTTGTTACATTACCATTGCCATCATCTAGTAGAAGTCCCACCTACGTGAGGATCACAAATGAATTGGGTGGGAATCTTGACCTTTCCCTTCATTGCAAATCCGGAGATGATAATCTTGGGGGGCAACTTCTCCCTTCATTAGGTTTCCACGAATAGCATTTCACTCCCAACATTTGGGGGACGACAAGATTCTATTGTTCCTTCCAATGGAAAGGTGGTGCCCTTAAAAGGTTTGATATATACATAGCAAAGAGGGATCACAAACATGGCAACAACTTTCGTTGGACTATAGATTCGGATGGACCATGTGTTGTGTATTATTCATCGAAAGGTGATAATGACTGTTATGATTGGAAAGATTAAATTGGTATAGACATGGAACGTGTTTGATCATAGTGTGCATGCAAGTATTTCATTATCCTAGATGATTGGGTTGACAATTATGTTGCCCATCCAAATAATCTTATGAATGGAGAGTGGTGAAAATCTTGAGTTGATCAAAGTGAATTGCTATTTTTTTTAATGTTTATAGTGAAAACATTGAACAACATAATTTGAATAATTAATTATAGTGTACTGTCAACCTTGATTATGAGATAATAATAATGTGAATATTATTCGGTTTTTTGTATTGCTCTTTTGCTTCCTTTGAAGCCTCAATGCAAGTTGCATAACTTAACTGGTGGTGGTGGTGGTCACGGTATGAATATACGGTTTCCTTAAATGTCAATTGATATTTTAATAGACAAAATAAATAAGAAATGAAAGAAATGTCAACTATAATTCATATATAGAAGTGAGTAGGTTAATAAGTAAGATTTTTTAAACATTTTTTTATTTTAGAAAATTTGATTTATTTTATATTGATAGTCTCTTTAACATTTCAAAGTAAAAATAATTTTTTTTATTCCAATTCTATTCCTAATAAAAAGAGACTTAGAGTAATTAATTAAAAAAGAAAAATGTACAAATGATAATTTGGTAATTTAGACTTTTTTCTTTTTTATAAAATTGAGACCATTTAGTTACTCGTTTACTTTCTATGTCATAACCTTAGTAAAACCTTAAAATATTATTCAATTTGTTTTTTAAGTCTTTAAGGTTATCGACACGGGAATTAAAGAAGTAATTAAATGGTCTCTCAAACATATTTTTCTTACTTCATTCACTTTATCGTAAGTGTGACTCAATGTACCTAGATAAAATAATGTAATTATGTATGTAGATATATATTATATTGAGATACATTGAGTCAAAAATAAACTTAAAAGTCAAAGATGCACATTTTATATGGGAGAAATGGAGTAATTATCTAAAGAAGTACATTTGACTCATTTACATTGAAGATCTAAACTCCCGTATTTTCTTTGTTTGATAAGTTAAAGTTATTAAATGATTTTTTTAATATTAATGTTTTGATCACTAAATAATAGCTACTATTAAACTATACGCCATCCGTTTAATATTAATTGACATTTGAATATATTATTAATTCGATGTATATGAATATAATTTGCATTTAGATTCATTTAATCAATAATGTATCATATCGTGAAAAGTGAGACGTAGGAAGCGCAGTTGTATATAAACAAGATTCAAATGAAAGAAAAAGTTAATAATAACAAAAGTTGCATGCATGCAATATGTCTATTCTTCTAAGAAGTGTTGTCCTTTTATGGTTGATTGTTACATTACCAATGCCATCATCTAGTAGAAGTCCTACCCACGTGAGAATCACAAATGAATTGGGTGGGAATCTTGACCTTGCCCTTCATTGCAAATCAGGAGATGATGATCTTGGCGTGCACCTTCTCCCTCCATTAGGTTTCTATGAATGGCATTTCACTCCCAATATTTGGGGGACAACAAGATTCTATTGTTCCTTCCAATGGAAAGGCGGTGCCCTTAAAAGGTTTGATATATACATAGCAAAGAGGGATCACAAACATGGCAACAACTTTCGTTGGATTATAGATTCGGATGGACCATGTGTTGTGTATTATTCATCGAAAGGTGGTGGTGACTGCTATGATTGGAAAGATTAAATTACTAGACATGTGGAACGTGATTGATCTTTTATGTATGTATTCATATGTATTTCGCTATCCTAGATGATTGGGTTGACAATTATGTTCCACATCTAAATAATCTTATCAATGGAGAATGGTGAAAATCAATTGAGCTCTGAGTTAAGTTGATATGCTTCCTTCAAAAAGCGAATTGTTATGTCGTTAATGTTTATAAGGAAAGCAATGGACAAAGGATTTTTTTTTTTAGAGCCTATAGAGGTAGTGATATAAATGAGTTGGTTTGGTTTGATTCGAGTTTGAAAAAGAAAAAAGAAAAATGAATTCGAATATATCATATTTAATTAATTGAATTGGCCATCTTGGTTATTAAAATATAAGTCTAGGCCAATGAATAGCCTCATTAAGGAACAATATGGGTGCTTGCTTATGTTTCCTTCTTAGAAGATTGAGAAGGGATACCTCAAAACTCTGTCATCAATTTCCTTTTGAGAGAAATTGAAGTGATCTCTCGCATTCTTCTTACCTCTTCAAGCTAAAAGTACCAAATAGTCATCTTTTTTTTATATAGATAAAAAGCTCAAATCATCCAAGGATGAGGAGCATGTGGAACTAGGTTTTCCTAGTTACTCTAATTATTTAATACATTATGTTTTGATGATGACAAATACAATATGTTCTAATTACCCGTGCTTATTGTCTATGTTTATGTTTGTAGAATTAGGTTTTCCTAGTTGTTCTATTTAATTCAATATATATTGATGATGACAAATAGGATATAACAAACACATAATGACAATTAGAATGCAAAAAGATATTATATGCTAAATAGAATACATTTGATCTTGTATGATTGAATTTGGTGGTATCATATAGCTTACACATCATACAATGATACATGACAAACATCCTTTTGAGAACACATCCAATACTGAATTATATGTGCATTGAATGATTAACTGTGGATATGTGTATATGCATGAATATCAAGTGCTATAGTGTTAGAATGCATGCATGTTAGGCAAAGAATACTATTTGATTAATATAACGATTTGATCCTTGTCTAATTGTATATGCATGGTGCATTGATTGATCTATAGATACATATTAAGATATTAGAACACATTGGACTAACAATACTTTCTAGTGAATAATCTTATGTATAAGAAAGTCTAAGGCATCAAGAACAAGATGGAACAAGAAGGAACATATTCATATGATGCCCAAAGTCAAAAGGCGGAGCATAAAATTCTTATCACATGAAAAACATGGTAATGCCAAGATGGGATTCTTGAAGAATACCAAGTCCAAGCAAGCGGTCAAAAGGATATAGTTTTTTAGGACTTAAGGTATTCTTGTCAAAGAAAAATTGATATATATATATATATATAAACTCTTGGAATGATGCTCTTAAATAATATTTTGATTCTAGGAATTCAAAAATGTATTAGATAAACAAATGCATCAAAAAGATAGGAAAAATGATAAGATTGGCTAAGACTTGCACAAGTCAATCGAATGACTATTGCAAGTCATTCGAATGACTCATAAACAAATCATTATAATAACTCTATCTAAAAAGGCATTCAAATGCCAAAACTTTTGTGCCCTATGTGACCTATGCAAAGCACAAGTCATTCAAATGACTCAGGTAATGTCATTTGAATGAATCTGACATAAAGGACATATAACGGCTATATTGCATAGATCATTCGAATGACCAGAGGAAGTCATTCGAATGACTTTATCACAAAAGACAAAAATGGTTAATTTTCAACAGACAAATATTGGAGAATTAATGGGTAATGACTATTACACTTACAAACTCTATAAATACTCATTAAACTCACATTTCTAACGAAGCTCATGATCTCCCATCACCTTATACTTCTTACTATCAATGAACTAATATTTTCCATCATCATAAGAGCAAAAGAGATATATTATCAATATTCCTAATAGAGCTTCAATTTGTATTATCCACTCTTTGAGAGAGTTTCTAATTCACAAATTCCATTCACTTGTGAAAAGGGTGAAGTATCCCTCTAGATTGATTAGGGTGCGGCATCCCTAAGGTGGATTACTTAAGGCTCAAGCACAAGGTGTGAAGAGTGCTCTTGGATGTAAAAGTTTTTCCAGCACCTAAGTTAGAAGCTTGTTAATAGTGAAAAAAATCTTGAGCAAGTTGCTTGGGGGCTAGACATAGATCACAAAGGTGGTCGAACTAGGATAAATCATTGTTTGCAATATCTCTAACTCTATCTCTTTATTTATTGCAAACTTATATTATTGTCTTCACGTATTGGATATTTGAGAATTACAATATCATACATTTGTTGATAGTTGTTTATAAGGCTAGACTTGTCGCCAAAGGTTACACTCAAAAGAACGGCATTGACTACAAAAGAGACCTTCTCTCCAGTTTCAAAGAAGGGCTCTTTGAGAATTGTTATGGCCTTGGTGGCTCATTATGACCTAGAACTTCACCAAATGGATGTAAAGACCGCCTTTCTTAATGGTGACTTGGAAGAAGAGGTTTATATGGACCAACCGGAAGGGTTCTTGACCACAGAAAAAGAAAAACAAGGATTCCAAAGAATTTAGAAATTATTAGGGTTTGAGGTCTGCCAAAGAAAATGCTCTTCTCACCATCAGAAGGGGTTGAAATGATCAAAAGAAGAGAGGGGAAAAGAATCGTTAATTCCATCCAATCACGATATGGATCCGGGTATGTGTTTTTATTCTTAACCTCATTTACAGTGTGATAATCATAAATTTCAAGATCGTTGTTTCCATGAATTAGTCAATTGGAAAACCACAACTTACAGCATATTCTCCATTACTTTGCATACTATGAATGGAATTTCAATCCTAACGCTTTTGGGACAACACTATACTTTTGTTCCTTTCAATGGAAAGGTGGTGCCCTTAGAAGGTTTGATATATACGTCGAGAAGAGGGATATCAAATATGTCGACTTTCGTTGGTTAATAAATCAAAATGGACCATGCATTATTTATGATTATCCAATGGGAGGTAGTAAATGTTTTCCATGGAATAATTAAATTAGTAGACATGGAACATGTTTGATCTAGTATGTACTATGAATTTTATCCTAGATGATTTTGGGTTGACAATTATGTTCCCCATCTAAGTAAATTTTGTTAATGGAGAATGGTGAAGATGTTGGAAAAATATGAACCCTAGTTCATATGCTACTTTCAAAGTGAATTGTTTGTTTCTTTAATGAATGAAAGCAATCAACACAATAAATTTTCAATCCTTAATGAAGCCTCCTTAACCATGTGAAATGGAAGCAACTTTCTGATTTTCTATTTGTGGGTGGTGCCATAAGAAGTGCGAGGAGGATGGGGCTATGAATTGTAGAGGACAGCGAGATTTTCTGTTTATATTTCTGGGTTAGTGTTGAATATTGTTTGGGTTTGGATTGTTGACAATGGATGTTTATAAATTTCTAGGTGATGGTGATTGAGGTGGCGCAAAAGATGCTAGAGTTGAGTGCATCCAGGGAAGGGCTTCTAGGAGATGGTGATTGAAGTGGTGTTGACACTGTCAAGATGCGTCGTTGTCACGCCCCATTGTCAGGAGTGACTGCTCATAGGGAAAATGTTTCCATTAAAGTTCTGACGTGACATACTATCGTTTATGCATGATATAAATGGGTAAGTTATTTTATAATTAAACTTCAAATATCTTAAAATACATCATGTCTATAAACAAATAATAAAGTAACTAATACATGAATGTAGAATGAGATCCTGCCTAAGTAATTTAGAACATATCTAATAAATAAAAGTTGGTAGACTCCACTGCAAAGCAAAGCTTACCACTACCTAAGGTATCACACTTCTAGAATACCAAGCTTCAACAAGACTAATCCTACTTCAATAGCAAAATGTGAAGCAAAGATTTTTGTATCAAAGATGGAAAATGGAGGGACTGGGTTATGTGCCACAAACATTATATGTTAGGATGCATAAACTTTACACTTTGCACAAACTTTATCAAGAACCCCAAATAAATCACACAAATTATCCATGCATAAAATTTAGACAAAAAATGCACAAACATTAACATCAAATACATCAAACAACCAAAAATTTGAACACGAAGCACAATCATACAAAGAAACACTATACATGCTCAAACTTTCTATTATATAATTCACAAATATTATGTGTTATTTTGCACAAACTTTAGAAATTGAAATTGACATTAATATTTTGTAAGTCTACACAAATTTAAAGATCATAGTGCACAAACATTTTGTGTTAGGGTGCACAAACCTCAAAGTCTACAATGCATAATCATTGTTTGTTAGTGCCCACAAATATTAAATAATTCAATGTACAAACTTTACGTACTCTCATATGTATACACACAAATAGTCAATGCAAAAATTTTAGACACTAAAATGCTTGTGCACAAACTAGAACAGGAACCACAATCATACACAAAAAATACTATATGTGCACAAACTTTATAGATAGAGATTCACATAACTCTTGTGTTAGTTTGTACACACTTTAAAGATTAGAATGCACAAACATTATATACATCAATGCACACAAATTATCAATGCACTAACTTTAGACATTAAAATGCACAAACATCAACATTAACTACATCAACCATCCAAAAAGCTTGAACATGAGCCATAACCATACACATAAACACTACAGGTGCACAAACTTTATATACTAATTTGCACAAACATTATGTGTTATTCTGCATAAACTTTAGAGACTAAAATTCACATAAATGTTTGGTAAGTGTACACAAACTTTACCTACTCTAATAGGTATATTTCACAAGAACCTCATATAACACACACAAACTATCAATGAACAAGCTTTATACACTAAAGTGCACAAACTTTATGGACTGAAATGCACAAATTATAGACTTACTGCACAAACCTTTTCAACACATTTGCAAATGATTTCCTCAAACACAAAAAGTAGAGGTCACCCAAAATTGATTTGTTGTTTCAAAATGAAATCACATACATTAGTTTGAAAAGCAAGAAGATTTCAAAGCTTACTATCCATGGCGAAAACCCTAAAAAATTACATTTTTAAATCTGAAACATAAATGTGAGCATTCATCATCATTCATTCGGCAGTGATTTTTGTGAAGTTCGTGTAAAGATTACTAGAGAACGGTAGCGGTTTATGAATGAAATATGGCATCTGAACGTGGGTGACTTGTGAGTTTGGTTGTAAGCCTTCTCGTATTTAATATAACAGTGGCAATACAATGGTAGGATTNATATTAGTTTTTATCATAAAATAATAAATAACAGTGTAAAACTTGATTATTAGATACTTAATAATAATGTGAATAGATGATTTTCTTGAATATAAACAAATAAGTTAGGTCGATAAAAAAAACAAAAAGGAAATCAGTAAAACAACGAGAATTTGCAATCCGCAAAATGGAACATCCAAAATGGAATGCAATCAGCCAAATGGAACATCCAAAAGAATTTGCATAGCCAAAATCACTTGATGCACAAACTGCTAGAAATCCCGAAAGACGTTACAAGAGAATCATTTAAAACTACATCAAATTTTCTTATAACAAAGTCTGAATCAACTCAAACAGAAAATAACAGGCAAAAACTCCCGAGCAACTTTTACTGTTCACCAGGTAATGTCTTAATGATATCGGAATCACCTGAAAATAACAAAAATCCTTAGAATTCAGAAAAAGGAGTTCATAATATAGAATTAGAAATAGTTCTGGAAGACCTCATACCAGGATCAATAATGCTGAGGCAGCACACTCTGTAATATTTTCCGCATGCAGTGCCCAAATCCACATTGTCTTCAATCAACAAGAGATACTTTGTTAAAGAGGTTCAACAAAAAAGAAATAACAAGTAGTGTAGTGTATCAATTCACAGATTTTTACTGGATCGTGGCAATGGCTTGATCAATAATTTACACAATGAAATTAAAATCAAACAAACAAAATTAAAACACAATGGCTTGATCAACAATGAAAATAGCAGCAAGTGCAAATCAAGGTCAGCAACTAATACCATATACATAATAATCAATACACCAATTGATTAGCAGATCAAACACAGAAACATGTTTTAAAAGCATAGATGCTTCATATAGAAATACTTTGTGATGCAACCGCATAACATTTAAGGAGAAAACCAATATCACAGACATTTCTAAATCAAAAATAAAAGCACTCCATAGGCTGCTACATATGCGTTCACAAAGTAAATTAATCCCCACGTACTTGAAAATAGAGTCAATTAATTTAAGAATAGACAAATTAATAGAGATAATTAAAAAGTTGTTCTCTATCCTAAGAAAACAGGGTAGAGTTATAAAAAAAAACCCTAAATGATTTGAGGCATGCAAGACAGCATAACACAGCATCACACCCCAAGGTTAAGATCAGAGCAATAGAGCTATCTTTAAAAGCACCAACCTTAGCCATTGTGGTGATGAAGACAGAAGTTAACATGGGTTAGATGAAGAACTTACTTCCATTGTAGTGATGAACTCCAACCTTAGCCAACATGGCATAGTACTCTATTTCTGACTTCCTAAGAGGTGGGCAGTTGTTGGCAATGATAATTAGCTTACCTACAAGTAATCCAAAAATGTTCACAAATCAGGACATAATTCACAATCATTGGAAATCCAATCAACAACAAAATCCATGCACAGTAACTAAAACGAATTAAAATTTTCAGAATTCAATTAAACAATTTATTTCTCTTCCATGATACTAAAAGAAAATGGGTTAAATCTCATTGAAAACCAAACACAGAACACAATCAACTTGAACTAACACAGTGCAACATTAGCTTAAAGAAAAAGTCACAGAAATCCAGATTCTAAAACAACCCTCGAAACTAATCTCCACTAAAAAAATTCTCTACCTTCAACGTTATACCATAATTTTTCTATCCGAATTTAATGAAATCATGGCAGAAAAGAAAAAGCGTAGAAATGGAATTTGCCTTTGGAGCTCCTGAGGGATTTGAGAACGGTCTTGTAGCCGAGGGTGTACTTTCCGCTCTTCATCACAAGAGCGAGCCTGTTGTTGATGCTCTCATGAGTCTTCTTCTGCAAAAAAATAAAAATAAAAACAAATTGCTGAAACACCAATTAACCTGATGGCATTTGAGATCTGAAGATTTTATGTCAAAAACCAAAAACGCAAAAGGTGAAAACGCATGAACAAATCAACAACGCTCAGTGTATAATAGAGAGAGTCAGAGAGAGAGAGATTACGGTCTTCTTGGCGGCAACCATTGTCGCTGGAGGAAGAGAGAGCAGAGCGTCGATGCAGAGTATGAAACCCTAGTTGGAGAAGGAGGCAGGGTGGTGACCAACTTATAAATTGGGATTTGGGTGGGTTTTTTTGGATCGAATCGGGCTGAATGTGTGGCCTGTTTGTCTGGCCCAAATGTTAATAAGAGTTTTGTAACCCAAACAAAATTTAATGGGTAAATGAGTCAAGTGCAAGCAAGTGTGACTTAAACGTACTTAGGGCTGGAGTGGACGTGCATTGAATTGAGTCAAGCCGACTAAAGCTCATGGCAGGCTCACTTCTTAATGAGTTGAACCTGAATTCAAGTCCATTTAGAATCAGGCTCAAACTCAGCCTATTAAAAGTTTGTCCAGAGCTAATTCACGAGTTAGTTAAACTTTATTAAATGACTAAAATTATGTATACATCAAGTCTTTTATGCTTAATAAGTCATAAGTTAGTAAAGCTCAAGTTTAGCTCATTTGATAAATCAACTAAAATTTTGAACTCAAGATCAATTCATGAACTCATGAGCTCAACTTATCAAGTCATTAACGAGTCGAGTATAAATAGTCTATGAGCTAGCTTGACCCATTTCCAACCCTAAACGCATATTATATGGCATAAAAGTTCGTGATAACTAAAATAAGGATATCAATTTCATATAATTATATCAACCGCTTATAATCATTTAAGAGTTCAAAAGATATATGCATAATGCAAAATATAATATTTTTCACCACTGTATATTCTTTTTTTTTTTAAGAATATATCACATGAATTGAAAGAGCCAAAACAGCAATTACAAATTGAAATATAAACCATCAAATGAAATAAAAGGTTTATAAAAAAACATCTTGAGAGATGGAGACTCTGAAATTTTTGAAGTTTTGATTTAATGAATAAGGTTATCTTTCCAGAAAGATTAGTAATTTTTTTTTCCTTGCTTTAAATTAGGGGTTCAATTGATATTATTGATTTGTCTAAATGGATGAAAGAATTATAGTCACGTTTAACACCTTTAAGGGTCTATATTGATATAAAAAATTATTCAAAGACTACATTGATGAAAAAATAAGTTTTTCAAACGTGTGCTGCAAATATATAATTTCTATGAACTTATAATTAGGTCAATTAACAGAAATACAATAAATTATCAAATTGTTGTGGATAGCTATTATTACTTATTACCATAATTTGGTAATCTTCAGCACTTTGTTAAGCTGACTCGGGTCCCATCTCTGCCCCCAGCAAGATTTAAATTGCAGAGAAAGGTTACTCTTGACTAATATCCCTATGGCTTTATATCTTTCAAACCATATGAATTTGTTTCAAGTGGATGGTAAACCAACGTTACCATTGAGTGCTTATCCTAGACACGGGACTAGGCACTTTCAGTTCAATTCCTGTGCTATGATGGCCTTGATGGAGAAATTCTTAGATGAACGCGAACACAGGTATAACACCAACAGAAAGGTACGATATCTATAGCTATTGGCACAATGAAAAATCTAGAGAATTAGCATAACCAAAAATTAATTGATGCACAATATGCTAGAAACACAAAGTCATGCATCTTACACCGAATAGTTTAAAACAAACTCAGATTTTCTAGTAACAAAGTCTTAATCAACTCAAAACAGAAAATAAAAAGCAAAAAATCTCCCATGCTTCTACTGTTCACCGGGCAATGTCTTGATGATATCAGAATCGCCTGAAAATAAACACATCAAATATCATTAGAAAATATAAAACTTATTAATAATGAAGAATTACAAACAGTTCTGCAAAGCCAGGAATACCAGGATCAATAATGCTGAGGCAGCATACTCTGTAATATTTTCCGCATGCAGTGCCCAAATCCACATTGTCTGCAATCAACAAGAGATACTTTGTTACAGAGGTTCAACAAAACGGAAATAACATGTACTGAATAGTGTATCAATTCACAAATTTTACTGGATCGTGACAGCGATTAGAATAAAACAAATAAAATTAACACTGGCTTGAACATTAATTTACACAATGAAAACAGCAGCAAGTGCAAATCAAGGTCAGCAACTAATACCATATACATAATAATCAACACACTGATTGATTAGCAGATCAAGCGCAGAAACATGTTTTAAAAGCATAGATGCTTCATATAAAAAAACTTTGTGATGCAATCGCACAACATTTAAGGAGAAAACCAATATCACAGACATTTCTAAATCAAAAATAAAAGTAATCCATAGGCTGCTGCGTATGTGTTCACAAAGTAAAGTAATCCCCACGTACTTGAAAATAGAGTCAATTTAAACCACTGTGCATGTTACAATTGAGGATACAATCATGTGTTGTATTTACTTACTATTTGGCTGACAAATTTAAGAATAGACAAATTAAAAGAGATAAAGAGTTGTTCTCTATCCTAAGAAAAACAGGGTAGAGTTATTAAAAAATAAATAAATAAATGATTTGAGGCGTGCAAGACAGCACCACACCGCATCACCCCCCAAGGTTAAGATCAGAGCAATAGAGCTATCTCTAAAAGCACCAACCTTAGCCATTGTAGTGGTGAAGAAAAAAGTCAACAAGCGTTAGATGAAGAACTTACTTCCATTGTAGTGATGAACTCCAACCTTAGCCAACATGGCATAGTACTCTATTTCTGACTTCCTAAGAGGTGGGCAGTTGTTGGCAATGATAATTAGCTTACCTACAAGTAATCCAAAAATGTTCACAAATCAGGACATAATTCACAATCATTGGAAATCCAATCAAAAACAAAAAGCATGCACAGTAACTAAAACGAATTAAAATTTTCAGAATTCAATTAAACAAATTTATTTCTCTTCCATGATACTAAACGAAAATGGGTTAAATCTCATTGAAAACCAAACACAGCACACAATCAACTTGAACTAACACAGTGCAACATTAGCTTAAAGAAAAAGTCACAGAAATCCAGATTCTAAAACAACCCTCGAAACTAATCTCCACTAAAAAAATTCTCCACCTTCAACGCTACACCATAATTTTTCTTTCCGAATTTAATTAAATCTGGGAAGAAAAAATAAAGCGTAGAAATGGAATTTACCTTTGGAGCTCCTGAGGGATTTGAGAACGGTCTTGTAACCGAGGGTGTACTTTCCGCTCTTCATCACAAGAGCGAGCCTGTTGTTGATGCTCTCATGAGTCTTCTTCTGCAAAAAAATCAAATTGCTGAAACACCAATTAACATGATGGTATTTGAAATCTCAAGATTCTATGTCAAAAACCAAAAACGCAAAAGGCGAAAACGCGTGAACAAATCAACAACGCTCAGTGTATAATAGAGAGAGTCAGAGAGAGAGAGAGATTACGGTCTTCTTGGCGGCAACCATTGTCGCTGGAGGAAGAGAGAGCAGAGCGTCGATGCAGAGTATGAAACCCTAGTTGGAGAAGGAGGCAGGGTTGTGACCAACTTATAAATTGGGATTTGGGTGGGTTTTCTTGGATCGAATCGGGCTGAATGTGTGGCCTGTTTGTTTGGCCCAAATGTTAATAAGATTTTTGTAACCCAAACAAAATTTAATGGGTAAATGACTCAAAGGGCAAGTGAGTTTGACTTAAACGCACTTAGAGGTGGCGTGGAAGTGAATTGAATTGAGTCAAGCTAATTAAAGCTCAAACCCGGCTCACTTCTTAATGGTTTGAGTCTGAATTCAAATCCATTTAGAATCGAGCTAAACTTATAAGCTCAAACTCATATCACTAAAAGCTCGTTCAGCTTGAGCTAGCTCACGAATTAGTTAAACTTTATTAAATTATTAAAATTATATATAAATCAAGTCTTTTATGTTTAATAAATCATAAGTTAGTAAAGCTCAAGTTTAGCTCATTTGATAAATCAACTGAAATTTTGAGTTCAAGATCAACTCGTGAGTTCATAAGCTCAGCTTATCAATTCGTTAACGAATCGAGCTATAAATAATCCATAAACTAGCTTAACTCATTTCCAACCTTAAATGCATAATAATATCTAAAATAAGGACATCAAAAGCTTATAATCATTTAAGAGTTCAAAAGATATATGCATAATGCAAAATATAATATTTTTGACCACTTTATTTTTATTTTTTTTTAAGAATATATTACATGAATTGAAAGAGCTAAAACAACGATTACAAATTGAAATATAAATCATCAAATCAAATAAAAGGTTTAGAAAAAACATCTTGAGAGATGGAGACTCCGAAATTTTTGAAGTTTTGATTTAATGAATAAGGTTATCTTTCGAGAAAGATCAATAATTTTTTTCCTTTCTTTAAATTAGGGGGTTCAATTGATATTATTGATTTGTCTAAATGAATGAAAGAATTATAGTCACGTTTAACACCTTTAAGGGTCCACTAAACCTGGGTCGATGTTATCATGACGTGCCCACAATGTTCATGCTGAGGTAAATGGCAGTTATTATTCCTCACACGCCACGTTGGATGGAAGTTACATTTTTTTTGCACGAGTGAATATATCAATAATCATTCCCTCCAAAAATATTCGTTTGAACTTTATCCTGCATTTTTTTTTACTAACTCTTCAAACATATCGCCATTTACTTTCATTGACGATAGCTCATCCTATTTTTAATGGCGACTATTATCTAAGTTCCATGATTTCTTGTATTTGCGACATCTAAAACGCTTCTCGTTTGAACACCCTTTTGCTATTAAACTTTGTGGCAATCCTTATTCTGTAACGAAGTACAATTGTGTAAACTGAATTATGGAGAATAATGAAGTATTTTTATATATTTTTTTTTGCATTTTTGTGTATGAGCTTATAACTGAAAATGATAAGGACAGTGATAGAAACATCCTAAGAAAGAAGATGAACTAAGAGAAGGGGGAAGAATATCCTAGAGAGAGAGGTAGGATCTTCTAAATAACAATTTCCATACCCCCTTTAGGTGTCATAACTCCTATTTATAATATCATAGACTCCCTAATTGGACTAATTGGGTTATTGGGCCTATAGATCATTCTTACTCGTTACATTACTCCCCCTTCAAAATGAATCTTGTCCTCAAGGTCAGAGAATTATCTCCACCGGGATCTCATTGCCTGAATTGTAAAGTGATGAAAGTATCTTCATTAATTGGGCCAGTATTTGGGAATTGCCGAAAAAATTTCCTTTTGGTAACAGCCACATCCTATAACTCATTTTTGGTGAGTGATTCCCAACCATGAGTGGCCAAAAATTGTATTGGGCTTGTGGAAAAAAAGGCTCCCAATACCAATTAGCTTCCTTTTTGCTAAGTGGGTGTGGCCCATGAAGAAATCTACTTGGCCCACTAATGGAGTTGGCCCATTTTGTCCCTTGGTAACCCTAGAGCCTTCCTTCATCTCCCATTCTTCCCAGGTTGTTGTTGGTGGCTACTCCCTTTTTCTCATGGCCACCCTTGCTTCCCTCCCCATCAAAACCAATGTGGCGACGGCCGCCACCATCACCCGCACTTCCTCGCCTGACACCGTCGCTGAGGCGTTGTTCTCTCCCTTTTCTTCATCTTCCTCTAGTGAAGTCGTAGCCTCCTCCTTCCCTGAAAAATGGAAACAGCACAAACAACCAGCCATCGCGCTCTCTCCAGCTGTCGCACTCTCTCCGGCCCCCCGTCATACCCACGAGTGTCGCTGTTGGTGACGTGGCGCAAATCGCTGTTCGTGTCCACTGCCTCTCTTTCCTTCCTGTTGGGACCACTGTTCTCAAAAGAGCTCGTGCCAACAACCACCCTCCCTCCCTGCGTGTCGTCGACGTTCTTGCGTGCTTCTGTCGCCGCCTCAACGCCAAGCTTCGTTGCCTCAGTTTCACCGAGCGCCGCTGCGTCTGTAACATCCCGAGTTTTTCCATTCACTCAAATTTTGCATAATAAATAATTAAGGATATATTAATAAGAAAAGGTAAGAGGAAATAAAATAAAAAATTTAAGTAATTAATTTTAATTCCTGCAATATTAGTTAAAAATAATAATTTTGCGATCTCGTGGCGTCCGTGACGTTCGGGTCGATATTAGGTTATTATTGGAATTTAATCACGACTCAAAGGAGTCTGTAAAATACACTAATATAAAAATAAATTCAAGAATATTTCAACGAAGATTTAAATATTAATAAGAATAATTAGTAGGTCACAACGGTTTGCCCGAAATATTTTTTGGACTCCGGACATAAATAGTTAATGAGAAAACATGACTAAAACACACATAAATAATTGACACATGGATGGCCAAGGGCCACAAATTTCCCACCGCCAGCCCTCACCCACGATAACACACATACACCAAAGTTTCTTTCATTTGTGTCTTCCTAACTTTGCTAACCAAAGAGCTCATCCACCGACTTTCATCTTTGCTTATATTCGTTTCTTTCACTATCACACACACAAAAACACACCCCAAAGCCTTCTTCATTTCTCATGCAAACGAGAGCTCCAAAGCTTATTCAAAGCTTATTCAAAGCTCATCCACCACCATTACCCTTTGCCTTTTATCATCTTAATTCACTCTCAAACTTATAAAGAAGACAAGCAAGTAGCAAGGTTGTGAGTTTCTCTTCACTTGGTGGAACAAACACCAAGCTTCCATAACCTAGGTTTCCATAATTATTCAAGGGTTTCACTTCTTGGCAAGAAAAACTCAAGCAAGTAAGCAAAGCTCCATTTCATCCTTCCTCCATCACTAAACAACTCGTTAGCAAAGTGAGTAACTCTAGTTCCTCACCTCTTGATGGTGGATCCTTGTTATGTGATTTATGTGTGTATGTGTGTGATACTTTGAATACGTGATTATGTGATTATATATGTTAGAAATTATGCTAGGGCTTAAGAAGATGATTCTGAAAGGTTCTGTGACCTGGACTAGATAGGTTTATTATGTGTGGAATATGTGTAAAAGTTCAAGAAGGATCCATGGGAGAAAAGGGAAAGAAAGAGGAGTCTGAGTTGTTGAGCGGCGCCTGGACTAGTGCCGAGCCGTTCCGCGGAAAGGGATTGAAGGGAGTCTACAGTTGTTGAGCGGCGCCTGGACTGGAGCCGAGCCGCTCCACGGAAAGTGATCGAAGGGGAGTCTATAAGGTTGTTGAGGGGCGCCTGGACGGGTGTCGAGTAGTTCCGCGGAGAGTGACTGAGAGGAGTTTAGAAAGTTGATGAGCGGGCACCTTCAAAAGTTGATGAGCGGGCACCTGGGATAGTGCTGAGTGGTTCCGTGGAGAGTGACTGGGCGGAGTCTAGAGAGTTTTTTGTCGGGCACCTGGAGTTCCTGAGTGGGTTCCGTGTATGTTCTCGGTAGAGTTTTTTGAGTGGGGTCGGTGGAGGGTCCCTGGAGATGCCGAGTGGTTCCCTGAAGAGTTTCTAAGTGGGTTCCGCAGAGGTTCCCTAGAGAGTTCTGAGTGGGTTCTGCGGAGGTTCCCTAAAGTTGCTGAGTGCTGAGGGGGCCCTAGGGTACTGCTGAGCGACCGGAGACTAGAATGTCTTAGGGAGACCTTCTTGAGGCACATACTCTAACACTCCATGTTATAACTATGATTTGTAACTGAAAAAGGTGAAGTATGTGTATTCATGCATTTAATAAGGAAAGTTACAGGATTAGAAATAACCATGAGATAAGTCAAGATTCTGAAAGGAACCATAGGAACCAAGTTATAACATGCCGCAGGTACAGAAAAGCAAGGAATGCTGAAATACTGCTGAAAAATGCTGAAAAGGCTAAATGCCAAATGCTGAAAAGGCCGTGATCACGAGAGCCAAACCATGATCCCACTTTAGGAGGTCAAAGAAGCATCCTGAATGTGGAAGCCCGCCACAGGTGGTGTCGATATGGCATATCTGGAGGTGTGCGGTTACCACGCCTTTACATTGTCGAAAGGGGGCAAGCTAACGTGGGGTTAAAATATCCGCCCACCGCCGAGGGGCCCCGAGGGGTCACACGACAGGTGGAAGCCCACTGCAGGGGTCAACAGAGGACCACCTGGAGGTGCGAGGTTATTACGTCATAGTATTGTTAAAAGAGGACGATGTTATGGTGGGAATAACATATATTCCAAAAGCAGGTTTATTCTGTTATACATCTGTTCATTCTGTTAGGCATGAATATCAAGCATGTTTATTCTGTTATGTGTGAATCTCTGATATCTGTAATGTATGATTTCGCTGCTATGTCATTACCGTCAAGAGAACGCTCGAGACGGCTATGTATATA